>CM060928.1:1027297139-1027712490 GCA_030765085.1 Allium cepa | reverse complement strand
TCATCACAAAGCAATCACAGCACCACAACAAAAGTGTCAGTTCAGTATGGGGTCTTTGATGATGATCAATCATCGTTGATACAAGTAATTGTGATTAAAGCGAATTAGCTACATAATTGTCTTTGTTAATCATTTCAAATTAATGTTGAATTTTACTTGATTTTGAATTATTTTAATTGGCTAAGTTAATAAATTATTCTTTAGTTTATTATTTCATTTATAAATTCTTAATCGTTAACTTATTGAGTTTAATTAATTTTATAAGTCTCCTATTCTTTAATTTATTAAATTTCTTTCTTTTAAATTTTAAAAGTCGTTACAAAACATCAATTTGTTATTTACTATTATTATAAACTTGGTTTGAACTTTGTATTTGTACATTAGTTTATATTTATATTTAAACTTTTTATTAAGTTAAACATTTAAACAACTTTTATTTATTAAAAATAATTTGAACTTCATAAAACTAAAAAAAAACTATTTGTTTCATATTACATTAACAACTATTGTTGCTTCACTTAGAAAATACATTGCGTTTCAAAAGGTTTTATCAAAAACTGCTACTGTTTCATCTGCATACCCGAGACATGCTTCGGGTCGTACCCGAGCAAAACTCTCCCTACTCCGAGTTATCCCCAGTTTTGACCCGTGCCCCCCCTTTTTCTTTCGAAATTTTGGTTAAGTATAAAACGACACGGTGAACACCAAAAATCCCCCCCGGGTTGTACTTCGAGTCTTCACGCGATTTACCCGCGTACTGCTCCGAGTCACCATTCGTCTCCCCCAACGCCTCACGCTGATACGCATCCCACCCACGTGCACATGCACAGCTAGCGCCGCCGCCGATGGTCAGAGCCAAGGCCACGAGCGAGTCGCCTATCGTCTCCTAGAGCGACACGAACACCCAGATCTTGATTTTTGCTTCGAAGTCGCGAATCGAACATCACACCCAAATGTCATCATCAGGAACGCCACCGAAAACTGCCACGCGCCGCCGCCTCAGGCCATTATCGGCCACCAAACTCAGTACCAAGCCTCGCCATCGTGTCACGCTTCGAACCCCCCCAGTGGCACGCGGTCCGATCCCCTGTGGTGGTGCGGCAAGCCTTTTCAACCGTGCGCAGTATTTTGGGTTCTTAAACCCTAAAACAAACTCAAATTCAAATCCTGGATTTTAAAAAAATCGAACAGCATTTTTCTGATGATCACGAGCCCCCAAGCCATCTACGACAGCGAATTCGAGGGCCATAGCTCCTTAGATCATCAGTTTTTGGTAAAACTTTAATTTCCGATCAACCCCCATTTTCCCGAGCAATATGCAATGAAAAAAATTGATTTTTGTTTCAAAAATCATTATTCTTGATGGTAATGCAAGTGGTGTTACTGAAATTCAATTCCATGAGGTTCGAAATTTCACTTGTTTGGGTTGTGACTGCATTTACATTATCCAGTGAAGTTTAAACCTGTTTTTAATTAGCTTTAATTAATTGTTAGATGGAATACTAGTTTAAACAATCATTTAATCTTAATCTCCAACATGATTCAGGAGCAAGGAGAAGAAGAAGACATTGTATTTGAATGTGTTTCACTCTGTAAACAGAGTTTAAGCTTAACAACAAATTTCTTTCTTCCAAAGTTTCCAGTAACTACAGCCTGTTTTTGATTAGTTTCTGAACATGGTGCAAGCTCAACACAATTCAACTTGTCACACATTTATTTCAGAAGGAATAAAGCAGAGAAAAATTTGGACTGGGTTTTAATATGTTTTATCCTTGCAAACAAAGAAGGCTGTATAAAATTTACAGTTTCCAGGAAAACAACTTTACTTTGATTTTTTTTTTCCAGAGAAAAATGTGGGTGAAAGTTTTGAACAAAATCTCTCTTGCTTACTGGAAACAAAAATGCACGGCTAACTTTGGTTAATCATTCAAATCAAATAGGGTTATGGGGGGAAAAAGAATAGATTTTCTTACAGGTTTCTTTTTTTTTTTTTTTCTGAACTAAAACAGGGACTATAACTTGTACAGTCAATCATAACAAACCAAACATTCAATCATTCAAATTTTCTTGCATGCAAACAAGATCTAAGTTTCCTATATCACTCAAAGCATACACATAGAAATCATGATAAAGAAAATAAAGTTTACTCACTTGTTTCTAGAAGTTGACAGTTTTCAAACAGAAAGGTGAGCCTGCTACTCCTTTTCTTCTTTTCTACTCTAATTCTCTTGGGGTTCAGATCTGAGAATTTATAGTTACAATTCTCTGGTTAATTGTGGTTGTATTCATGCATTTGAATTATTAAAAACAGGGATTTCTATTTTACTTACTTTTGAAATTTATGGCAGAGAAGACACTCCTTACTTCTGAAATTTGAAACCAAAATAGATTAAGACTCTATCCTTAATTCTTCCTGCAGAAAACTGGATATGGTAGTATTAAACCCAAGTTGTATTTATTTATTTTTAATTATTAATAACAAAAACCTCTGGAATACTTACAGTTTTGGATTAACAGAGAAGCTTCTTTTCTCTGCAGTTTTGAAAAAAACAAAACTTGAAAACCAAAAAGAAAAGTAGCTTTTAAATCCTTAACCTTCCTGCAAAAAAATTTAATGTTAAATATTACTGAGTTAAACTCTTTCTTTTATAAGAAATTATAACTTCAAGTTCACATTTTACAAAGAAAGATTACTTGCTTTTTTAATGTATTCCAAAAAGAAAAACTATGCACTGCCTTTTGAAACCAGAAACCCCTTTTTGCTTCACAAACCTACAGTTTTCATTTTTGAATTTAATTGTCAACACTTGTTTTAAAAAAAATCAAAATCTCATAAACTATAAATTTTTAAAACAGAGCTTACCTGAAAGTATCACACTAAGGTTATGAAGCATGAGAAAGTATTTTCAGATATTTTTTTAGCTTGAAGGGAAGAAGACAGTTTGGTTTTCTTTTGAACTTTTTTTTTTCTTTGAATGTTGAAGTAAAACTTGCTAATATCTTTTGATTACTGAGAAACAGATGTTGGGGGTTTAAAATTCGAATTTTTAGAAGGTGAAGGGTTTTCTGATTTTTTTTATTTGATTATTTTATTGAGGAGATGATGGTTTGTGCCATTTGTAAGAAGATATCTTAACACATAGATCTTGTAAATCATTAAATTTTATTGTGAAGGTAAGTTTCAGATTTTTGATGTAACAAAGCAAAAGAAATGTATAGATTTCATTTCCTATATTATATGCATAAACTTTTATAAACCAATATACATACTTTTTATTCATTTGTTGTATATATGCATATGTACAATGTTTTAAAGAGAAGTTGTCTTACAATTGTATACTTGTTCCTCAATGATTCTCAAATGCTTCTTCATTTTAAAACATTCATTCAAATTTAAATTCAAATCTTAAATTTCTAATTTGAAATATAAACATTTTAAATCCAAATGACTTCTAAAAAAAAAACATTTATCACCTCAATATTTTTTTTTAAACATAGGATAAAAATTAGAATTCATTTCATATATTACTTTTACTTATTTTTATTTGTTTTAGGTTTTTTTCTCAAATTTATTCTCAAATCAAACCCCAAGAGTTCAAATATATTATTTTTTTGATTGATAATTTGGGGATGTTACAAATACCCCCTCCTTAGAAAATTTCGTCCTCGAAATTGAAAGAGAGAGAAAAATAGACAAAGAATATACGATTCAAAAAGAATAAGGAAATGGCTTACCGGCTAAGCCGAGATATCCACCCTGCATTTGGGATAAGATTTCTGCATATTATCTTCAGTTTCCCAAGTGCAGTCCCTTGGATCGCCACTCCACTGAACTTTTACTAGCTTTACAACTTTGTTCCTTAATTGCTTCTCTTCACGATTCACAATCTTTATCGGTTCCCTTTTGACTGTCAAGTTGGGGGTGATGTCGAGGTCCTGTTGGGCAGCTTCTTCAATAATACTGTCCGGATCGTGCACATACTTCCGAAGGCTAGAAATGTGAAATACATCATGCACACCCGATAACCAGCTAGGCAACTGCACACGGTAGGCTAGAAGACCAATCCTCTCCAGAATAGGAAAAGGACCAATATATCGTGGTGCTAGCTTACCAGTCTTCGCAAATCTCAATACACCTCTCATAGGAGATACCTTAAGAAAAACAGAGTCCCCAACCTGGAATTCCAAATCTCGTCTTCTACGATCGTAATAGCTCTTTTGACGACTCTGTGCTGTCTTCAGTTTCTTACGAATAGACTCAACTTTTTCGGTGGCTTCTTTAATCATGTCCGGACCAAGAATGAGTCTATCACCTGTTTCGATCCAGCATGCCGGTGATCGACACGGTCGACCATATAAAGCCTCAAAAGGAGCCATCTCAATACTGGCCTGATAGCTGTTGTTATAAGAGAATTCGACCAGATGCAAATGGTCCTCCCAAGAACCACCAAAATCAAGTATACATGCCCGCAATAGATCCTCCAAGATTCGATTGATCCTTTCTGTTTGCCCATCAGACTGTGGGTGATAAGCAGTACTGAAATGCAGCTTGGTTCCTAATGCGTCTTGGAACGCCTCCCAAAATCTACTAGTGAAGATCGGGTCACGATCACTCACTATGCTGCTAGGAATGCCATGGAGACGGACAATCTCTTTCACATATAAATTAGCTAGACTTGCAGCTGTGCGGGTAGCTTTTACTGGCAAGAAATGGGCTGACTTAGTTAAACGGTCTACAATGACCCAAATCGCTTCATTGCCCTTTCGAGTGCGTGGCAAACCGTCGATGAAATCCATCGACACTTGGTCCCATTTCCACTTGGGCACCTCTAATGGCTGAAGTAGACCCGCTATCTTCTTTTGGTCGCTCTTGATTTGTTGGCAAGTAGCACAGCGACTCACATAAATAGATATATCCCTCTTCATCGTTTTCCACCAGAAAGTTCTTTTGATATCTCTATACATCTTGTTGACTCCTGGATGGATGCAAAGCTTAGACTTGTGGCATTCATCTAATACTTCTCGTTTCAAATCAGGAAAGTCCGGGACACAAATTCTGCCTTTCATCCTTATAACTCCTCTACTATCCATCTCAAAACTAGTGTCTTCTCCCTGGCATATTCTTTTATAAATTCCCCGAAGAAACTCATCTTCATACTGCTTGCTCGCAATCCTCTTAAGAAGAGTAGGAGCGATAACAAGGTGAGCAAGAATAACATGCTTTCTACTCAAGGCGTCCGCAACCACATTGGCTTTTCCGGGTGTATATAGAATATCCAGGTCATAGGACGCTAGAAATTCCAGCCAACGCTGTTGTCGCAAATTCAGATCTTTCTGGGTGAAGAGATATTTCAAAGATTTGTGATCGGTGAATAATTCGAATTTTTCACCTAGAAATAAAGAGAATTCGATAAGTATATTTGTTAAATTAAGTTTAAATTCACAGATTGATAAGAAAGCTGAAAAGATTCTTACCCAAAAGATAATGTCGCCATATTTTTAAAGCGAAGATAACAGCTAGAAGCTCCAAATCATGGGTCGGATAATTTCTTTCATGAGGACGTAATTGTCTACTCGCGTAGGCAATCACCTTCCCGTTTTGCATCAACACTGCACCCAAGCCTTCACCGCAAGCATCGGTATAAACAGATAATCCCTGGTTCCCGTTGATAATAGCGAGAACAGGAGCGGTGGTTAATCTCTTCTTTAATTCCTCAAAAGCTTCTTCACATTTTGGAGTCCAAATAAACTTTGCATTCTTCATTGTTAGCTTAGTCAAGGGACTAGCTAACTTCGAGAAGTCCTGAACAAACTTCCGATAATAACCTGCTAGGCCCAAAAAGCTTCGAATTTCCTTTGGGGTAGTAGGCCTCCTCCAATCAAGAATGGCGGAAATTTTGCTAGGATCTACAGAAATCCCATCTTCATTAACAATATGGCCAAGAAATTTGACATCTTTGACCCAAAAGTGGCATTTGGAAAATTTAGCATATAGAATGTTTCTCCTCAATATCTCCAAGACAATTCTAAGGTGTTCGGCATGCTCCTCTTCGGTCTTGGAATAGATCAAAATATCATCAATGAATACGAGCACAAATTTATTTAATACATCCCGAAACACACGAGACATAAGGTCCACAAAGTATGCTGGGGCATTGGTTAGTCCAAAAGGCATGACTAACCATTCATAGAACATATTGGGACCCCTAAAAGCTGTCAAATGAACACAATCTTCGGCAATCCGTAATTGATGGAATCCTTGGGCTAGATCCATCTTCGAGAAGAAACAAGCGCCGTGCAACTGATCAAATAAATCATCAAATCTGGGCAGTGGGAATTTATTCTTGAGAGTCTGCTTATTGAGATCGCGGTAATCCACGCACAATCTCAAGGACCCGTCTGATTTAGCAACAAATACGACGGCTGAGCCCCATTCAGAAACACTGGGTCGAATCAACCCTTTCTCTAGTAAATCTCTAGTTTGCTCGACTAGTTCAACCCTTTCTCTAGGTGCCATCCTGCGACTTGGATGAACGACAGGACGGGCATTAGGCACAAGGTCGATTCTGAATTCTATTTCTCGGTGAGGAGGTAGAGATTTCACTTCTTCAAATACATCTGGAAAATCTCTAACAATACGAATAGACTGCAAGCTGGGTTCAGGATAACCCAAATTATACATCAACCCTTCCCTTTTAGGACTAGGGTCCTCACAAGAAATTTCGATGAAATCCCCAAATTCGGTTTTGATTGAGATCAATCGATTTTTGCAATCCAGTTTGGCTTCATATTTTGCTAGCCAATCCATCCCGAGTAAGACTTCAAATTCGTTGAAGTCTAGAACAAAAGGACTAATAGGGAATTGATGGCAAGAATATGAGATAGGAACATCTCTACATCGAAGACAGAGGTTTGCGGGACCTCCAACTGGATTCCTTACACATATCGGCTCATCAACAAAATTAGGTTCAATATTCAATTCATTAATAGCTTGTTGAGAGATAAAACTGTGTGTAGCGCCAGTATCAAAAAGAACTCTAACAATGCTATCATAAATGGTAAGATTACCTTCCAGGACGCCTTTTCCCTTCTCCGCTTTAGAAGATGTGGGCTTGTCTTTGACTGAGTATACTTTAGCTGTTTGGGCTTGCTTCATAACTGGGCAGTCTTTTACTTCATGTCCTTCCTTCTGACAATAATAGCACTTTCTAGGCTTTCCTTGAGCAGATTGATTTCTCTTGGGCTTTTTGCAGCTGGTAGAATATTGGCCTTTCTCCGAGCAATTATAGCAAGTGACATTCTCCATAGTGCTCCCTTGATTGCTTTTCTTCTTCTCCTTGCCGTGCCAAGGTTTCTTGCCTCCAAATTTTCTTTTCTTCCAATTCAGATTGCTTGAGTTTCCTTGCTCCCTTGGTGCTTCTTGCATGTCTAAAGTAGCATAACGGTATCCTATATCAACCAAATCTGAGAATGATTCTTTCACGTGGCCTGTCATCCTTTCGTGGAACTTTTTATTCATCCCACGAATGAATCGCTCATTCTTCTTCAACGGTGTGTTCACTAATTCTGGACCAAAGCGTGACAATTCATTGAACTTATTGAGATACTCCTCAAACGACAGACTTCCTTGCTTTAAATCCATGAATTCTTGGTACATACGAGAAATCCCGGATGATGGCAAGTAGCGCTTCTCAAATGCTTCTTTAAATCTGCCCCAAGTGAACTCGTCCTCAGGCTCATCAATAGTGACCGTCTCCCACCAAGCTAAGGCTTCACCTTGAAGTTGCCAAGTAGCTATAAGACGCATCTGATCATCCTGTAGCTTGAGCCCCTTAAAGATTTTCTCACAAGACCTAATCCATGCCTGGGCCTCCATAATCGTCTCTTTGCCGGAGAATGGCTTACCCCCGAGTCTTGAGAAGTTCTTATATAAGTCAGCCAGATTCGGCTGATTCTGAATAGGTAAAGCTGCCTCGGTGGTAGGGGGAACTTGGCTAGGTGCTGTGGCATTTCCTCGCCCCCTAACACTGCCTCTTCTTCCGCTCATCCTTACTATCTGTAATTAGTAAGAAAAATTGGCTTAAATATTTGGAAGAGATATCTTAAGAAATATCGGCAATTAAAGGAAATAGACTAAGAAAAATTTGATGTGTTAATCAATTATACTCATTCTAGGGTATACTCCACCCTATCTCTAATGAGCCATCTAATGTGTTATACTCCGTAGCTAAAGTTCTTACTCAACCTTTAGCTCTGATACCACATGTCACGACCCGAAATTCAACGCTTGAAAATTGACATCAAATACCTCACTTGTACTCGACTGTCAATGATTCAAACATCGAACTCCAGTCGGATGGAGCTTATAACAACATTAGATGAATAAATAACAGTGGAAAATAAAAATGAACATCATGCATCATATCACAGATACAACACCACAATAATATCTGCTACAACATCAGAGTACATAATACATGAATTATATATCCAGATAGAATGACATAATAGAACAACTAGATATCATATGCCAAAGGTCTTCAAAAAGATAAAGTAATAGTGAACATCCAAGCTAAGCACCTCGAGATCCAAAAGCTTCCAAAATGTCTCTAAGGTATGAGCCACCAAAAACCGTCTCCAGACCAAAATACTCCCAGAATGCAGCTAGAGCCAAAATATAGAAAACCTGCTACTAGGCTGCCCGTGTAGAAATGGTGGGCACCCAGAGTTTAGAAAGGAAACAATAAACTCCGGGTCAGTCATGGGACTGGTATGAGTAAACACAGGTAATTGCTTTCAAATAAAACAGATTTAATACAAGAATAATCGGTATGCTTTTGGAAAATGAAACTACCATAAGACCTCCCGCCACACACACAATGCAATCGCAGAATTGGAGGAGATTTCTTCTTATGATAGTCAAATATGCTTGGTACGGGAAAAATTCTTTGATATTATTACTAGTGCATAGTGTAGAAAGCCATTTCGAAAATATAATATCAATCCTAGCCAGCATAGACATTCCGAACTATGCCTACTATAGCTACCATCTAAACAGTGGTGACCACCATAAGTAAATGGCAGGTAATACAACTAAAACCGTGCGGGGTTCGTATTGGGAATTAGGTTTCCAACAAATGGTCAGGCTAAGGAACTTCCTATGCCACATGGGTACGCCTCTGGCGGGACGTCCCGAGAACTAACGTTACGGTTAGATCTCTGCCAACACAAGGCTGGGTTACCTCTGTAACTAGGTAACTACTACACGAATATGCCACTCCCCGGTCCTTTGGGACCTTTATCCGAGGGCCCTCCATCACAAAGCAACAACCACACAGAATAATGAGATTGAAGCAACCACATAGGTAAGCATCTGGGCTCCATACCATGACACTACCTTTTTCCAGAAGGAAATGACATACCCTAAAGGGCGCGACCCTCATAACCTTGCCGCATCTTTCCTGTTTCGACCATTTCCGGGGTGTGAGGTCCGATGAGGTCTCGTCCACAAAGCTACGCTTTACACGAAAGCCATGCTTTGATCACAAAGGATCAACAAAATGATCATCACTATACAGCAGCACTTAGTATGCCACACTACCAAATTGGGAGTATATAGCTGATAACCTTCAATTACATAACCTCTGAGCTCGTACGTCTCAGAGAAGGGTGTTAAGCTAAGAGAATAAATTCTCCGCCACCAACAGATATGTATTTGAAAGAAATCGGCTTTATATCTCAAAGCGTAGTGTCAGACACACGACCATACAAGTCTGTTCCGGGTTCGAACAGAACCGAAGGCACTTCGTCCAATAAAGGAAGAAGCCCTTGCAAATCCGGGCGTCCACAATCCCGATCGGACTTCCCATCACTTAGGGAATCCCTATACCGGAGCAACTCGGTGCAGAGACAATCGATAGGTTATCCTATCGTTTTTGAAGACACCCGGTCTTCACCGCCGGTCTTCAATTGCAATCCATTCGTCGAATCACTATTCGGAATGGGTTATACGACACAAAGGTCCTTCCCCGGCTAATCCGAATAGTGAGCGCTTCAAATTTAAAACATGTGGGTGTATCAATCACAAAGGTTCACATTCAGGGTTCGATGTGGGTTTCGGATAACAAACTGAAATCCGACTCCCTGTCGCATCGAAGTTTAAATGCCATTTTACGGGCAAAAAGGGTTTCACATACATACAGGAGCAAATCACAAATCATAGCTCATCACAAAGCAATCACAGCACCACAACAAAAGTGTCAGTTCAGTATGGGGTCTTTGATGATGATCAATCATCGTTGATACAAGTAATTGTGATTAAAGCGAATTAGCTACATAATTGTCTTTGTTAATCATTTCAAATTAATGTTGAATTTTACTTGATTTTGAATTATTTTAATTGGCTAAGTTAATAAATTATTCTTTAGTTTATTATTTCATTTATAAATTCTTAATCGTTAACTTATTGAGTTTAATTAATTTTATAAGTCTCCTATTCTTTAATTTATTAAATTTCTTTCTTTTAAATTTTAAAAGTCGTTACAAAACATCAATTTGTTATTTACTATTATTATAAACTTGGTTTGAACTTTGTATTTGTACATTAGTTTATATTTATATTTAAACTTTTTATTAAGTTAAACATTTAAACAACTTTTATTTATTAAAAATAATTTGAACTTCATAAAACTAAAAAAAAACTATTTGTTTCATATTACATTAACAACTATTGTTGCTTCACTTAGAAAATACATTGCGTTTCAAAAGTTTTTATCAAAAACTGCTACTGTTTCATCTGCATACCCGAGACATGCTTCGGGTCGTACCCGAGCAAAACTCCCCCTACTCCGAGTTATCCCCAGTTTTGACCCGTGCCCCCCCTTTTTCTTTCGAAATTTTGGTTAAGTATAAAACGACACGGTGAACACCAAAAATCCCCCCCGGGTTGTACTTCGAGTCTTCACGCGATTTACCCGCGTACTGCTCCGAGTCACCATTCGTCTCCCCCAACGCCTCACGCTGATACGCATCCCACCCACGTGCACGTGCACAGCTAGCGCCGCCGCCGATGGTCAGAGCCAAGGCCACGAGCGAGTCGCCTATCGTCCCCTAGAGCGACACGAACACCCAGATCTCGATTTTTGCTTCGAAGTCGCGAATCGAACATCACACCCAAATGTCATCATCAGGAACGCCACCGAAAACTGCCACGCGCCGCCGCCTCAGGCCATTATCGGCCACCAAACTCAGTACCAAGCCTCGCCATCGTGTCACGCTTCGAACCCCCCCAGTGGCACGCGGTCCGATCCCCTATGGTGGTGCGGCAAGCCTTTTCAACCGTGCGCAGTATTTTGGGTTCTTAAACCCTAAAACAAACTCAAATTCAAATCCTGGATTTTAAAAAAATCGAACAGCATTTTTCTGATGATCACGAGCCCCCAAGCCATCTACGACAGCGAATTCGAGGGCCATAGCTCCTTAGATCATCAGTTTTTGGTAAAACTTTAATTTCCGATCAACCCCCATTTTCCCGAGCAATATGCAATGAAAAAAATTGATTTTTGTTTCAAAAATCATTATTCTTGATGGTAATGCAAGTGGTGTTACTGAAATTCAATTCCATGAGGTTCGAAATTTCACTTGTTTGGGTTGTGACTGCATTTACATTATCCAGTGAAGTTTAAACCTGTTTTTAATTAGCTTTAATTAATTGTTAGATGGAATACTAGTTTAAACAATCATTTAATCTTAATCTCCAACATGATTCAGGAGCAAGGAGAAGAAGAAGACATTGTATTTGAATGTGTTTCACTCTGTAAACAGAGTTTAAGCTTAACAACAAATTTCTTTCTTCCAAAGTTTCCAGTAACTACAGCCTGTTTTTGATTAGTTTCTGAACATGGTGCAAGCTCAACACAATTCAACTTGTCACACATTTATTTCAGAAGGAATAAAGCAGAGAAAAATTTGGACTGGGTTTTAATATGTTTTATCCTTGCAAACAAAGAAGGCTGTATAAAATTTACAGTTTCCAGGAAAACAACTTTACTTTGATTTTTTTTTTCCAGAGAAAAATGTGGGTGAAAGTTTTGAACAAAATCTCTCTTGCTTACTGGAAACAAAAATGCATGGCTAACTTTGGTTAATCATTCAAATCAAATAGGGTTATGGGGGGAAAAAGAATAGATTTTCTTACAGGTTTTTTTTTTTTTTTTTTCTGAACTAAAACAGGGACTATAACTTGTACAGTCAATCATAACAAACCAAACATTCAATCATTCAAATTTTCTTGCATGCAAACAAGATCTAAGTTTCCTATATCACTCAAAGCATACACATAGAAATCATGATAAAGAAAACAAAGTTTACTCACTTGTTTCTAGAAGTTGACAGTTTTCAAACAGAAAGGTGAGCCTGCTACTCCTTTTCTTCTTTTCTACTCTAATTCTCTTGGGGTTCAGATCTGAGAATTTATAGTTACAATTCTCTGGTTAATTGTGGTTGTATTCATGCATTTGAATTATTAAAAACAGGGATTTCTATTTTACTTACTTTTGAAATTTATGGCAGAGAAGACACTCCTTACTTCTGAAATTTGAAACCAAAATAGATTAAGACTCTATCCTTAATTCTTCCTGCAGAAAACTGGATATGGTAGTATTAAACCCAAGTTGTATTTATTTATTTTTAATTATTAATAACAAAAACCTCTGGAATACTTACAGTTTTGGATTAACAGAGAAGCTTATTTTCTCTGCAGTTTTGAAAAAAACAAAACTTGAAAACCAAAAAGAAAAGTAGCTTTTAAATCCTTAACCTTCCTGCAAAAAAATTTAATGTTAAATATTATTGAGTTAAATTCTTTCTTTTATAAGAAATTATAACTTCAAGTTCACATTTTACAAAGAAAGATTACTTGCCTTTTTTAATGTATTCCAAAAAGAAAAACTATGCACTGCCTTTTGAAACCAGAAACCCCTTTTTGCTTCACAAACCTACAGTTTTCATTTTTGAATTTAATTGTCAACACTTGTTTTAAAAAAAATCAAAATCTCATAAACTATAAATTTTTAAAACAGAGCTTACCTGAAAGTATCACACTAAGGTTATGAAGCATGAGAAAGTATTTTCAGATATTTTTTTAGCTTGAAGGGAAGAAGACAGTTTGGTTTTCTTTTGAACTTTTTTTTTTCTTTGAATGTTGAAGTAAAACTTGCTAATATCTTTTGATTACTGAGAAACAGATGTTGGGGGTTTAAAATTCGAATTTTTAGAAGGTGAAGGGTTTTCTGATTTTTTTTATTTGATTATTTTATTGAGGAGATGATGGTTTGTGCCATTTGTAAGAAGATATCTTAACACATAGATCTTGTAAATCATTAAATTTTATTGTGAAGGTAAGTTTCAGATTTTTGATGTAACAAAGCAAAAGAAATGTATAGATTTCATTTCCTATATTATATGCATAAACTTTTATAAACCAATATACATACTTTTTATTCATTTGTTGTATATATGCATATGTACAATGTTTTAAAGAGAAGTTGTCTTACAATTGTATACTTGTTCCTCAATGATTCTCAAATGCTTCTTCATTTTAAAACATTCATTCAAATTTAAATTCAAATCTTAAATTTCTAATTTGAAATATAAACATTTTAAATCCAAATGACTTCTAAAAAAAAAAACATTTATCACCTCAATATTTTTTTTTAACATAGGATAAAAATTAGAATTCATTTCATATATTACTTTTACTTATTTTTATTTGTTTTAGGTTTTTTTCTCAAATTTATTCTCAAATCAAACCCCAAGAGTTCAAATATATTATTTTTTTGATTGATAATTTGGGGATGTTACAGAAAGTGTCTCAATACTTTAACTGCAATACCTTGTATAACCTTTTCAATATCTTGATTTTTCTTCCATCTTGAAGAACCACATTTTGGACAACTTTCTAAATCTTTGTATTCTTATCTGTAAAGGCAACAGTCATTCTCACAAGCATGTATCTTTTCAAAACCCATGTCAAATGCTCTAAGAAATTTCTTTACTTCATATAAGTTTTTGGGAAGCACGTTATCCTTCGGCAGAAATAAATGTTGCACAGTTAAAAGCTTATCAAACCCACTATCAGACAAGCCAGTCTCACATTTAAGATTATACAAGATGGTGATAGCAGATAATTTTGTGTGATTTATGCAACCAGGATATAATGGAGTTTCTGCATCTTCCAAGTTCTTGAATAACTCATCCTCTTTTCTTTGAGAATTAACATTATCTTTATCATCATCAAAAAAATCTTGATTTAAAAAATCTTCATCTTCATAGTGAATAATCTTGAATAGATCATATATATCAAATGTATTTGTTTTCTTCTCTACATTTATCTCTTCACCATGGTTAAACCATACACCACCCATGTATTTAGGATCCATTCCTTTTATAATTAAATGTTCAACGATGATTTGTTCATCATGACGACTAAGATTCCGACAATCCTTGCAAGGGCATATTCTACACTTCTTGCATTCCTCTTTGCAGCATTCACAAAATTCATTATTCCTTGTCGATACTCTATACTAGTTCTACGAAAAAAATAAAACAAATAAAAAAATTGAGCATTAATATTAGATTATATGTTATAATTCTCAAAATACATATTAAGTTAATCATGGTTTTATCACTTGCTTAAAAAAACCCAGTCTTTTTCCATTTTCGACATATGAAGGCAAATAAGTTTCCAATCTTTGACGTATAAATTGGTTATCTGTTGTAATCAAAAAAATAACTAGACGTTGAAGTTATTACCCAAAAAAACATCCAAGCATCTTATAAATAATGCACTGTCTAGAACATTGGTAACACGCCCACAGTAAGGACAATAAACTACATTTTCTAACATAAACTGATTTTGAACAAATCAAATTTGGCAACCAAACTCCTAAATTATCACAAAGAAACATCTCTTGTATTAATCATATACCAATGCCACGTTCAGGAATGAAATTTAGTTATTGAAGAAAAATATGAAACAACGGGATAACATTTAATATATTTTATTAAGGGTGTCACAGGTTTTAGTAAAACAGTGTTTCGATAGCTTGCTGAAATGAAAGCCAAAATGTAGCTTAGTAATATGAAATTCACCTTTTATGTTTATGTACCGAAAAGCGGTTGTGTTAGGTAACTTATAATAGAAAAATAAAATGATGTTTAACATTTAGCTAGACTAAAGCAGACTGCACAAATAACATAACATTCTCATGAAGTTACTGACTCAGCCATACAAATATTCTCATGTTCTATTACTAGGGATGCCAGACAATAGTAGCAATTTTCACTATATTGAAGTTATTTGCGCAGCTAGAGCAACAGTAAGTTATTAACAAATACTCATAATTGTTCAATAAGTTATAACACATAACTTTAGTGATTTCTAGAAGGAAGAAAAGCAATATAGATAGAACATATACCTTCTACAATTTTCCATCAAAAAACGGAACGCAAAAGATGGTAATAAACTGAAAAAGATAACTTAGCAAAAGAGATGAAAAGAAAGGGCAATACAATATTTGCACCAATCAAATTTGAAATAACGTCATCAAAGATAATTTAGCAACTAACTATGAAGTTTACTTTTGATGTACTATTAGTAGTAATGATTATTTATGGGTTGGGATGTTTTCCTACCTTTTTTCTCAAACATTTTTGAAATAATGTTATCAAAGACTCATTTATAGTGAAATGCTAAAAATAATTAGATCTTGTGATCATGATACTATAAGCAAACGGATATATCAACGCAACCATAACCCCAAATAAATCTAAATGAAACAGAAGAAGTTCTGCTTATTTGTATTAATAAGTGCAAATGCAGGTTGAATCACCTATGCGCAAGTGGTATGCAAAAGATAAGTTATTTAAACATCAAAATTCTAAAAATTATTTGCATGCACATTTCTAATTCAGTGTTAAGTATTGAATTTTTTTGGTAAAAATTCCTATATTATCAACAAGATAGCTGCTCCGGATTACAAAACAAAAAACTACTCTTGTTGAGGTTTGACGGTACTAATAGTGATCGAATGATAGGAAATCTACCATAAATAAATCATGACTTAAGAGCAACATTATGATATATACATACACACTCATATATATATGTATACACACACATATCTATATATGATATATACCTATCTGGAAGAGCGCAATTTCAGCTCTTCTCTTAGTTTTGTTTTAGTGATTATGCTTTTTCTTTGTCCAAGTACTATTTCATGTGTAAGATATTGTATGTCATGACCTGGTAAAAAATAGAAGAATGCTTTTGCTTTTTTTTTAAATAAAAATTGATAAATTCTCTACATTTATGTATATACTAAAAATTCCACAGGTATTTGTACTCATTAATGTTACACTTATACATTTTGAACAGTAGATTACCATTATTTTGATATCAATATTTTTTCTGTTCAATTCCCATATTCTTTTTATTTTACTTAAATTCCATACCTAATTTGTTTGTGTTCAACTACTTTGTTTTCAAACTAATTAGATGTCCGGCTTCAAATCTGAGAAAAAAGATACTCTGAAACATCAAAAGTGGAAATAAGAAATTCCATGGATATAGAGTACTACCTGAACTTTCTCGATTAGAGAAGCGAAAAC
This sequence comes from Allium cepa, assembly GCA_030765085.1. Taxonomy (NCBI): domain Eukaryota; kingdom Viridiplantae; phylum Streptophyta; class Magnoliopsida; order Asparagales; family Amaryllidaceae; genus Allium; species Allium cepa. Next base: position 1,027,695,819 of record CM060928.1, on the reverse strand, counting down.
TTACTCTTTATAGCTCTCGCCAGTATATTGCCAATGTCCGCCTGCTGCGAACGTTGAAAGAAGAACACTGATCCTGCGTAAATGTACTGCCATGGAACGACAATGTTTTAACAATAGGAGGGATGGATGGCAAAATCGTGCATCCCAATCAAATTAGGGTTTTTCCAATTCGATTTATATAATCAATATTAAAACATACAAACAAATACATAATCATAAAATAGTGTATAAAATCCATACCGATTTAAGATTTGTGTAGAATGTCAATCAAAAGGCAGTAGATAGAAAGAGGAATCGATTGACTGTGGAGAGAAGAGGAGTAGCACGATGATGACGAAGGGAAAATGAAGCGATGATGAAGAGGACGATAATTTAGGACTTGGTGAAGTTGATGAAGAGACAGAAGTGAGTTTTCTAAGTATACGTGAGAAGAAAAACAAGAACTGGTCACGTTTTTTTTTGGCTAGGCGGAAAAAAATTTCAAGGAGGGGGAACAAAAAATTTTTAGTCACGAAACATATTTTGGGAAAATATTTTTGGTTACACTTGTGATAAAACGCCATGGTTTTTTGCAACCGTAAATGGTTTTTCTTGTAGTGTCAATACATGTTCTTCTCTTTTCTTGTTTATTTCCTTTCATGCTAGTAATGTAGTTTCATTTATTCATGCAAGTAGATTAATGTTTATTTCTTAACTTAGATTTTCTTTTCATTTTTCTCTCTTTTTCCTCTTGTTTTTGTTTAATGTTGCAAGCTACATTTGTTGATTTGATAGCAAATATGAGAGGCTAAACCCCATCAATTTAGGGATAATCAAGCTCTCTAATCATGTAGCTTCAACATTATTTGATAATCTTTGCTCTCCTTTTGTGCTTCATGGAAAGTTGGTGTTTATGAATTTTGTGTTTGGTATTGAGTTTGATAGCCTATGTTGTTTAAAAAAAATAGGCTATGCTTAGTCATATGAATCACAAATTGCCTCTTCATCTACATATGATTATGGCAAAGAAGTGAAATTAAATCAAAATTTGATGATCTATATTTCCGATCAATTGTTAATAGGCCGTGCTTAAAATAAATTTCATTTTCAACTTCTTATTATTTTTCATGAGAATTAAAAGTGGTTTAAAAGTTCAGTTATAGTTTGATGACTTATGTTGAGCTAACTAATAGCACAAATGAGCCGTGCTTATGATAAACGCGTCATTTAAATTCACTTATTACCAAAAGAGAAAGATCATAATTTCATGTTTTGTTGAACTAAATGATCTAGAGAGTGAAATTATCTCTAGATTGTCATTTAACTTTCATATTTTTATCTATTTTTATTTTGCTAGTTTTTGTTAGTTTTCTTACATTTCTAGTTTAATTCACTCTCGACTTCGGTATAAGTTGATTTAATAGAGATAAATCAACAATTCCCTGCAGATCAACCCGCACTCACTACGTACTACGATTGTATGCCATGCACTTGCGGTATAAATGTAATTCAAAATTTATCGACGATTTTCCGACTAGATAGAAATTCCGTCGTTGAACAGTCCAACAGAGTTGGATGTTTGAGCCCTCCTTCTAGCGCCAACATGTTAACAAGAAATGTTGTCAACACCCTCAAAGGGTTCTTTAGGAAGTGTTTAGTCTCTTTTGATCAATTTTGGTTATGTTAATTAAGTAAGATGTAGATAATCCTTTTAATTCTCCCTTTTAAATAGGTTTTGTAGTGGGAACTTTCTCAAATCAACCTTTCGACTCGGTTGGAACGGTTAATTTCCTTTCTTATTAGCTTTTCAAGCTTTCTAAGCTAACGTGCTTATCCCTTCAAAAGCCTTCCTTTTGAAGTGGTTATAGAACAAAGAAGGATAACTCTAAGAATCCTAGATTAAGGTTGGATTTGGTAGGTTTCATCCCTGTCAAATGCTAGGTTGTTTAGTGGTTAAGGCTTGGGTCAGGGATCTAAGGTAAATTCAGTTAGGTTTAAGGTTTTGACCTTGTCGAAAGCTAGGATTAAAATATGCAATGGATGAGAGATAAGAATTGGATTATCTGGAAATGTGATGGTTTCAATCTAGTCGAATGTAAAAGTCCAGTACAAGATGGCCTGGACTCTATAACTGGAGTTACTCAAATACACAGGGATTTCGATTGAGTTAGAAGAGACCTTTTGACTTAATCGACACCTAGAAAGACACGATTAGTTTTGAAAATAAATCTTTAAATAACTAAGTAATCAAAAATGCAGAGATATTTCCCATTCTCGTCTCAAATATGACTCAATTTCCCTAATTCAACTTACAAATTAGGGTTTACGGCTTTTAGAATTAAGAAAATACAAATATAGAATGATTGAATTCCGATCCCCAAAATAAGACCCCCTTGGGTCTTATTTATAGATTTGGGTCAGCACCTTTTGACCCCAATGCTTTCGATCCGATCGAAAGGTGGCTGCCATGTTTGTCTTTAGCATACTTCCGCCTTTGTCGAATGGGACGGTCGTGCCTTTCTTTCTTTGTAGAAGTTTTCGATCCCGTTGATATGTTTTATCCACTGGTTTCGAAGGTGTTGCAATACTAATGGTTTCAACTCCGTTAGTTGCTTCTGAACATCTGTTGTGACTTTATGCAGAACCTCCCTGGGTAATAAAGCTTCGTTTGGCTTTCGAAAGGGTTGCTCTGGCCAATGCATGTTTTTAAGTGGTTTTAGTAAAGGCAAAACCTTTGGTTTCAAAGGTTTGGCAAGCATAGGTAGAGTTTTCCTTCTTTGTCTTGGAAAGGTGTTACTTTAACTCATTCTAAAGGTCTTCATGCATATAGAATTATCTGCTTCGAAAGGTGGACATTGAAGCGGAAGGGTTCTTTCGATCCTATCGACCACTTCGAAAGGTTGTGAAACTTCTATACTTTAGCTATAGCATCCTTTCGATACCTTCGAAAGGACTTGCCGAAGATTCTTCTTCTTATTCTTCCTTTTTCTTCTGTTCGAAGTGGTTTCGACAAGGTCAAAAGGTCTTTTGGTAGTAACACCGAGGCACGAGACTGGCATTGGAATTATTTCCTATTAAAATAAGCTTTTAGGGCTTACAAAGAAATGACAGCACCTATGGCGGCAGAACATAAAGAGACGAAGAATGATCTTCGGTTATTGAAAAAGAGAAAGGATACAACCAATGGATCTAACTTCTCTATCAAAACTGATATTGAGGTAGCTAAGCTTCATTAAAAGATAAGTGATCTGAATTAGAACTAATAAAACCAATTATCATGTCATTCTTTAGAGATTATTGTAAGTGGGGGTTATTCTAGCCTTTCCTTTCCAACTCTGGGACGAAGAACAAGATCCACATCCTCAACCAATCATCAGTTTTCAACTTTACTAAACCCTCCTCCTGGATTGAATAACGCAGCGATCTCTAAGTGGAGTAATTAAGAAAAATTCAAAATGACATGCCGAGATATTTAGTTTTATCCGAAGATAACGAATGAAAATTAATCCCTTGTAAAGCTTTTTCGGCATGCGTTAGGGAAGCTCCTGGGTTTAATGCTCAACTCTTTGGGAATTGAAGCCAATCCCAAGAAGATTCAAGCAATTTGAGACATCTAGGTACCGAAGACAATCAAGTAGGTATATGGCCTACATGGGAAGGTCATCGCTTTAAGTCGATTCCTCTCTAGGGGCATCGAGAAGTATACTCTATTCTTTGACCGTATTAGGAAATGGAAAAGAAACTTTGAATGGATGCAGCATTGCATTGACGCATTTTAAGCTCTGGTAGATAATTTAGAGAGATCTCTCATCCAATCCAAGCCGCCGGATCACAAAGATTTACACATCTATTTAGCATGTTGGTATATACCATAAGCACCCTAATCCTATTTGAAGAGAATCAGATCCAAAGATCGGTATATTATGCAAGTAAGCGATTGACAGGCTCACACCATTAACGTCTATGTCGACTAGCCATTATGACAGATCATACAACAATCTGAGACATTTGAAAGACTACATAAATGGAACATTGAACTGAGCCAATTTAACATCACTTATCTCCTCGATGTGCTATCCAGGACATACATTAGCGGACTTTATAATCAAATTTACTACACCGAATGGCTATCCGGGGACCGGTGTAAAACTGACCATTTGCTAGGAGATGTACATGGATGAAGCATCCAATATCCAATGTTCTGGAGCTGGAGTTATGTTAGCGACTCCAGAGGAATGATCAATCTACCATGCTCTAAAACCCAATTTCCCTATGATAAATAATGAAGCTGATTATGAAGCCTTAATTACCAAGCTCAAGCTTGCTAAAGAATTGGGAGCAAAATACTTGCATATCTTTTGCGATTCCTAACTTATAGTATTCCAGTTTAGGAAATGTACATCAAATGGACTTTGTCCCAGTTAAATTACTTAATGCTCCAAGCATTGACCAGATGGAGATCATTCGTATCTTAGAGATGGAGCCGAACAAGGATTCATGGATGACCCATATGAAAGACTATCTACAATGCGGAATCCTTTTCGAACCAAGGAATGAATAATGACAGATCCTCCACTAAGCTTCATGCTATGTTGTCTGAGAATCATGCATTGGAAGGATTTATTTGTTCCCATGCTTCAGTGAATTTCCCATCACAAAATCAAAAGAATATTGAGAGAATTCCTACACTCAAAATCATTTTTGAAGAAACACCTTTCCTCTTGCAATCAATATCCAAGCCTAATCATGCCAGCAATCGATCGAACATGCCCCTCATTTCACCTCAAGGTGAACAAGTACAGCAGGCTACATTCAACCTCAAGGCCGACCCATATGCTTCAAACACATAATCGATCGTCATCGGCAATCTCTTCAACATCAACTTCCCCAATCCCTTTATCCTATATCCACAAAGATATGGAGCAAGAAGGATCCGTGGACAAAAAATTGCAAATGATTGAATTACATTGCACTAAATTTGCAACGACCCGTGAGTGTATGAACGTATCTGGGAGCCAACAACAAAAATGTGTACCATCCTTAAAATATAATTTCTTGAAATCGACCAAAATTGTTTTCTCACGTGGGAAATTAGAGATAGAATTGGATCATATAACTAAGGCATGCTAATTCGACTAATCAACTCGATGGAATTGAGCGTTGACAATTACCGACAGAACATACTCCAAAACTTACATCGTTTGATAATGACCAAGCATCACGATGAACATGAGAGATTTGACTCTCTATAAAGTAGCTCAACAACAACAACCATTCAAGACATTGAGTGGAATCCTTTAGGATGTCCCTAACTTAAAATCAATTCAAAGCACGTCACGAACACAATAAGGTGTACTTTGGAGGGCAGATGTTATTCGACCTTTTGGACTAGCTATATTCAGACTGACTGGATAAGTTAGGCTAGACAATCATCAAGGAAGACTTCCTAAAGAAATGAGTATTAGGCCGAAAGATCAAGCATAGGCAATGATATGAAGCGACAATAAACCGAGACCAAATGATAGAATCTCTAGAATATTCTAATTATGAAAAAATTCCTCCCCTAGGTGAGGGATCAGTAGTATCCCTTTCCCCATGGGATTAGTACCTATCCTTAATTAGAATAAGTAATAATTATATCACCATTTTAGGAAATGATGTGGAGATGAGTACTAACATTGAGCTACAATAGGCTCAACAAGCTCTTGAAATAGCTGAAGCTAACTTGAGTGGAGCTCAGGGAAAGAGACAAGCAATTAAGGCGAATCTAGCTCTCAAACGAGCTCAAACACGAGTAGAGGCTGTGAAATTTTAGAAATAACTTTCCATAAAATACCATTTCAGTGTCTTTTACATATTTATTTACATATAATGCTAATATGTACAGTAATTGAAATATTGATGATCCATTTGTCAACGTGAAGTTGCACCTGTGATTTATGCGGCTCAATCAAGATTTGATTATTGTGTTATAAGAAACAACAAATAGGGAAAGAAGAATTTTTTTTAAACGATGTTCGTTCATTCCCATTATGGACCTCCTTGGATAATCATAATCGTTACGCTTACAGTGAAAAGAAAATATATATTGTCATAATAACAGAATTTTATTCTAAAAGAAAAAATCCGAGCAGTTGGAATTGGAACAGGTTCGGCAACAGATCACAAAATCTTGGTGATCTTCTCTATCTAATGAATGGGGAGTCCGTTTGGAAATCGCCCGCCCCGTGCCACCCCTCGAATATATGATTCAATAGGAATCACACAGGGGCAGACTAAAAACAAGATTTTAAGAAAATGAGTCTTTTAATTTCTAATTTCATTTATTAAATTTAGTAATGATATCTTGATATGTATAAAATCATCCTATTTATTTAATTGATTTTTATTTTTGACAAAAATACCTTTTTAAGTTTTCTAAATGTTACTAAAAATGAAAATAATTTTTATTTTTCTTGATCGGTAAAATTCGCGTAAAAGAAAAAAAAGGAAATTTTATTGTTATGGTCAAAAATTGGTTTATCTCGGCTATTCGAAAAGAAAAAGAAAAAAATTGTGGATTTGTTGAATTTCAAGTATATAATTTAACTAATAAGATAATTACTACTATCACAGATACGTCATGGCATGGAATTACTTGGACTAGAAGATCAAATTAGATTATAGAGCAAGACGAGAATCAATCAAATCTTCCCAAGTAGGATTCAAACCTACGACCAATCGATTAACAGCCGACTGTTGTACCACTAAGCTACCGAGAAACAACGGGAGATTCGACCTCATAAAGTTTAACGCCCGCTCTTCCCAAACTGGGTAAGATTGATATGGAGTGACACAGAAGGCCCTATTAGGATACATTTCAAGTTTCAAGTCGTTTAGAGCTCGTATGCTGAGGTTATGAGTAAATTGTTTCACTTATAAAAATGGATCGATACAGAAGGGATCAGTGTAAATGAATCATATAAAAGGGATCGGTACAAAGCGGATCGACCATATTCAACTTTAACTACACTTTACGACAATGGTCGGTCAATAACTCAAAATATACTGATACTATCAACATTAAACTTTTAGTATAAGAACATTACAACATGGAGAACACCTTATGGATCTCATCCCAATCAGAGCAGATTGGAGGAATCAATTTCTATCCCTCTAGAGGGATCGGCTGAAATTGAAATGTATGCGGCATAACTTCATAGAAACTGTGATATCTTACAAACAGTAAATCGGAATGGCACAAAATGTCGAGGGCAAGTAGCTAACATCATGGAGAACCCACTAGAGAGATTTCACCCCATTCGGACACCAAAATAGGGATAGGTAACGATCCCTATTGTGGATTCTAGTGGGCCTTAAAATTCTTGTATGGCCTCATCTTGGCCTAGAGGTTCTACTACCTAAATTTCAGCTCGATATATGAACGTCTTTCCCTATAAATACATCAAGTAAGGCATCAGAAAAGGGGCCCCTTCTTTCGGCCACAATGGCTCTTCCATTTTTATTCTTCATTCTTTTACTAATGGATCCCAACAGATCCAAACATTCTTGTAATCATAATCGTGTGCAGGATCAACAAAAATATAAAGTGGACGTACGCTAAGATTGCCGAACCACTATAAAAACCTGTCTATTCATTTATGATTTTTGCTCTGTTTTAATTTCTTTCTTCATTTAATCTCTACTAGATTATAATTGGTGTTGATGCCCATTTTGGGCTTCAACATTTTGGTGCTTTCACCAAGAACCGAATTTTCAACTTTATTGGACTCATAATCTACTTTTGGATTCTTATATTCGCGAGAGAGATCCGGTTATTTACCAACAAACTTCCTATTCTACTCAGATTTAAAGGAAGTCTAAAGGTAGATGATAATTATAGTTAGAGGAACTAAATTTAATTCTCATGTTGTTAGAGGATCTCATGATGCTAACGTTTGATGAGGCAAGCAAAACGCTCAACTCACATTCACATCGATCGATTGCAAATATCACATATGGATCGGGATTTGACATCAGGGTACTAGATTAGCGTTGGAAATTCGAGTTTGATTCTAATCCATGTTAAAGGAAAAAGGTTGTTTCCATCCATATGCTTGTATGTTCAAGCTTGGGGACTGTAATTTATGGCTCATTGTCAAGTTCAAGTTTGGATGCATATGTTAAAGTTCGTAGAGCTAGAAAGTGCTGAGTCTTCCTTACACAATATGGTCTTATGCAAATTCAATACCATGCCATTATCACCAGCCCTTAAATACATACATGCTCAATATCGATCCCTCCAAAACATGTCAATGCTAGTCCATTCCTAAATCAACTATTCCCTCCAACTTATATCCCTATCGCTCTAAAAAGTATATATACCGATCCTTCTATGAGGTGTATATACCGATCCCTCTGTACGGTGTATGTATAGATCCCTCTGTAAAGATATATACCGATCCCCCTGTGAGGTGTATATACCGATCCCTCGCTGTAAGGTGTATATATTGATCCCTCTACAAGGTGTATAAACCGATCCCTCTGTAAGGTGTATATACCGATCCCTCAGTAAGTATATACACTAATCCTCTTGTAAGGTATATATACCAGTCCTTCTACAATGTCAATATACTGATCCCTCCTTTGGCACATCATCTCAAACATGCTCGTAACCAAACCCCTCCTAAACACTAACGCAATCCAATGAAGAAATAAAAGGGATCAGTATATATACATAAAAAATATGGATCGAGTACGATACATTTTTAAAAAAGCTTTAATTTTTTTTCGAGTGCCAAGCACTCGAACCCGTTGCGTGGCACAGTGCCCCTGCATTCTGGATTCGAAACTCAACTTAAAGATGGTGCATTCTATCAACTTCCCATACGTCTTGTGACTGACCGGGGCATAAAGGATCAAGCGGCTGCTGCTGAATTACAGCCAATGAATGGATAAGAAACTACTACAAAAACATTACTCCCAAAGGCAGGAGAACTAAGATGATATGACAGAAACTAGGATCGGTTACCTGGTAAAACTCCTAGATTAGATTGCGATTGCCCTCAACTTACCAACTTCCACCCACCTAAGTTGACAACTATGTTACAATGGCTTGTCAGAGAACGCCAAGACCAAACCAGTGACGATGGGAGCATCTTCCCCCATTGAAATCCGTTCATTAAAGCCGTTCTATGAGCAGAATATCCAAGGATGCAATGCCATACCCAACTTATTCCAAATTCCATGAAAGCCCCTCAAAGACTTCTTGCATGAATTCAACGTCGTCATTGTTGAAGTGAGCACTCCCTGCTAGGATACCAAACTGATGGCATTGAAAAGAGGAATCAACCTCGATTCGGATTTTTGCGATTGATTAGCTGAAAAGCCTCCTACGACCTTGGATCACTTCTATTATAAAGTAAATCAATGCTTATGCAAGGAGGATTTGAGACTAATGTTGACAGGAAATAATGCAGGCCTGATAGCTGGAGGGGTTCAAAACAAGAGTAACGATGATGCGCTAAATGAGGGCTCGAATTCTAGGAGACAACCTAGAGTTCTAAAATTGAACTCATATTCTCCTTTGAATGATTCAATGAATGAAATCTACTTAAAAACTCATGACTCGAAGCAGTACTGGAGACTAGCCTCGATAGATTCCATCAGAAGGTAGAAAAAATCAAAAAATTGTAGTATATTTCAAGATACACACGGTCATAAAACTAGTGATTGCAGACATCTTTGAGATGTAATTGGAAAGCTGATCTGGAAAAGAAAGCAATGAAAATATGTGCATGCCCCTTAGAAAGGCTGGCATGGAACATCCGATGCCTATCAATAAAGAACTTTGATTATCAATTGGCCACCTATGATCGACTTCCAGTTGAGAAGGATTGGGGCAAAGTGAACAACGAGTATATGAGGCTGCTTCACTTATCAATAAGATTTATTTCAATTTCAAGTATATTGTGAACTACGATGGACTTGACTAAACTATTTCCAACCGATGCAGGCGACTAAGTACTTAGAGTTGGGTTCCAACCAACCTCCATGGACCATAATGGGAACTTAAGAGGATCATCAAGATGAGCATGATTCAACCGCTCATCAGCTACCATATGCCCCTGACTTGGTGACAAGGACTCGAAAATGGAAAGTGGGTGTGACTCGACCATCCACTTACTAATCCATGCTTCAATTTTAATACAACATCTATGCCTTACTTAGAGCCTGACAAGGTCAGAATGAAATACAAAGTTGATAAGACTAATCGCCCACCCATCAATCTCCACAATTGACATGAAGATCGAAGAAGGATTGGAGTGGATGTGATTTTACCATCCATTCCCTAGCACGCACTTGAAGTTTGCCAAAATACATATGCCTCTACCGAAGCTCAGTGTTGTCAGGATCCAACTAAAGTGGATGTGATTTGCTGGTCTACACATCGAATCCTGCCTTAGGAACAAGGGGAAGTTCGGAAGCTCGACTTAAAGTAGGCATGACTGACTGCCTACTCATTAACCACCACCCTCAATACGTGGACACAGTTGCAGCTTAAAGTGTATGTGACTTGATCGTCCACTGAACAACTCTTTCCTTCGACTTGTTGGGAGGAGTACGAAGCAAATTGAATGAGACCTAACCATCTAACACACGCATGGATTTGATCTAGCCATCCATCGCTTACTCCATTCCTCAAGTTGATTGGAGGAGCTACAATCACTAAGTGGATGTGAATCAACAATCCATTTGTCATGTTTTGTCCTTGATGATGGGGGCAAAATTCCATTCCATGGATGAATATGGTTCGACCTTTCATTCAGTAACTCATACCTCAACTTGACAAGTGGAGTATAAATCAAAAATGAGTGCAATTGAGCACCTGTTGACTAAATCTGGTCCTCAGAGTGCGAAACGGAGTATTAAAACTAAAAGGATAGATGTAGTATAACCGTTCATCGACTTAATCTAGTCTCAAGAGCCTGGACTAAAATATAAATAATAAACGGATGTGACTGACCACCCATTTGCCCATTGACCAACCCTGGTTCTCAGAGTGCTTACTGGAGTATAAACACTAGATGGGTGCAACTGACCACCCATCGACCAACTATGGTCCCATGAACGAGGACTGGATTATAAACACCAAATAGGCGTAACTAACAGCCTATCGGCCGATTCTAATTCCTAGAGTGCAAACTGGAGTATAAACCTTAAACAGGCCCGATCAGACCGCCCGTCAATAAACGTAGTCACCCTAGAATGGACCAGTGTATAAGTAACAAAATCAAAAAGGACCCGACCATTCGATATAAAGCAGACACGACATGATTGTTCATTCATCAACTCCAATCTGTGCCTTGATAGATGGATTATGAACTTACCAAGTGGAGCAGTTCGACCATCCACTCAATATCTCTCACACTTGGTTCGAGAAAGGGAATATATAATAAAAACCTAGATGCGGTTTGATTGTCCATTGATAACTCTAGCTCCTAGATGTGAGTTGACTATAAACACCTAATGGTAACCACAAACTACCCCATATAAAACTCTGGTCCCTAGAGCATGGACCAGTGTATTAATATAAATAGACGATGCGGTATTCGCCAAAATACTCATCTCACTCCTAAGATTCGATAGAAGCAAGATCTAAATGAAAGTGGGCGCGGTATGACCGTCCACGCGTCATCTCCTACCCCAGATGCAAGGAGCAGTTTGAGAGCCCATGTTTAAATCGTATACAACCCAATCATCTACTAATCAGCTCCTTCCCATGATTCGACATGCGGAACACCAAGTAAGAGTAAATGTAATACTGTAGACCACTCTTTGATTGCCATCCCTGACTTGGGGGCAGAAGAAATGACTAAAAAATCGTGGTTCGACCGTTTTATGGAATAACTGTAAGGCCCCAAAGTGTGGACTGGGTATAAACAAAATTGGGTGCAATTCCACCACCCACCAATAAATTCTTATCCTCAGAGTGTAGATATGAATATAAACAAATAGATGAAAGTGGTTAGACCACTCACTGTTCCATAAACTCTAACCTAAACTTGACAGGAGGAGTATTAACAAAATATGGATGAGATTCGACCATCTGCGAACTAACTCCACCAACCCAAAGCTAGGGACTGGAGTATAAACAACTAAAAGCTGAGTACGATAGCTCATTATAGCTTCGGCTTGGTGCACTTTATGACTTAAAGAAATGGTTACAAGGAAACAACAATACAAAACTAATTGAAATAGCGTAATGAAGCTTTATATGAACCTTTAGTTGCCAATCTCAAGCTTGCTAAAGAACTAGGAGTGAAAACCTTACAGATCTTTTGCAATTTCCAACTGGTAGTATGCCAGTGCAGGGAATGTGCAGTAAATGTGCTTTGCCCCTGCCAAAGTACTTAATGCTCCAAGCATTGACTAGATGGAGATCAATCGAATCTTGGAGATGGATTCTGACTTTGAGTCATGGATGGCTCCTATAAAAGACTACCTACAATGGGTAATCCTTTCCAAATGGAGGAATGAAAAAAATACAGATCCTTTGCAAAGCTTTACGCTACATCCTCAGAGAAGGAATCATGTACAGGAAGGGTTTATCCGTTCCTCTGCTTCGGTGAATTTCCCATGACAAAATCAAATGAATATTTAGAGAAGTACTCAAAATAACTTTTGAAGAAACATCATTCATCTAGCCATGAATATCCAAGACCAACCATGCCTACGATTAATCGAAGCCGCCCTTTATTTCATCTCCCAAGTGATCAAACGCAGCAGGCACATTCAATCTCATGACCAACCCATATGCTTAGAACCCATAATAGATCACCATCGGTGATCTCTTCAGCATCTACTTCTCCAATCCCTTCATCCTGTACCAAAAAATATTTGGATCAAGAAGGATCAGTGGTAAAAATGCAAATGATTAATTGCGTTCCACCAAATTTGTGATGACCCATATGCGTATGGACACATCTAGGAGCCAACAACAAAAACCTGTACTTGATAATGAACATGCACATCCTAAAAATTCAATTTCTTGAAATTGACAGAAATTTTATTCTCACATGGGGAATTTAGAGAAAGAATTTGATCAAATAACCAGGGCATGCTAACTCAACTAATAAGCTCAATGGAACTGAGTACAGATGATTGTCGATGGATTCTACTCCATAACTTACATCTTTTGGTAAGGATTAAGCATTACGAAAAATAAAGGGAGATTTGGCTCTACATAAAGCGGCTCAATAGCAATGGAAGGATAAAACAGTCGTAGACACTGAGTGAAATCCTCTATGATGAACCCAACTTGACATCAATGTAAAGCATGTCATTTATGCAAAAAGGCATACTTTGGATGGAAAATATTATTCGGCTTTTTTGCCCAGCTATATTTGGACAGAGTGGACAATTTAGACTAGACGATCATCGAGGAAGACGGGCCGAAGAGATGAGTATTAGGATCAGATATCATGCGTAGGCAATTATATGAAGCGACGGTCAACCAAACTAAGAGATAAATACTCCAGAATATTCCAAGTATGGAATTATGCCTCCCTTAGGTCGGGCATTTGTGTTTATCCCTTTCCCTAAGGGATCAATACTTATACTCAATTTTTGTCCCAAACTTGGTAAGATCTATATGGAGTGACAAGGAAGGCCCCATGAGTCTATATTCCAGTTTAAGTCATTTGGAGTTTGTATTCTCAAGTTATGGGCAAATTAATTCACATATAAAAAGGGATGGGTACAAAAGGGATCGTATAAATGGGATCGGTATAAAAGGGAATGACTATATTCAGGTTTCACTAAGTATTACAATAATGATCTATAATAACTCAAAACTATAGATGCTATCAACATGAAAATTGAAAGATGAGCACATTACAACATGGCAAAAACCCTATAGGGATCACATTCCAATCAGAGGAAATTGGAGGGATCAGTCTCTATCCCTCTAGAGGGATCAGCTGAAACCAGAATGCATGCAACACAGCTTCATAGAAAATGTAATATGTCACAAATGGTAAGTCGAAATGGCACGAAATTTGGAGGACAAGTACCAATATCATTGGGGACCCACAAGAAAAATCGCACCCCTTTTAGACACAAAGATAGGGATTGTGACCGATCCCTTTTGTGGGCTTCAATGGGCCTCAGAATTCTTGAGTGGCTTTGTCTTGGCCAGAAGGTTCTTTTGTCGAAATTTTAGCCCGATCTATGCATGTCTTTCCCTATAAAAACAACAAGCATGGCGTCAAAAAATGGCCTTTATTTCGACTGCAAAAGCTTTTCTATTTTTATTCTTTATTCTAGTACTAATGGGTCCCAGTCGATCCAAACATTATTAGAATCGTAATCAAGTGCAAGATTGATAAAACTATAAGGTGGACGTAGGCTAAGATTGTCAATGCACTGTAAAAATCTGTCTGTTAATTTTCGATTTTTGTTCTGATTTAATTTCATTCTTCATTTAATCTCTAGTTGATTCTATTGGGTATTGACGCCCATTTTTGTCATCAACACCTTTCCTACTCCGCGACGAAGAACAAGATCCACATCCTCGACTAATCTTGAGTTTTCTACTTTAGTAAACACTCCTATAGGTTTGAATGTCGCAGCTATCTCTAAGTGGAGTATAGTAAAATTCGATATGATGTAGTATTTCAACAAGAAGTGGGAGGAAAATGTACCCCAATGCATCAATGAATTTGAAGTTTAGTTTCAAAAATTCGAACATGAGAAGCATGATCTCAAATAATAAATCAAAAGGGCGATGAGTATGATTCAAAGTTTGCGAGGAGCTAATAAGACTTTTTGTCATACCCCGAGGTAGCAGATTAACTTGATTGACGATGAAAATGCTATCTGCAAAAAGGAAAAGAGGCTAAGGAAATTGTGGATGTTTCCATTTGTCATATTACCGATTCTTTAATCGCTAAGGATCTAGACAAATTAGCACATAATCTCTGGCTATGATGGGAACATGTGTTTGATTAGATATTCATTATTTTATCTACCCTTTATGCCTGCAACTATATAAATAGCGCGCCAAATTGTAAATAATATATATTAAACAAACGTTAGCTCAAATATGTAACTATGAATAGAATTCCGGTGGTGACTTTAAATTGCATGATGCTTTGCAATCCATGTTACCATAATTTAAGTTTTTGAATTCACCTTTTGCTTGTCTACTGAGATTGTTGCTAATTGACGATTTATAATTTCAACATGAATACTTAATAATGGAGATTCCCTTTTAACTGGTATCAAATAATGGTAATAAAAGAAGACAAGAAATCCATATCTATCAATAATATAAAACCAGAAACCCTTGTTTCGAAATCGAATCTCTAAAGATACTTCCCTTCTTGGAGGACAGATAGACTTGGAGCATTACTTAACTCAGATTTTGATAGAATTGAGAACACTACTTTGGCATTGATTTTGATAGAATGAGGAGCATAACTTGACTCTGAATTTGATTGGTTTGGGAGCATTACTTTGGCTTAGACCCCTTATCACTTTCTTAGGTGATGGTTTAGGTCAGCCTTCTAGTGTGTTTGGTTAGCTATCCAAGTAGGATCAAGACATAGCCGACCCCCCTCTAGGAGGCTCTTGAGTGAGGCATTTGATGGCAGGCACTAAAAGGCTGGTTCAGCGCTTTAGTGGTACGTTTTATGACAACACTAAAGGTTTACTCCATCCTTCCTCTAAGAGGTACTCCAACTAGGTCGCATAGGCAGGATTTGAAGTCTTGTAGAAAATTTGGAAATGCCCTTTTGGATGGTTCTAAAGGATTACTATGCCCTTCCTCTTGGAGGTGCCTTGACCAGGCCTTTGATGATGGGGTTAAGGGCTTATGCTCCAGCCAGGCCAGATAGGCGGGAACGAAGGCTTAGTCGGTGATTTGGAAAGGTCTTTTTGGATGAAACCAATGGCTTACTCTGTCCTTCCTCTAGGAAGCGCTTTGTCTATGCTCATGTTAGCTGGAGACAATGTCTTTAGCCCCTTACTACTATCTTAGGTAGTTATTAAGGCTTTCCATTGTATTAGGGGAATCTTACTCCTCGACTATACGGAATTACTTATTCAAATAATTTCTTTTATTAATGAACATATCCAATATTTTCTTACAAAGTCATCATGCTTGCCTTGTCTTAGAAAACTGATAACCATTCCTTCTATGCTTATGCATTGTTTATTATTATCCCCATTTGTAAGATGGCAGTGACAATATGATCCCTCAAGATTCCTTTCAAACTTAGGTCTTTTCTTTTGTGAAGGCCAATAATCAATCTTATCTTTGGTCAAGAAGTAAATATTCTTAGGAGAGGTGGTGAAGTTGTAATCCTTTGGAAGTCTTGATTTAGAGGCTAGCCTTCTTAGCTGACATCTAGCCCTTTTGTTGCTTGGTGTACGCATTTCACTTTCAATGATCAATTTTCTCTTCAAGGTCCTTTAAATCTTGCTTGAGTCCAATGATTGACCTATGACTCTATACCATTTCTGAGAAATTTATCAAAATCACTTGTTATCCCTTTCTCGAATATAGTTTCCTTAGCATGAAACTGAATGTAACATCCTCCTACTTAGAGGCCCAAAACTAATGGCTACGGATGCTGCAGTCATATACAGTTATTAATCTTGGGCTACCAAATATGGCATGCTAGATATATTGATAAACTATCACAAAAATAAGGAAAAAATTGGCAATTCAAAAACACATTGCCATAGTCAAATCAAAACATTTCATGTTCATTGCATAATCCTAAATTACGTTAATCAAGTTTAGCAAAATATAATTATTACAATTACGAAAGAAGCGGCATATAGAGATGCCTCCTTGGTATATTATAGTATATAGTAAGACTAATAAATCTTCCTTTACAAACAAAAAAACAGCGGAAAAATAAAACTCTAGATAACTATCTCCCACTTGCACGCCTCCGAAAGCTTTGTTTGTCTAAGAAGAGAACCTAAAAACCTTAAACCTCAAACTGCTCAAAATCGAATGAGTAATCGAGAGTTTAAGGGGAAAATAAAAAATTCGATTCAGACATAAATCCTGATATGAATAATAATCTTCTTAATCCTTTTTAGACATCTGGTGAGATCACGCCACTTAGCGATATGGGTTCTCCCTTCACTAATATCCTAAAATCTCTATAAACCCATATACTGTGCTCCTACATCCAAAATGGTTAAAACATACTTTTTCAAATTATTATGATGATACGCATGCTTGAAAATAATTAGGATTTCCCATTCCCAGTTTACTCGGACACACTTTCATAATTGTAGTTTTTAGGGTCACTATTAACCATTTTATTTTTCATGGGTGTACTAATAACCTTGTTATAACTGATAGGCACCATGTCCTATTCAAAGTTTTCATGGGATCACTAAGAACCTATAGGCTCCTGTCGGTTAATTTAATCAATTCACGGTTCCTTCTAAATCTATTAATCCTTCCAATAACTAATCACCTTATCCAAGTTTTCATTGGTTTACTAGGAAACAATGGATTTATCTAGTAACTCACTTCATCTACTAGTTTTCATTGGTTGACTAGGAAACTACCGAAGCTTCCATTAACCACATTCTTACCATTGTTTTCATGGATTTACTAGGAATCTATTGACAGATATCAACTCTTAATCCGAATATTGTTTTCATGGGTTCACAGCAAATCAGTTAGCTCCTGCCAACTGTTCGTAATACATAGTTTTCATGGGTTGACTATGAACCTTTGATTTCCTTCAATAACTAGTTAATCAAATTTTTCATAGGTTTACTATAAACCTTTTGGGTTGCCCCAATAACTACATTATCATAGTTTTCATGGGTTTACTATGAACTTTTTAGTTACCTCCAATAACTACAAAGTTTAGGCATCCTATATTTATGGTCACCCAGACTTCTTGGATGCAATTCTACTCATTCAGGAGTTTAAGCAATTTATATTCACTATTGTCTTAACCTAGTTGGTTCTTCTACCCTTTTTCCCAGGATACAGTTATGGGTCATTACGTGAATATATTCCTATTTAAAAAAGCAAAACAACAATTTATCAATACCACTCATATGGTTTTTAAGGTCCTTGAAATATATTTCATAAAAAATAGTCAACTCTTCCAACATTTTTTTTTCAAGGCAATACTTCTTCAAAATTTCATACGTAAAACCATTATAAACTCCTTTATATAAGCCGTGGGTTTTTCTTTTAAAAATTTGAGAATGGATTTCGAAACCTTTCGGCAATGTCAAAAGCTTCTACTTTTAAACCCTTTGATCATTTCCTTTTAAAATAATAGGCCCAAACCCCTTTAATACATCGAACACTTCCTTCAAAACCTTTCGACTTTGATAAAGTATTACTACATATACATACGAGTAAAACCTTTCGAAACTAATGAAAATCAAACCATTCGAAACCACTGAAATGCAAAGCAATCGAAAATTCCCTGGGTTTAATTTGAAACATGTGGAAAATCTTCTTTAAAACCTTTCGACTTTATTGGAAGCTACCTTTCAACCCCATCGAGAAGTCGGCTTCGAAAGCTTTAAAACATCTCTTAGAAACTATAAGCTTCAACCTTTTAAAACACCTTCTTCGAAAGCTTTGGGATATTCCAATTATAAAACAAGGTTAGACTATCTATGTTGAAAGCTTTGATACCTTTCAAAAACATGGAGAAGCGGCTGGTTTGAAAACAAGTAAGCCTTTCGACTTTGGCGAAAGCAACGACTTCGTAAGGTTGGTAAAAGTTGCAATAACTTTTCCGCTTTGTTGGAAGGTTAAAAAAACATGATAAAGCGGAAATAACCTTTCGACAGTGTCGAAAGTTTTAAAATCTTTATTTAAATAATTGACCTGGTCAAAAGCAACCAAGTTGAAAGCTTCTTTTCAACAGCAAGCAGTTATAAGCTTTTGGTTTATAAAACAAACATACACAAACCTCTTTGGCAACCAACCCTTTGACTAAGTACCTATCGACCTTGTTTAATTCATTACTTAACAAGTAACCTGATACCATATGCATTGAACTTATCGAGGGCTATAACCTTTTAACTTAGTCGGAAGGTCTGGGCCGGAAGGTTTGATGCCTGAAACGGCTGAAACATGCCAAAAACATGATTTTCTTATTTTTAACTTAAAAAATAACTTTTAATTAACCTGCCATTATTTATCAAATTCTCATTGGTTGATAATTACTTTTTAGAAAAGTGCTTCGACTAATTTCAGAATTAAATAATAATTATATTTTATAAAATGCTCCTTCTCCTTAATTAAATATATAAAACATTTAAATTCCATACCTTAAATAATTTTATATATTTATCCAACACTTTGGAAAAATTTGGAAAAATTCTAGAAAATCTATTTTAATATGTTTTCCAACATATAAAAATTTGGAACCTAAATAGTTATTATTTTACCCGTAAATAATCGATAATCCAATAAATCACTTTCTTCATTAGAAATTAATATGAAATCCACATAAATTCATAAAATTATAAAAATTGAAACCCATCTCTAGAATCATGTTTTCTACAACACATGATTTTCCCATAGCATTTAAATATTATTTCATCTCGGTTTTACCCTAAAGTCGTGTATATCACCTTTTAAATAACTGTAATGACCCGATTTTTCGACGCCCGAAAATCGAACCATTAGGGTTAAAAGAAGAAGGATGTAAAAGAAGAGAAAACAACACAACAGAATCTTAACATCGCAGCGGAATAAAATATAATAGATAATAACTGATCTTTACACAAAAGGAACTATATCTGTTTATATATAATCATCAGAATACAACGTCAGAGTTCAATAATATCTATAACACACAACTGGAAAGTTATATTAACTTGTCCTCACCAAACTGACAATATAACTTACAATACGATGGAATTATACATCAAGTACATATACCGCGTCTCTCCATCCAGCCCGTCTCCTAAGTTTTACAGCATCCTTTCATGTATCTATAATACACGGTCTGACCCAAGCATTATAGTTAAATAACACCCGAGTCAGTCTAGAAAACAAGCGTTAGAAAACAAGCGTGAGAAAACACACTCAATTGGATTATTAAAGTTTTCAAAATCCATTGAAATCAAAGGTATCTCATAAGACCAAGCCGCAAATAAACATGTTGCGTTTTTACCTTATGATAACCAAAACATTTCTTATAAAATCCTCTGATATTATAATAATGTCTATATACAAATACTTATTCAAATAGTCGATACATTATTAAATTCTATCTACTAGCCACGAAGTGGGTTCTACAAACAAAAACCGTAATGGCATGTAGGGAGAATGGATTTCCATCAATAACAGAGCTACTGGGGTACCGCCCGTCACAGTACGTGGTCTAGATCACCGTACCGAGGATCCACCCCGATCCCCTGCATCACAAGGCTGGAGCTCCTCCTTGGTGGATAGTCCGAATAAGTTTACCCTGCGGTTCGGATCAGCAACCACGCACATGGCCGAATCTAAAGGGACATCTAGACAGGGGTGACCTTACCCTAATTGGTTGCTAGCCACTTAGCCTTGTGTGCACCACCCTTATTTTAGCAATTCTCGGTTGATGAGGCTCGATGCTATACGTTACCTTTTTAGCACATATTCACTTAGAACGCTCATCGTGCTCCTGACGATATACTGAAAGCATTCGTCCATATAAGTTCGTTCCGAGTTCGAACGAAACCGAAGGCACTACTCCTTCTACATCCATTTTGGAATCACCCTCAGGGTTAGTAGCGATTAGCCCTTGCACTTTAGTGCTCCACCTTCGACTTCGAGCCCTTTTCTTCCTCACGAAAACGTTCAAACCAGATCATAGTGGTTTTTGGAAAATAAATTCCGATCCAGGTCTCTTCGAAATGATCAACGCATTAGCCAATATTGATAGTCGGTTATTTAACTACCAAATAACATTCACAAACAATCATCAAGCTATAATAATTTCTCCTAAATTATTTATTCTTAAATACCTTTGCAAGATATTTTCCTACATTTCAATCCTTTGAAAATAGTTTTCAAATCACTCTTCTCTCTGTCATGGAAATAAATTTCCACCCAATTGTTTTATTTCCGTTTAAAACTGCCGAGTCCTAAATACTTAAGATTTTAAAACTAATTTAAATCATTTTATTCTGAAACATACTTTAAAACATTTAAATTAAATTTACTTAAACACTTTATTCAAAAATATATACTTTAAAAACATTTAAAATAAAACAACTTTATAAAATATAAAAAAACTAATTTTTAACATAAAAGTTAAGCCAAACTAAAATTTTAAAGTAAGATTTACGAAATCCTATAATATTTTAACCAAACTATTTTTAAAATAAAACTATTTTATATAATATAAATATTAATAATTATCTTTTTAAAACATAATACCAATTAACCTTTAAATAATTACTACCAAAATAAATTTGAAAAATATTTACTTTAAAATTTAAAACATTTAAAAATAATAAATTTTCTAAAATATTTCTTTAAAACAAATTTTTAAAGCCTTTAACCTAAACATGAAAAGTCTCCTTTAAAATATACTTGGCTTTCTAGAGAAATACACTTCCCATTTTCATACCTTTAAAAATAAACCACTATTTGTTTTTAAAACAAATTACCCCATTCCTTTATAAATTCCCATCGTGAATTTATATTTTCAAATATCCACTGATATCTTGTTTTACCTTATAAACCCAGTTTATAAATCACATAGTCTCATCTTTCTTTAAATCACAATTTCAAACAATAAATCAATTTTCAAATTGATTTTCAAAATTAACTCCATTTAAATAAATATTTTTACTTGTCTAATTTTATTTCAAAACTTATCAATTTCAGATTTAACTTCTCTATTATGAATCAAAAATCTCTTTAACCGAAAAATACCAATTTCCTATTTTTCCAAATTCCTTCTTTATCCTTTCCAATAAATTTAAACCTTGAATTTTGAAATAAATTCTTTATTCCTTTAAATAATATCACCTAGGTTTTAAAATTCGTTATTTCCCCTTCTATTCAATATCTCCTTTCCCATACTCGGAATTAATTTGTTAAAGTTTAAAAATCCACTTTTATCCTTTTATAATTCATTCTTTAATTTATCCCAAATTCTCTATAATCATTTTACTTACAAATTCTCTCTTTTTATTTTCTTTTGAAAAATCCAATCTATATATTTTTGGTAACTCAGTATACCCAAATATACTCAATCGAACCATAGCATCCATTATTTCCAATTACCATTGTAATCTATCATAGATTATCTAATAAATCATAATAAAGAATATTTAAACAAGTCTAAATATTTTAAGGAATCCAGTTGGATCCCTCTAACCTGTTTCCCTGCATCTATAGATGTTAGCACAATATAAAATACCAATTCCACTTCGAGGTGGAATATTGCAGTATATGGGATTTTATTATCTCATCCACTATTATGTGGCGCATAGGGTCTCATCCACTATATAATGCGGGAAATCAATCACTCCAATATATATATACTACTAATCGATACCATCATTCAACCAATAATTTAAATTTAACAATTTAAATTTAAACAACAACCCAGGTGAGTGAGATTAACTCACCTTTGAATTTGTTTGCAGTCCACTTCATTTTCATCCTGGTTTCCCGGTTTATAAACTTGTATAAACATTAGATAATTTTTTTTCTCAACGTTCGAGTCAATTTAAAAATTAAATTTCCATTTGATAATTTAATTAACAGGTAATTTCATTTTAAACAAGTAAATTTAATTTTAAATTAGTTTCCTTTTTAACAGAATATTTTAGCAATCAAATAATTAAATAAGTTAATTAAATAAATTAATTTCCCAAAATACACTATTTTCCTAAAATTTATAGACTCAAAAAATCTAGCTTTTATAAAAACCTTCGGCATTTAAAATCCTTATATACGTTTTCTTTTCTCTTCACGGTATATAAACAACAGTAATTATTTTTACTGTTTAATTTTTTTAATATATACATATGTTTGTAAGAATTCGAATTTAAACTTCATATACATACATGTACCCGACATAATATAACTATTATTATTAAGCAATAGTTGTTCAAGTTAAGAGGTTACCAGAATATCGGCTCGACCTCACCATCATCCTCGCGCGTTACGCGATGCTTCCCCCGATGCCACTCGAACATGGCCAATGCCCATGACTTCCCAAACTAGTGCCTCCAACCCACGATGCCATCAACACCTTCAAATCGAGCCAGTTAAGTTCCAAATCTCCCTTCACCTTACTTGATCATGTCGTGTCTTCTTTATATCGAATGGTCGGGTCCTTTTTGATTTTGTTACTTATACACTGGTCCATTCTAGGGTGACTACGTTTATTGACGGGCGGTCGGATCGGGCCTGTTTAAGGTTTATACTCTAGTTTACACTCTAGGAATTAGAATCGGCCGATAGGCTATTAGTTACGCCTATTTGGTGTTTATAATCCAGTCCTCGTTCATGGAACCAGAGTTGGTCGATGGGTGGTCAGTTGCACCCATCTAGTGTTTATACTCCAGTAAGCACTCTGAGAACCAGGGTTGGTCAATGGGAAAATGGGTGGTCAGTCACATCCATTTATTGTTTATATTTCAGTCCAGGCTCTCGAGAATAGAGTAAGTCGATGGACGGTTAAACTACATCTATCTTTTTAGTGTTAATATACCGTTTCGCACTCTGAGGCCCAGATTTAGTCAACAGGTGATCTGTTGCACTCATTTTTGATTTATACTCCACTTGTCAAGTTGAGATATGAGTTATTGAATGAAAGGTCGAACATATTCATTCATGGAATGTAATTCTGCCCCCATCATCAAGGACAAAACTTGACAAATGGATTGTTGATTCACATCCACTTAGTGATTGTAGCTCCTTCAATCAACTTGAGGAATGGAGTAAGCGATGGACGGCTAGATCAAATCCATGCGTTTTTTAGATGGTTAGGTCTCGTTCAATTTACTTCGTACTCCTCCCAACAAGTCAAAGGAAAGAGTTGTTCAGTGGACGACAAAGTCACATACACTTTAAGCTGCAACTGTGTCCACGTACTGAGGGTGGTGGTTAATGAGTAGGCAGTCATTCATGCCTACTTTAAGTCGAGCTTTCGAACTGCCCCTTGTGCCTAGGGCAGGATTCGATGTGTAGACCAGCAAATCACATCCACTTTAGTTGGATCCCGACAACACTGAGCTTCGGTAGAGGCATATGTATTTTGGCGAACTTCAAGTGCGTGCTAGGGAATGGATGGTAAAATCACATCCAATCCAATCCTTCTTCGATCTTCGTGTCAATTGTGGAGATTGATGGGTGGGCGATTAGTCTTATCAACTTTGTATTGCATTCTGACCTTGTCAGGCTTTAAGTAAGGCATAGATGTTGTATTAAAATTTAAGCATGGATTAGTAAGTGGATGGTCGAGTCACACCCACTTTCCATTTCGAGTCCTTGTCACCACGTCAGAGGCATATGGTAGCTGATGAGCGGTTGAATCGTGCTCATCTTGATGATCCTCTTAAGGTCCCATTATGGTCCATGGAGGTTGGTTGGCACCCAACTCTAAGTACTTAGTCACCTGCATCGGTTGGAAATAGTTTAGTCAAGTCCATCGTAGTTCACAATATACTTGAAATTGAAATTAATCTTATCGATAAGTGAAGCAACCTCATATACTCGTTGTTCCACTTTGACCCAATCCTTCTCAACTGGAAGTCGATCATAGGTGGTCCAATTGATAATTAAAGTTCTTTATTGATAGGCATCGGATGTTCCATGCCAGCCTTTCTGTGGGGCATGCACATATTTTCATTGCTTTCCTTTCCAGATCAGCTTTCTAATTACATCTCAAAGATGTCTGCAATCACTAGTTTTACGACCGTGTGTATCTTGAAATATACAACAATTTTCAGATTTCTTCTATCTTCTGATGGACTCTCTCGAGGCTAGTTTCCAGTACTGCTTCGAGTCGTGAGTTTTTAAGTAGATGTCATTCATTGAATCATTCAAAGGAGTATATAATTCAATTTTAGAACTCTAGGTTGTCTCCTAGAATTTGAGGCCTCATTTAGCTCATCATCGTTACTCTTCTTTTGAACCCCTCCAGCTATCGGGCCAGGATTATTTCCTGTCAATATTAGTCTCAAATCCTCCTTGCATAAGCATTGATTTACTTTATAATAGAAGTGATCCAAGGTCGTAGGAGGCTTTCCAGCTAATCAATCGCTAAAATCCGAATCGGGGTTGATTCCTCTTTTCAATGCCATCAGTTTGATATCCTAGCAGGGAGTGCTCACTTCAATAATGACGATGTTGAATTCATGCAAGAAGTCACTGAGGGGCTTTCATGGAATTTGGAATAAGTTGGGTATGGCATTGCATCCTTGGATATTCTGCTCATAGAACGACTTTAATGAACGGATTTCAATGGGGGAAGATGCTCCCATCGTCATTGGTCTGGTCTTGGCGTTCTCTGGCAAGCCATTGTAACATAGCTGTCAACTTAGGTGGGTGGAAATTGGTAAGTTGGGGGCAATCGCAATCTAATCTAGGAGCTTTACCAGGTAATCGATCCTAGTTTCTGTCATGTCATCTTAGTTCTCCTACCTTTGGGAGTAATGTTTTTGTAGTAGTTTCTTATCCATTCATTGGCTGTAATTCAGCAGCAGCCGCTTGATCCTTTATGCCCCGGTCAGTCACAAGACGTACGGGAAGTTGAAAGAATGCACCATCTGTAAGTTGAGTTTCGAATCCAGAATGCGGGGGCACTGTGCCACGCAACGGGTTCGAGTGCTTGGCACTCGAAAAAAAAATTAAAGCTTTTTTTTTAAAAATGGATCGTACCCGATCCATATTTTTTATGTATATATACCGATCCCTTTTATTTCTTCATTGGACTGCGTTAGTGTTTAGGAGGGGTTCGGTTACGAGCATGTTTGAGATGATGTGCCAAAGGAGGGATCAGTATATTGACATTGTAGAAGGACTGGTACGTATACCTTACAAGAGGATTAGTGTATATACTTTCCGAGGGATCGATATATATACCTTATAGAGGGATCAGTTTATACACCTTGTAGAGGGATCAATATATACACCTTACAGAGAGGGATCGCTATATACACCTCATAACGGGATCGGTATATATCTTTGTAGAGGGATCTATATATACACCGTACAGAGGGATCGGTATGTACACCTCGTATAAGGATCAATATATATACTTTTTGGAGTGATAGGGATATAAGTTGGAGGGAATAGTTGATTTAAAAATGGACTAGTATTGACATGTTTTGGAGGATCGATATTGAGTATGTATGTATTTAAGGGCTAGTGACAATGGCATGGTATTGAATTTGTATAAGGCCATATTGTGTAAGGAAGACTCAGCACTTTCTAGCTCTACGAACTTTAACATCTGCATCCAAACTTGAACTTAACAGTGAGCCATAAATTACAGTCCCCAAGCTTGAACATACAAGCATATGGATGGAAACAACCTTTTTCCTTTAACATGGATTAGAATCAAACTCGAACTTCCAACGCTAATCTAGTACCCTGATGTCAAATCCCGATCCATATGTGATATTTGTAATCGATCGATGTGAATGTGAGTTGAGCGTTTTGCTTGCCTCATCAAACGTTAGCATTATGAGATCCTCTAACAACATGAGAATTAAATTTAGTTCCTCTAACTATAATCATCATCTACCTTTAGACTTCCTTTAAATCTGAGTAGAATAGGAAGTTTGTTGGTAAATAACCGGATCTCTCTCGCGAATACAAGAATCCACAAGTAGATTATGAGTCCAATCAAGTTGAAAATTTGGTTCTTGGTGAAAGCACCAAAATTTTGAAGCCCAAAATGGGCATCAACACCCAATATAATCTAGTAGAGATTAAATGAAGAAAGAAATTAAAACATAGCAAAAATCATAAATGAATAGACAGGTTTTTATAGTGGTTCGGCAATCTTAGCGTACGTCCACTTTATATTTTTGTTGATCCTGCACACGATTATGATTACAAGAATGTTTGGATCTGTTGGGATCCACTAGTAAAAGAATGAAGAATAAAAATGGAAGAGCCATTGCGGCCGAAAGAAGGGACCCCTTTTCTGATGCCTTACTTGATGTATTTATAGGGAAAGACGTTCATAGATCGAGCTGAAATTTAGGTAGTAGAACCTTTAGGACAATACAAGAATTTTGAGGCCAATTAGAATCCACAATAGGGATCATTACCTATCCCTATTTTGGTGTCCGAATGGGGTGCAATCTCTCTAGTGGGTCCTCCATGATGTTAGCTACTTGCCCTCGACATTTTGTGCCATTTCGATTTACTGTTTGTAAGATATCACATTTTCTGTTAAGTTATGCTGCATACATTTTGATTTCAGCCGATCCCTGTAGACGGATAGAAATTGATTCCTCCAATCTGCTCTGATTGGGATGAGATCCATAGGGGTGTTCTCCATGTTGTTATGTTCTTATACTAAAAGTTTCATGTTGATAGTATCAGTATATTTTGAGTTATTGACCGATCATTGTTATAAAGTGTAGTTAAAGTTGAATATGGTCGATCCGCTTTGTACCGATCCCTTTTATATGATTCATTTTATATTGATCCCTTCTTTATCGATCCCTTTTTATAAGTGAAACAATTTACTCATAACTTGAGCATACAAGCTCTAAACGAATTGAAACTTGAAATGTGTCCTAATGGGGCTTCCGTGTCACTCCATATCAATCTTACCCAATTTCGGAAGAGCGGGAGTTAAACTTTATAAGGTCGAATCTCCCGTTCTTTCTCGGTAGCTTAGTGGTACAAAGGTCTGCTGTTAATCGATTGGTCGTAGGTTTGAATCCTACTTGGGAAGATTTGATTGATTCTTGTCTTGCTCTATAATCTAATTTGATCTTCTAGTCCAAATAATTCCATGCCATGACGTATCTGTGATAGTAGTAATTATCTTATTAGTTAAATTATATACTTGAAATTCAGCAGATCCACGGTTTTTTTCTTTTTCTTTTCGAATAGCCGAGATAAACGAATTTTTGACCATAACAATAAAATTTTCTTTTTTTTCTTTTACGCGAATTATACCGATCAAGAAAAATAAAAATTCTTTTCATTTTTAATAACACTTAGAAAACTTAAAAATATATTTTTATCAAAAATAAATTTCAATTAAATAAATAGGATGATTTTATACATATCAAGATATCATTACTAAATTTAATAAATGAAATTAGAAATTAAAAACTCATTTTCTAAAAATCTTGTTTTTAGTCCGCCCCTGTGTGATTCCTGTTGAATCATATATTCGAGGGGTGGCACCGGGCGGGTGATTTCCAAACGGACTCCCCATTCATTAGACAGAGAAGATCACCAAGATTTCGTGATCTGCTGCCATACCTGTTCCAATTCCAACTGCTCGGATTTTTCTTTTAGAAAAAAATTCTGTTATTATGACAATGTATATTTTCTTTTCACTGTAAGCGTAACGATTATGATTATCCAAGGAGGTCCGTAATGGGAATGAACGAACATCATTTAAAAAGAGATTTCTTCTTTCCCTATTTGTTGTTTCTTATAACACAATAATCAAATCTTGATTGTGCCACATGAATCACACGTGCAACTTCACGTTGACCAATGGATCGTCAATATTTCAATCTAAATATATATTAAAATATTACTATACATATTAGCATTATATGTAAATAAATATGTAAAAGACACTGAAATGGTATTTTATGGAAAGTTTTTTCTAAAATTTCACAACCTCTGCTCGTGTTTGAGCTCGTTTGAGAGCTAGATTCGCCTTAATTGTTTGTCTCTTTCCCTAAGCTCCACTCAAGTTAGCTTCAGCTATTTCAAGAGCTTGTTGAGCCTCTTGTAGCTCAATGATAGTACTTATCTCCACATCATTTCCTAAAATGGTGATATAATTATTACTTATTCTAATTAAGGATAGGTACTAATCCTATGGGGAAAGGGATACTACTGATCCCTCACCTAGGGGAGGAATTTTTTCATAATTAGAATATTCTAGAGATTCTATCACTTGGTCTTGGTTTATTGTCGCTTCATATCATTTCCCTTGCTTGATCTTTCGGCCTAATACTCATTTCTTTAGGAAGTCTTCCTTGATGATCGTCTAGCCTAACTTATCCAGTCAGTCTGAATATAGCTGCTCCAAAAGGTCGAATAACATTTGCCCTCCAAAGTACACCTTATTGTGTTCATGACATGCTTTGAATTGATGTTAAGTTAGGGACATCCTAAAGGATTCCACTCAATGTCTTGAATGGTTGTTGCTGTTGAGCTACTTTATGGCGAACGCGACACCTTACACCCAAAAGGATTCCCCCTTCCGGCCTTGCGACACCTTACGGCGAACACGACGACCTTCTGCGAACTATTGAAATCGCCCTCGATCGATATGTGATCCTTGTAAAATTAACTGGAATTTGAATTTCTGATTGTTTGCCCCTTTTTTCCCTTTGTTCGATTTTGAGAAATCGAACTGAGAATCGAGAAAATAGAAAGGGTGAAAAAAAGAAGGGGATTTATTTTTAAGTTCGGTGAGATGTATTTGATTTGGTTCTTTCTTTCTTTTTTCCAAAAGAAAATGCTCGACCACGCTCTGAATCAAAAAGAAGAAGACGCGTGTTGAAGAAGAGGACAAGTGTTGTATTAAGAGACACGTGTTTGCTTTCGTGAAAATATTTGCCAGGTTAAAATATTATTTAAATTTCAAATTCAAATTTAAATCATTTCGATTATCGCAACTCACAATCTCGATCTCCTATCGAGGCATGCCGCTAGGCGTTTATAATGTTAAACTCCTATTACGAATGCAATGGAAAAGGTTTCAAGTCCTAACTCGGTCGTATGGAGAAGATAGCTTTTGGACCTAGTTCTAGTATTAAATTTCCGATATGGACTTCAGCATGTTTATCTACCGTACGGTCAAACGACCACTCCAAACACTATGAAAATTGAAATCTTATAATAGTAAAATATTACGGATCCAATGGAACTAGTTTCGTCGAATCCCGAGATTGTGCCTCGAAAAGATATTTTTAAATATCAATTTAAACAATATATTTTTAAAACTGAGAAAAATACTCTTAAATTTAAATTTACAATTCTTATTATCTCCAGTCTTATAAATATAAATTTTCCAAGCCTTTGAAATATTTTTATCCAGCTTTGAAAATCAAGATTTAATATTTTACCCAATCTTTAATTATTAAATTCAATAATTTAATTTCCAAATAATAATGATATTTGAAATTCAAGTTAAACCAACTTTCAAATATTTAAAATCAATTAAATGTTCCAATTTCAATTGCCTAAAATTTTGGGTTGTCATATTCCTCCCCCTTTAAAATAATTTCGTCCCCGAAATTACTTGTTAAGAAGAATGATCCATAACCCGTTAATATTTCCCAAAACCCAATAGTTTTTAACAATAACCAAAACAATCTTTCATTTAAGATACATTATCACTCTACTATCTTTCCCATCTCATCCATAGGTTTCAAACAATAACGCCTACTCAACTATTCAAATTGAAATTCGAAACCAAATTTAAATTGTCAAAATTTTTGAGAAAATTTTCTAACTCCCTAACTTTTCGAATTTTTTTGCCAGCGTCTCCTATGCACAGCTAGCTCGGCACAACTACAAAAATGCCTCTATGGCCCCAAATCTCAAAAGAAAACAAAAAACCAAGTGGCTAGACAAGAAAACCATCATATTTCATACAGAAATTAAAATACATACCTTTGTCGAGCAAATTTCAATTTGTCTTCAAAAATCAGAAATCCCAATTCCCTTTTGCTTTCTAACACCTGAATAACCTACATAGCAATAACATCAATCACAGTTTTCAAAATCATTTTATACATTTCTTTACAAAAGTTTTCATATCTATTTCATTCACATCCACACAATGCACATATTCCATCCATACGCAATATCAATTTCGATCGCTCGCTCGATCACACAATTTCACTTCTGAACTAGTATCGTCCACCCAACTTCCTAGTGCGGACTCGGATCTAGTTTCTTGATCAGAACACGCCATTCTCCTTGCTTAGCCATAACTATGAAAGAGAATTTTCAAAATCCATCAAAATCCATATCTAGGGTTCGCCATCGAATCGAGTGAAAAATCCCAACTCGGATCGATATAACTTTCTCCAAATTCTATGCTCGAATTCTGGATCGAATCGCTATATGAATTAAATAATATACGTACATCCTACGTATTTTTCCCCAATTGATTTGTTAGCTAAATCAATTCTTCTTTTTATTCATATCTATTTTGATTTCTATTCTCTTATGCGTTATCATCTTATTTCACAACTTAACTTAATATCCACTCCAATATTACCAAATTTACTAAGAATTTTACCATTCATTTCTTAAGTTCAAAATAAGCATTTTATATGCTCTTATATTATTACTTTCACTTTACCACTTTGTTTTTATCTACACTTAATCAATTTGGATTCCAATTCCATATAGATTTAATCTGTTTCAATTTAACAATTAAGTGCAAACCTCAATACTTTTTCCCAATTTTCATCTAGATTTTCATTTTCAGTTCTACTTGAATTTAATTCATCTTCAAACACTGAATATTGAATTTTATCAACTATCTTCCATTCACAACTGGTTCATATCATTCTTCTTTCCAAAATTTTATAATTTTAGTTTACTTCTTATTAATTTTATAACTTCCCTTTATTTTACACATTTTAAATTAAATATCATCTCAACATACAATTCTAATTTATCTGCTTACCCTCTTGAATCAATTAGTTTACTCACTAATTTTATTTCAGCCCTTTATTTTAATTTGTCCAAACTTGACTAACTTCCGTTATACACAGTTTAAATTAATCCCCAATATTTAGTTTCAATTCTATTTTCTTACAAATGCAAATTCATTTGTCTATCCACAATTTTATTTCCATTCCATTTACCAACCTGCTTTAGTTGGCTTATCTTTCTAACTCTATTCTCTAGTTACACTTACCTTTATTTGACCCTTTCAAGTTGAATCTTATTCCACAAATTTCAAATTTCAATAAAAAGTTTATTTCTAAACTATTACTTCCATTAGTTCCTTTACAATTCACTTTTCTCGACACAATTTAAATTGATTCCATTATTCAACTTTAATGCTAGTTCTATTACTAACAAATTTAAATAAATTTGTTCTCCCACAAATTTACTTCAAATAAAATAAAATTTTACTTTTATTTACTAGATTCAATTGCATTCCATTTTAATTCGAATTTTTAACCTCTGTAAGTTTTCCAACTTATTTATATTCCAAATACATTTTTAATCAGATTCCAGAGTCTTTTTAAACAATTACTAAATAGTTCAAAATCATCTTTGAAATCAGTTATATCCAAAATCCTTCAGTAAATTCAGTTATCTCTTTAAATTCCAAAACCAATCCCAGTTTTGCAAAAAACTCCAATTTAAAATCTTCTTGGCAGCAATTCCTCTTTTGGGAACTCGAAAATGAACATCGATAATGCTGAAGTCATCACCGAAGTTATTTTCTAGCGACCGAAAAGAGTTTAATGCTTTTATCTCTTCAAAACTCTTCAAATATTTTAAATTCCAAATCTCACCAGATTTCAAATCCAATCCAAAATATTTCTCAAATAATATCACTACTGCCCCTCCAAAACCTTTGAAAAATCATTTTCAAACTTAACGGAATTTTAACTTTGCCAAAATTCCAAATTCTTTCAATTCATATTCAATATTACTCTGGAATTTTATTTAAACTATAAATCACACTTATAATTCACATTTACTAATCTTATTCTGTTTTATAAATTATTACTTAACTTTGGTTATAATATTATTATCTTATTTCAATTTCCACACAACAATGATAATATTTTAATATTATCACTTCCTAACAACCTAGCAATCATATATAACTATAATAATTTACAGAAAATTATTTCTTTTGTATACAAAAATAATTTGGGTAAAATTATTTCATTTAACTTATTTTAAAACAATACTGTCTCGGTTTATCTTGTTTAAGAGTTTACAAAATCCCTATCGATAACATCTAGTCTAACATATCGACTAGAATCTATAGTCACAGAACCGATAAGTCAACACAATGTAAAATAATTTTTATACTCACTAACAAATACGCGCTCATATATTAATACACTCAGACTCATTCTAGAGTAATACGGACTCTATTTCAATGAGTAATCCCCACCAGAGCCAAGGTTTTTGCTTAACCTTCAACTGCGATATCAAGTGTAACTGCCTGATTTTTCGACGCTCGAAAGTCAAACCATTAGGGTTAAAAGAAGAAGGAGGTAGAAGAAGAGAAAACAACACAACAGAATCTTACCATCACAACGGAATAAAATATAATAGATAATAAATGATCTTTACACAAAACAACTATATTTGTTTATACATACATCGGAATACAACATCAGAGTTCAACAATATCTATAACACACACCTAGACAGTTATATTGACTTGTCCTCACCAAACTGACAATACAACTTACAACATATCGGAATTATACATCAAGTACGTATACTACGTCTCTCCATCCAGCTTGTCTCCTGGACTTCATAGCATCCTTTCCTGTATCTATAATACTCGGTCTGACCCGAGCACTATAGTTAAATGACATCCAAGTCAATCTGGAAAACCAGCGTGAGAAAACACACTCAATTGGATTATTAAATTTTCCAAATCCTTTGAAATCAAAGCTATCTCGTAAGACCACACCACAAATAAACATGTTGGGTTTTTACCTTATGGTAACCGAAACATTTCTTATAAAATCCTCTGATATTATAATAGTGTCTATATATAAATACTTATTCAAATAGCCGAAATTATTACATTATTAAATTCCAGCTACTAGCCACAAAGTGAGTTCTACAAACAAAAACCATAAAGGCACATAGGGAGAATGGATTTCCATCAATGGTAGGGCTAGTGGGTTTCCGCCAAGTCATAGTACGTGGTCTAGATCACCGTACCGAGGATCCACCTTGATCCCCTGCATCACAAGACCGAAGCTACCCCTTACTGGATAGTCCGAATAAGATCACCTTACGGTGGGGATCAGCAACTGCCCACATAACCGAATATAAAGGGACATCTAGACAGGGGTGACCTTGCCTTAATTGGTTGCTAGCCACTTAGCCTTGTGTGCACCTCTCCTGTTTTAGCCATTCCCAGCTGAGGAGGCTCGAGGCTATATGTTACCTTTTTAGCATACATTCACTTAGAATGCTCATCGTCGTCCTAACGAAGTTCTGAAAGCATTCATCCAGACAAGTCCATTCTGGGTTCGAACGGAACCAAAGGCACTACTTCTACTACATCCATTTTGGAATCACCCTCAGGATTAGTATCGATTAGCCCTTGCACTCCACTGCTCCATCTTCGACTTTCAGCTCTTGTCTTCCTCACGAAAACTTTCAAACCGGATCGAAGTGGTTTTCGAAAAATAAATTCCGATCCCGGTCTCTTTGAAATGATCAGCGCATTGGCCAATATTGATAGTCGGTTATTTAATTATCAAAGAACATTCACAAACAATCATCAATCCACAATACTTTCTCCCAAATTATTTATTTTTAAATACCTTATATTTTCCTACATTTCAATCCTTTGAAAATAGCTTTCAAATCACTTTTCTCTCTCTCGTTTAAATAAATTTCCACCCAGTTGTTTTATTTCCACTAAAAACCGCCAAGTCCTAAATACTTATGATTTTAATAATAATTTAAATCATTTATTCTAAATCATACTTTGAAACATTTAAATTAAATTTACTTAAACATTTTATTCAAAAATATATACATTAAAAACATTTAAAATAAACTACTCTATAAAATATAAAACAAACTAATTTTTTACATAAAAGTTAAGCCAAACTAAAATTTTAAAATAAGAGTTACGAAATACTATAAAATTTTAACCAAACTATTTTTAAAATAAAATTATTTTATAAGATATAAATATTAATAATTATATTTTTAAAACATAATACCAATTAACCTTTAAATAATTAATACTAAAATAAATTTGAAAAACATTTACTTTAAAATTTAAAACATTTAAAAACAATAAATCTTCTAAAATATTTCTTTAAAACAAATTTTTAAAGCCTTTTACTTGTACATAAAAAGTCTCCTTTAAAATGTACTTGGCTTTCCAGGGAAATAGACCTCCTATTTCCATACCTTTAAAAATAAACCATTATTTATTTTTAAAACAAATTACCCATTCATTTGTAAAATCCCTCCGTGAATTTATATTTTCAGATATGCACTGATATCTTGTTTCACCTTATAAACTCAGTTTATAAATCCCATATTCTCATCTTTCTTTAAGTCATAGTTTCAAGCACTAAATCAATTTTCAAAATTAGCTCCATTTAAATAAATATCTTCTTATCCAATTTTGTTTCTTATTAATTTCAAATTTAACTTCTTTATTATGATTCATAAATCTTTTTAACTGAAAAATAAAAATTTCATATTTTTCCAAATTCCTTCTTTATCCTTTCCAATAAATTTAAACCTTGAATTTTAAAATAAATTCTTTATTCCTTTAAATAATATCACTTAGGTTTTAAAATTCAGTATTTCCCCTTTTATTCAAAATCTCCTTTCCCATACTCGGAATCTATTTATTAAAATTTAAAAATCCACTTTTATCCTTTTCCAATTCATTCATTAATTTATCCCAAATTCTCTATAATCATTTTACTTACAAATTCTCTCTTTTTATTTACTTTTCCAAAATCAAATCTATTTATTTTTGGTAACTCAGTATACCAAATACATTCAATCAAACCATAACATCCATTATTTCTAATTACCATTGTAGTCTATCGTTGATTATCCAAAAAATCATTACATGGAATATTTAAACAAATCTAAATATTTTGAGGAATCCAGTAGGATCCCTCACACCTGTTTCCATACGTCCACAGATATCAGCATAATATAACATACTAATTCCACTTTGAGGTGGAATATAGCAATATATAGGGTTATATTATCTCATCCACGATTATGCGGCGCATAGGGTCTCATCGGCTATATAGTGCAGGAAATCAATCACTCCAATATATATATATATACACCACTATATATAATATATCACATCCAATCAATTCCATCATTTAACCAATAATTTAAATTATAACAATTTAAATTTAAATAACAACCCAGATGAGTGAGATTAACTCACCTTTGAATTTGTTTGCAGTCTACTTCAATTTCATCTTGGTTTCCCGGTTTATAACCTTGTACACACATTAGATAATTTTTTTTATCAACATTCGAGTCAATTGAATAATTAATTTTTCATTTGATAATTTAATCAACCAACGATTTCATTTTGAAAAAATAAATTTAATTTTAAACTAATTTCCTTTTTAACAGAATATTTTAGCAACCAAATAATTAAGTAAGTTAATTTCCAAAAATACACTATTTTTTTAAAATTTATAGATCAAAAATCTAGCTTTTATAAAACTCATCGGTATTTAAAATCCTTATATACCTTTTCTTTGCTCTTTATTGTATTTAAAAAAACTGTAATTCTTTTTACTGTTATATGCATATGTTTGTAAAAATCTAGATTTAAACTTTATATACACACACATACCCTACAGAATATAACTATAAGCAATAATAGTTCAAGTTGAGAGATTACCAAAATATTAGCTCGACTTCACCATCGTCCTCGCGCGTTTCGCGATGCTTCCCCCGACGCCACTCGAACACGATCAACGCCCACGACTTCCCATGCAAGCGCCTCCAAACCACGATGCCATCAACACCTTCAAATCGAGCCAGTTCAGTTCCAAATCTCCCTTCGCCTTACTCGATCGTGTGATTTGCCTCTACAACGATGTCGTGCACGACCCTAGCTTGCTGCCTCCCTCTTTTGGCATTGCGACATCCTAAGGCAAACACGACGACCTCCTAAGAACTCTCGAAATCGCCCTCGATCGATATGCGATCGTTTTAAAATGAACTGGAATTTACTTTTCTGATTGTTTGCCCCTTTTTCTTTTTTTCCTATTCGCTTTATTTTGAGAAATCGAACCGAGAATCGAGAAAATGGAAAGGATGGAAAAAGAAGGGGATTTATTTTTGAATTCGACCAGATGTATTTTGATTTGGTTCTTTTTTCTAAAGATAATGCTCGACCTGGATCTGAATCAAAAAGAAGGAGATGCATGTTGAAGAAGAGGACAGGTGTTGTACTAAGAGACGTGTTTGTAATCATGAAAATATTTGCTAGGTTAAAATATTATTTAAATTTAAAATTCAAATTTAAATCTTCTCGATTATCCTAACTCACAATCTCGATCTCTTATCGAGGCGTGCCGCTAGGCGTCAATAATGTTAAACCCCTATTTTGAACGCAATGGAAAATGTTTCAAGTCCTAACTCGGTCGTATGAAGAAGATAACTTTTGGACCTAGTTATAATATTATTCAATATAGACTTCAGCGTGTTT
Organism: Allium cepa; assembly: GCA_030765085.1. Lineage (NCBI taxonomy): Eukaryota > Viridiplantae > Streptophyta > Magnoliopsida > Asparagales > Amaryllidaceae > Allium > Allium cepa. The sequence continues at coordinate 1,027,658,224 of CM060928.1, read as the reverse complement.
ATCTACCGTACAGTCAAACGATCATTCCAAACACTATGAAACTTGAAATCCGATAATAATAAAATATTATGGATCCAATGGAACTAGTTTCGTCAAATTCCAAGACTGTGCCTCGGAAGGCTATTTTTTAATATCAATTTAAACACTATATTTTTAAAACTGAGCAACGCACTCCCGAATTTAAATTTACAATTTTATTATCTCCAGCATTATAAATACAAATTTTCCAAGCCTTTAAAATATTTTTAGCCAGCTTTAAAAATCAAGGTTCAATATTTTACCCAATATCTAATTATTAAATTCAATAATTTAATTGCCAAATAATAATGATATTTGAAATTCAAGTTAAACCAACTTTCAAATATTTAAAAGTAATCAAATATTCCAATTTCAATTATCTAAAATTTTGGGTTGTCACAACAACCTTGTTTAATCCATATAAATCATAAATCTATCATATCATCATTTAATATATCATAAAAACTGATTTATACTAAAATATGAAATCATATGATCTTAAAATTAAAATAGAGCTGTAGAAATTATTATTCAACTTAGATTAGACAGAGAAATTGAAGTTTCGTTGAGATTGATTCCTTCTAACTTGAATCCTAAGCTTTAAGTTGATTTTCCTTTTTCTTCTTTCTTCCTAATTTCCGGCCTTGCTTCTCACGGTTATAAAATTTCATTTCTAAGTAAAAATGAATGTGTATGACCCAAGGAGAATAATATAAGAGTGGGAAATATGGGCGGCCATTACCCTAATGCCCTTATGTTTAGTATCTTAACCATTTATAAGTTCATTTGATTAGATAAATAGGGCCACTTAATTCATTACTTAATCTCAATCACCTTATCTGCATTATTCTATTTAATTTATTCTAATTAAATTTTATGAATAATGTGGATTAAATTAGGGGTGTTACAGGCTTCCCTCCTTAAAGAATTTGTCCTCGAATTTCAGTAAGAACTAGTTAGCAAACATAGCAATCATCTGTAACATCTCCTAACAGCCATACGAGCCTATTTTCCTAGCAACCAATCTATATAAATCTACTATGGACATACCATCAAAGCGGATTAGGATAAGCCTATCGAATTTTATCCACCGTCTCACAAGTGTAGTCTTTCTCGTTGTCGCTCCACTGAACCTTCACCAACTTGACTGCCTTGGTCCTCAATCTCTTCTCATCTCTCGCTAAAACCCCAACTGGTTGACAAAAAGAATTCAAATCTGGCTTTATATCGTATCCTCCAATTTTGTTTGAGTAATAGTAGCCTCTGGGTCATATACATACTTATGAAGATGTGACACATGGACTACATTATGGACACATGCCAAACTGCTCGGCAACTCTACTATGCATGCAATCTTTCCAACCCTTTCTAAAATATGAAATGGTCCTACATATCACGGTGCTAAATTTCTTTACTTTCAATGTCATATCACAATCTTCATTGGTGGTACTTTAATGAAAACTGTCTCTCACTAAGAACTCTACTTCTTTATGCTTCTTATCTGTGTAACTCTTCTACCGAGATTGAGCTTCCTTCATATGCCCTCGGATTAGCTCAATCTTTTCTGATGCCTCTCTAACCAAATCCGAACCTAAGACCAATTTATCTCCATTCTCTAATCAACATGCTGGCGATTTGCATGGCCTTCCATACAAAGCTTCAAAAGGCACCATTCCTATACTAGTCTGATAATTATTATTATAGGAAAAATCAATCAAATTTAGGTAATCTTCCCAAGATCCATTAAAGTCTAACACACAAGCTCTCAATAAATCCTTGAGTACATTGTTGACCTTCTTTGTCTTCCCATCCGTCTGTAGGTGATAAGTTGTACTCATCATGAGCTTGGTACCTAACTCCTTTTGTAGACTTCTCTAAAATTCTCTAATGAATAATGCATTCCATCGCTAACTATATTACTAGGAATCCCATGAGGTATAACTATGTTCTTCATAAACAAGTTAGCCAAAACAAGTGCCGCCTAGTTGACTTTACCAAAATGAAATGTCCACTCTTGGTCAGTCTGTCTACAATAACCCATATGCTTTTATTTCCTCTATTTGACCTTGACATCCTGTCGATAAAATCCCTCAATATCGAATCCCATTTCCAAACTGGGATACCAAAATGCCGAAGTAACCCACTCGGCTTGTAATGTTCAGCTTTCACTTATTGATAGTTTGCACACTTCCTAACCAACAAGCCGACATCCCTCTTCATGCCTTCCCACTAGAAGCTCCTCTTCTTGTCTTGATACATCTTGGCTCCTCCAGGATGAATTACAAACTTTGAGGATGACATTCCTTTGGAGCTTCTCTCCTTAAGCTCTATACATCTAGGACACATAACCGTACCTTCTTTCTCAACCATCCTCTTTGGTCAAGATTCAAACCCTTTAGGTCATCAATCTTTGATCCAACCTCAAGCCTTCTAATTCTTTCAACTAAAGCTAGATCGTCTCTTTGCTTAGAATCAATCCTCTCCATTAGCACCGGTCGAACTTCTAAACAAGATAACAAGGCAGTACCTCCACTAGAATTAGCAGTTAATCTTAATTGCACACCATAACTGGCTAAAGCTTCTAGGTCTTCAATTCTTCCAACATCGCTAACACCATATACTACTAAGAGCATCTGCTACCTTGTTTCCTTTCCCAATAGTATATTCTATATCAAAATCATAAGCAACCAAAAACTCCAACTATCTCTGCTGCCTCATATTCAACTCCTTTTGAGAGAATAAGTACTTTAATGACTTATGATAGGTATACAACTCAAATCTTTCACCCAAAAGATAACGCCTCTAAATCTTCAAGGAAAAAATCACTGCCAACAACTCCAAGTCATTAGCGGGATATCTAACTTCGTGCGATCTAAGCTGCCTAGATGCATAAGTAATAACTTTTCCCCTCTACATCTATAGTGCTCCCAATCCAGTACAACATGCATTAGTGTATACTACCAATCCTTAGTTACCATCCAGAACTAATAACACTAGAGCATTGGCAAACAACTGCTTTAACTTAAGGAATGCTTCCTCACATTTGTCAAGCCAAACAAACTTAAGACCCTTTCTGGTCAACTTAGTCAAAGGAGTTGCTATACGTGAGAAATCCTTGATGAATCTCCGCTAATAGCCAGAAAGTCCAAGAAAACTTCTGATCTCGGTCACCGCTTCTGGTCTCTTCCACTTATACACATCTTCAATCTTGTCTGGATTGATTGAAAATCCCTTCTTTGAAACCACGTGACAAAAGAAAATTAACTTCTTTCTTTCAAAAATGACACTCGAAAAACTTTGCCTTCAGCTGATTCTGCCTCAGCGTCTCCCACACCACACTAAGATGAATCTCGTGTCCCTTACATCTTTAGAGTACACTTAAATGTCATCTATAAATACTAACACAAGCCTATCGAAGTGCCCTCGAAAAACCCGGTTTATCAAATCAACAAAGAATGCAGGTACATTTGTTAATCCAAATGGCAACACCAACCATACATACGAACCATACCTAGTTCGAAATGCCGTCAAAGAAATGCAATCCTTCACAACTCGTGACTGATAGAACCTCGTCACTAAATCCAATTGGTATCTCGATAAAGGATACTTATTCTTGATCGTCCTCTCGTTTAACTTAAGATAATTGATGCACATCCATATCGACCCATCTGGTTTCTTCATTAACACAGCAACTGCTCCCAAAGCAAACAGCTTAATCTAATAAAATTCCTTTCCCCAAGAACCATTAACTGCACCTTCAATTCTTTAATCTCCGTCGGTGTCATTCTGCTACGTGGTCTACTAATAGGTTCAGCTCTCGGCACAAGGTCTATCCAAAACTCAACATCTCATTTGGAGGTAATCTAGTAATCGACTCAAGTATACCTGCAAATTCTCTCGCCATACGAACCTGACTAAGCTCTTCTCCAACTTCCATGGTACTCATATAAGCAACAACACTCTTACTGGAATTTTCTGCTGAGAAAATGGTTCGGTCATGATTACACGGATGCCTTAATGATATTTCTCGACCGTGGCAAATTATACTAGCCTTATACTTAGCCAACCAATCCACACCCAAAATGATCACGAAATCAAAAAACAAACTACATGCAAACTTATGACCTAACAAGTCAAGTTCTAACTAGTTATATCTCATCTCGAGAGTTGCATACCGTCCTATTGAATCCCTAGCCCTTAAGGAAGTAATAAGGTATGTGGGTTCTATACATAACCTATCAAACAAATGTTGTGATATAAATGCATGTGATGCACCAGTATCAAAAAATACTCTTACCGGTATACTCTGTATTAAAAGCGTACCTTCCATCACAGTCTTCCCTTTCTCTACTATAGTACATCTAGAAGAAATGGTGGTTCAATAGCGAACACCTTCCCTCTGTTCGCCCTGACTAGCTCTGGACATTGGTTCTTATAATGCCCAACTTTGCCGCAGTTGAAGCATTTCACATTCTTCTTCTCTGCAGCCTTCTTTCCTGTTCTACTTCTCCACTCGTGGGCATATTGGCCTTTCTTACCACACTTATAACACAAAAAATCAGCCTTTTCCTTTTGAGTGCCTCCCTTTTTTGGGCTCCTTCCTTCTTAAAGAATTTCCTTTTCCTTCCCTGAGAACCCTAAGACTCAACTGGGTTCCACCTAGCTGGAACAATAAGCATTTCCTCATGGACGATGGTCATCTCAACTATCACACGATAAGTTCTCTAATATGAGTTATAACCATCCTATCATGCTCTGGCCTCAAACCTCTAATGAATCTCTCATTCTTCTAACATCAGTGTCAACCAAAACATAACCATATCGAAATAGCTCATCAAACTTAGCAGCATACTCGAAGATGATCCATGAACTTCCTCATCAATGCCAACTTGGCAACCTCAGACAAGAATCTCTGCTCAAACCTCGTTCGGAAGTCAGCCTATGTCAACTCCTCCTCTGGCACAATGGCATCAGGCTGTTCCAACGAAGCACCAAGCCCTTCAACTGTCTAGAGGATATTCTTCTTTCTCTCCATTATTCAAACCTAAATCTGCAAAGATCCTTTCATAGTTTGACAGCTAGTTTGCAACTTCAATAACTTCTTCCGTTCCAGCAAACGGCTTTCCTCCCAGACTGGTATAGTCTTTACTCATCATAGCATAATTATAACCAATTGGAACTATAGGATTAGCTCCTCTAACAGTACCAGTAGCTCCTGCTTGCAAAAGATTAGCCAATAACTATTACACCATCCCGGCATCTACTGTAGATTTCCAGCACTTACACTGGCCTCAGCATTTTTATTAGCATTAGTCTGTCGACCTTGGTTCCTCCGAGTAGTGGGTTGAACATTTTTGTTAGCGGTGGTGCTTTCTCCACCTAGATTTTCTCTTTCGTTTCCTACCTCCATATCCTCTTTCTTCAATATCTTCATATGAGCCTTAGTAAGATACAGAAGAACGGTCTAAGAGAGAGGGGAATGCACACTTAGATATATACCTACATGTCAAATACAAGTACGTTAATATAGCATTAGCCTAAACCCCGGTCATATTTTTAGATTGGTCGGATTATGTTTCAAAAATTTTTTTGGTTTTACTTTTCATCTAAAGTTTCATAAACCTATGCTTCGATACCAACTTGTTACAACCCCCTACTTGGAGGCCCAAAACTAACGACTATGGATGCTGCTGTCATCTATAGTTATTAATTTTTGATGACCAAATACGCAGGTGCTAGATATATTGATACATAGATCGAAGAAATATGGAAATATTTTAGCAATTCAAAAATATATTTCCAAATTCAATTCAAAACATTTAATGTTCATTACATAATCCAAAATTACGTTAACCATGTTTAGCAAAATATAATTATTACAATTACGCCTACAACGATAAAAGGAGATGCCCCATTGGTTGATCAGAGTATATAGTAAGGCTAATAAATCTACCTTAACAAACAAATACACAGCTGAAAAAGAAAACTCTAAATAACTCTCTTCCTCTTGCACTCCTCCGAAAGCTTTATTCATCTAAGAAGAGAACCTGAAACCCCATAACGGCAAACTACTGAAATCAATTAAGTACCCGAGAGTTTAAGGGGAAAACAAAAACTTCGAGTCAGACATAAAGCTTGGTATGAGTAATAATCTAACATCTCAATCTATTTTAGACATCATGTAAGACAACGCCGCCCAGCGGAACAAGTTCTCCCCTCATCGGTATCCTAAAACCTTTATAAAGGCAAATACCATGCTCCAACATCCACAATGGTTAAAATATACGTATTCAAAATATTATGATGATATGCATACTTAAAAACAATTTGGATCACCCATTCCCAGTTTAGTCTAACACCCTGTCATAATTATAGTTTCTAAGGCCACTATTAACCTTTTTAGTTTTCTTGGGTTTACTAATAATCTTTTTATACCTATTAAACACCCTATCATATTCAAAATTTTCATGGGATCACTAAGAATCTATAGACTCCTGCCAGTTAACTTAATCAATTCATGGGTCCTCCTGAATCTATTAGTCCTTCCAATAACTAATCAACTTATCCTAGTTTTCTTGGGTTTACTAGGAACCTTATGGATTTATCCAGTAACTCACTTCACATCCTAGTTTTCATGGGTTGGCTAGAAACCTACTGATACTTCCATTAACCACATTCTTATCCTAGTTTTCATAGGTTTACTAGGATATAGTTTTCATGGGTTCATTACAAATCAATTAGCCACTACCAACTGTCCTTTGTATGTAGTTTTCATGGGTTAACTATGAACCTATTGGTTTCCTCCAAAAACTACTTAATCTTAGTTTTCATGGGTTTACTATGAACCTTTTGGGTTACCCCAATAACTACTTTATCATAGTTTTCATGGGTTTACTATGAACTGTTCGGCAACCTCAAATAACTACAAAGTTTAGGCATTTTATGTTTATGGTCTCCCAGACAGCCTGGATGCAATGCTACTCATTCAGGAGTTTAAGCAATTTATATTCACTATAAAGTTAGCCTAATTGGTTCTTCTATCCCTTTTTCCCAATATACAGTTATGGGTCATTATGTGAATATATTTCTATTTGAAGAAGCAAAACAACAATTTAACAATACCACTCCTGTGGGTTTTAAGATCCTTGAAATATAATTCATAAAAAATAGTCAACTCTTCTAGCTTAAATTTTTTTTAAGGCAATACTTCCGCAAAATTTCATATCAAAACTATTATAAACTTCCTAATATAAGCCATGATTATTCCGATAAAAATTTGAGTATGGATTTTCAAATCATTCGACAACGTCGAAAGCTTTTACTTTTAAACCTTCGAAAGCGTAGATCATTTCCTTTTACAATAATAGGCTCCAACTCCATTAATACTTTAAAGACTTCCTTCGAAACCTTTCGGCTTTGATAAAGTATTGCTACATATACATAAGAGTAGAACCTTTCGAAACCAACGAAACTCAAACCATTCGAAACCATTGAAGTGAAAACCTTTCGAAAACTCCCTGGGTTCAATTTAAAACATGTGGAAATCTTCTTTAAAACCTTACTAACTCATTGGAAGCTACCATTCAACCCCATTGACAGGTCAGCTTCAAAAGCTTTAAAACATCCCTTTAAAACAATAAGCTTCAGCCTTTCAAAACACCTTCTTTGAATGCTTTGGGTTATATTTCAATTATAAAACAAGGGTAAAACATCTAAGTCCAAAGCTTTGACACCCTTTCGAAACCATAGAGAAGCGGCTGGTTTTAAAATAAATAAACCTTTCTACTTTGACGAAAGCCACAACTTCGCAAGGTTGGTAAAAGTTGCAATAACCTTTCGACTTTGTTGGAAGGTTCAAAAAAACAATGATAAAGCGGTAGTAACCTTTCGATTGTGTCGAAAGGACTAAAACCTTTATTTTAAATAATTGGCCTGGTCGAAAGCAACCATGTCAAAAGAAAATATGTATAAGCTTTGGTTTATAAAACAAACATACCCCAACCTCTTTGGAAACTAACCTTTTAAATAAGTACCCCTCGACCTTGTTCAATTCATTACGTACCAAGTAACTAGATACCATACGCATTGAACTTGTCGATGGCTATAACCTTTCGACTTTGTTGGAATGTCTAGGTCATACGGTTTAATGCCTAAAATGGTTGAAACATGCTAAAAGCCTGATTTTCTTGTATTTAACTTAAAAAGATAACTTTTCAACTTACCTGCCATTATTTGTCAAATTCTCATTGGTTGATAATTACTTTTCATAAAAGTGCTGCCACTAATTTCAGAATTAAATAATAATTTTATCATATAAAATGCCCCTTCTCCTTAATTAAATATATTAAATATTTAAGTCTCATACCTTAAATAATTTTATATATTTATCCAATCACTTAGGAAAAATCTAGAAAATTTCCAGAAATTCTGTTTTAATTTTTTTTCCAACATATAAAAATTTCAAACCCAAATAACTATTATTTTAGCCATGAATAATTTATAACCCAAAAACATTTTCTTTGTTAGAAAATTAATATAAAATCCACATAAATTCAAAAATTATGAAAATTGAAACTATCTCTAGAATTATATTTTCTACAAAATATAATTTTTCCATGGCATTTAAAAATCATTTCATCTCGGTTTAACCCTAAAGCTGTGCATCTCCTTTTAAACAACCTTGTTTAATCCATATAAATCTAGCATATCATCAATCACTATATCATAAAAATAGATTTATGCCCTTATGTTAACTATCTTAACCATTTATAAGTTCATTTGATTAGATAAGCACGACCACTTAATTCATTAATCAATTTCAATCTCTTTATCTACATTATTCCATTTAATTTATTTTAATTATATTTCTTGAATAATGTTAATAAAATTAGGGGTGTTATATTGAATGGCCCTTCTTATCTTTAAGAACAAATTATTTTTCTTAGGACTCTCTCTCCCCAAAGCGAAAATTGGACTACGGCCAATATGGAATGGGTTCATACTTAAATTATTCTGATTGTAAATTCCACTAGTTTCTTTTTATTTATAATTTGTAAGGCCTTCATTGTCAAAACTTGTTCTTCATGGACTTGTGGATCACTAGTAATTTGATACGTGGATCTAATTATCTAAGGTTTAGAACATCCTTATTCTACTTAACACAGTTAGGCAACATGGTGTTAGGGATTGGGATATGCTTGGAAAGGAAAGTTCTCTATGCCTTAGATATGCACGTCAAGGTAGTCCCATTTAATATTTTAACAAAGTTGGAGGTTTGAGTCTTCCTTCTAATGTAAAATGTTAGAAAATAATTTTTCTAGCCTAAAAAGTGGGTTAGAAAACTTGTTATTTAAGAAGTGGCCCTAAAGAGGCTCCTTAAATTCATTAACTCGAAGAGTGTTTTAAAAGAAATCTTTGATATGATCTTCATCGTTGTCATCATAAAATCTTTCATGAATTCAAGGTCAATATCAGTTATGTACAAGCTCAAGGTCAATAGACCTTGCAAGCTTTGGTTCAGAGTCAAATATGTAAGGCAAAACACAAGTTTGAAGTCACTGAAATGTAGTCAATTTGGTTGCGGTCATACAATCACTATAGATCAAATATGCAATATGCGAAATTGCAAATATTGTCAAATCACAAGTTCAAAGTCATATTAATATTATCCTATGATGCGTCTTTGTTCGATGTTTAAGGTCCTATGTGTATTAAGTTCCAAAATTACAATATGCTCTAAAATGCTCAATTTGACTTAGGGCTTAAAATGTAAGAAATGATGGAAGAAAAAATTTAGCATCCAAAGTGGCACCCTTAGAGTCATATTTATAAGGATGCGTAGCCATCACTTCGTTCCTCATGTCATCGAATGTATATACTTCATCCGCATTAAAACGAGGTATGCGCAGAGTTATCATAATGCAGTGGAATGTAGAGGTGTCTTCAACATGCAGAAGCATCTTCAATATTCTTAACAACGACCTTTTCGCTAGCACGTCTTTGATTGTATTTATTTTGAATGACCCTAAACACGAGTCTCTTTGGATAGTAGTGTGCAACATGGTAAAGGGATATTGCATGATGTCAGTGTCAAAGTTGGTTACTCCGTTCTCTTAGCATTAAACTTTGAAGTCAATAGGAGGGCAAGTGCAAAGTCGATTAGCCGTGGCTATGAAAACTTCACGGGTATTGGCAATGCCACTTGTCAATAACGCTTCCTATAAGTATGTGGCTTCCTCGTTGTGCTTGCATTGAGTTATGGCCACTTTGACGGTTTTGCAGAGAGGTATATTTTCCTTGCCTCTTCGACCATATGTAATTTTATACTTCAGTTATCATCGTTGAAGAGAAGTGTCTCACCCTTTGGTGAATGTCTCATCGACTTCATGTCTTCAATGCTGATTGTATGCGTGAATTTCCTTTCCCATCGACTCCGACATTGGCCATGGAGTTATAAGAAAGCTGCTTCGAAGTCAAGGCTCCTCGATCCTCACCAATGAAAATTATAGTGATAAAAAACATAAATCGCCACTTTCATGTCCTAGTCATCATAGCTAAATTTCTAGTACCTTTGATAAATAACTTCAATGAACTTTTTGTGGTCTTCCAAATATGCTATTAACATAATAATCATCCCACAGTATAATGATATTAATTTATAATCAGATGGACCTTTAGTTATTTCCCTAATTCAGAGGAGATTAATCATCCAATTGTGTAAATAGGATAAAATCTCTAACACTATTCCAATACACGCTCATAGTGGAAAAGATCAAGTATTGTCATTTAGAATCCTTTTAATATAGCAAAAATGTTTTCTCACTTTGATATAAATATATTCAACTATTACAGAAGATGATTTCAAATAAAAATTAATGTTGAATGTATTGAGGAGAGTCATAAGTGAGAAAAGAACTCACCTTTGATCTAAAAAAATTTTAATGTCAAAGAACATATTTGACTATCATGAATGATGATGTACTTGGCTAACAGGATACACCATGAAATTTGTATGAACTCGGTCTCATTTCATTTCCTTCTATTTTCTCTAACTATAACAAAAGAAAATGAGTATTCATTCTCTTGTATTCTAAGCTCAACAACTACAATTATCATTGCTTCTGCCTTCTTTGTTAAATGTTTGCTTTCAGTGATGAGAAGAAAGATAAAATAATGGGATAATTGGTATTTATCATGATAAAATTACTTTGGAAACTAACTAATCAACAAGTACTTAATAATTGGCGTAGAACCTATGAACTCACACACCAACGCACATCGATTTGCACCTGATTAGTTTCAATTCGCCCTTACTACACCAACGTACACCTAGACAGACCAAATATCACCTCAAACATCTTTTCAAAACCCATCAAACTAAGCACACCAATCCTTTTAAAATGAAATTTAATTTCTAATCAAGTACTCAGTTAACTAGATGACCACGTCCATTTTACCATGCACGTTCAATTGCAGAAATAATAGTTAAGCGAAAATATGAGTGCTATAGCTGTAGTGCTCATGTCCTCATGTGCCCAGCGAGGTCATGTTTTTCAATAATGATTTTGATATGTTTATTTAAAGTTGAAGAACACTCTCTTAGGATTATGGAGACGGTGACAATGAGGTCTCACAAAGGTCAATGCTTTCCTTAGTTTCTTAAATACGCTTTTAAAGCATAACCTAATTGTTACAAAATGTTTATAAAACAACAAATAAAGTTTAATTTCACTATTCAAAGGTTGTCATATAAGCAACTTAGACAAGCCCAGATCCTAGCAAGACGTATTTGATGTCCAATCAAGGTATTTAACAAGTAGGCCTAGACATAATGACTTGAATGTTTTTACATCTAGAATGGTGATTTTTTATGCATGCATGCATTACATCATAATAGGTCAAAAAGATTAAAATTTAGGAAAAAGAAATTAAAGTGAGAGATCCTAGTCTACAGTTCAAAAGCTCTCAATTGGGAGCTTCTAAATCTTATTGTCAAATGCTCATGTTGTGAGTGCTTTCAAATTTTACAGATTCCATGACAGTCTAAAGATAAAAGATTGAAAGCTTTCGCATGAAAGCTTTATTGTCCTAGAGACCCCTAAAACAATAAATATTGTGCTCTACTAATAATATCTACAACTAATTATAAGCAAATAAGAGGACATAATATTGGACTCTAACAAATGTATCTTCGATCAACTCATAAAATTTGAAAATAAAATTCTACTTTCAATTAGGTTGATCTTGAGGGAGTTAATCAATTGTTTTATAACGCTAAATAAACAATTAGACCATTGTTATAGAATAAAGAAAAATAGAAGTCATTGGAGAGAGACAAAAGATATATTATTCACTCCTGAGAATGGATTATCTATTTACATTACATTAGCACCTTTATATAGAGGCCTAGGAGCTTGGGGTAGAACTAATCCCATGATGTGGGACTAAATACAAAACAATATATAGCATATTCACTATTTATATTTACATATATTACAACACTCCCCCTTAAATATGCGTCTTCAAAATCTTGAATCCTCTGATAACTGGAAATTGTCCATTTCAAAACGTGTAAGATGATTGCTCCCCCTCATTATTATCTTGCTTGCATTTATCGATTCAGTCGACATAGATATTGTCTGTTGCCTCATTAAAATCTTACGAAGAAAAACCCAATGGGAAAAATCTTAGTGAAGGAAAAAGAGTACAATGACATATTTTATTTTCTTATTTCTTTAAATAAAGCTTGATACTTCTTGATCAAACTAATGCCTCATTAAAACCTTACTAATAAAAACCCAGTGCGAAAAATCTTAGTTAAGGAAAAAGAGTGCATTATAAAATACTTATGGATGTTCCCCCTGATTTAAAGTTTCCTCTGAATTCGTATTCGTCTTTCGATAACTTAAATTGGTTATAGATACTTTTGGATCCATAAATATGTATCTCGTTAATAATACAATTTATTAATAGTTTCGTTCAATACAATCAAATTTTTTAAGATTGTTTCTTTCAAATATAATTTGCATTTTATGCAATTTTATGCTACTTTTATGAAAATCACTTCATGTGTTTTCATTTTTACGCTTCAAATTAGTTTTGCGCATTGCAACCATACATCTTTCAAGAATACTAAAAATTTCATTACAACATTACTAAAAAGTAGGAAGTAATCTACTCATCTTGAGTTATATCAAGATTTTCATTACAACAATACTTAGAAGAAGGTTGTAATCTACACTTCATGTCTTTTGCATTCTTTATAACTACAAAAGTTATATATATTCTTCAGGAATTTGTATAATTTAATAAGTATTTGCATATCGCAACTACCACTTCAATGGATATTAAGAGTTTTATTGCAACAATACTTAAAAATAGGAAGTAATCTACTCATCATGAATTATATCAAGATTTTCATTACAACAATACTCAAAAGTAGGTTGTAATCTATGCTTCTTGTTCTTTGCATTCTTTACAACCATAAAAGTTATTTATATTCTTTAGGAATTTGTGTATTTTCATCATTTAATATGATTTAAACAATATTTATACCTTCGGGGTATATTAAACATTTCAAGTACTTTCTCTACTTTGCGAACTACATGTCCATATTTCTCTATTGGTAAAGGATTCATGATGGCCAGTCATGTTTTCCCTTAATCCAGGATTTTTAATCCATTTATAAACATAAGCGCTTTATTATTTATAAATTTACCATCGATGATTATTTCTTGTCAGTTCTAGACATGATTTATTGAGATCTCTTTAGCGTTATTTGAGAATCATGTCATGGATCTCTTTCAGAGCATCCTTAAGTGTTTCTTCAAGAACACTCACCTCCTTTATTTGCATCTTTATTACATACTCCAAAAATATTTTGAAGTGACTTTTGAACCATATTTCAGATGTGGTTTACCAACTTTGATCCTTCAGGGATTCAAATCTATATTGGAGAAAGTCTATTAGGGATAATATTGATAATATTTTGCATCATTGTATATTTTAATAAATATTTAACACTGATGATCAAAATGAACTTGTATCCCTTTATCCTCCCCCTCAATGTTGACAAACATTGAATAATTATCGTCTTTGGATTCTTATTTTGATCCATTATGATATTGCTACTAGTAAATACATCATATATATTAATAATAGGAGGATAATTCTTTTATTCGTTGATAAGATGCATTATATTGATATTGATTATTAGAGTTTGTTCTCATTCATTGATCTAAGCTATTGGAGGAATTTACTTATTGTGTAGATCATTTGAATACATACACGACTTCAGGTCATTCAACATTTATGTTGATTGAATTTTAAATCACTAAATAATATCTATGCATAATCACTAAATAATAGCTTATAACAAACTTCAGGTTGTTAGCTAAATATTTACATATATGGATGTATACGTGCGTCCACGTATCACATATATATTATAATATTTTCATATTCTTTCTCATTTGAATTAGTGATTTTTAGAACAAACTGTTACAAGGATCAAAAATATTAATTTCTATTTATAAATCAATGTCAATGCAAACCTGTCAAAACCGCATGATAATGTTCAAAACATTTGGTTTGAAACCATATCGAACATCTGGTTCGAACAAAATATACACGAGTTCAAGTTGTTAAGTTTTGTTCCTCAGTTATATCTCAAATATCAGTTTTGAACACTAATTATGATTACTTATCAAGAAGTAATTTTTAATTGCATATAGACATTTCTACACATCTCTATTGAGAGTTCTGCAAAAAAAATTACAGGAAAAACAATAATAGTATCTTCTAGATACTTGGAATATTACAGATACAGATTTCCTCAGGACCGTATGTATAGCTCTCAAACTTTTAGGATCTAATCTAAGCTAAATTAGGATCCTTTATAATCAAATTCCTATGCATTTATTTGGTTTAATAAAATTACCAAACAAATAAGCAAATCTCTTCTGGAGATATGTTATCATTTCCTAATTTGTTAGTCTCTTTTAGGGATATTTTATTACCACTACTTCTGGAGTGAATTTATCTCTTCTAGAGATATATATGTACTATTGGAATGTCATATCAATGTACAATGTTTCTATTTGTAGAAATTACATAATTACTACCTTTACAATAACATAAAACATCCCTACTGGAATTTTTTTTTTGTAACTATCTTTGAAATGACATATCAGACTTTAAATACAGTAACAAAATTAGATGCACCAAATGAAAGTAAGATGCGAAAGATAAAACCACTACTTCTGGAGCGTAATATTGGTATACAATATTATTTTTTTGATAAATTATTATTATTACTTAAAAATATTTATATCATTATTCCTTCAGGGAATATAGTATTTCCTCTTAAGGAATTGCAATGTAACAAAAATAAAATTTCTATAACATCTCTTCTGAGATGTTAAATTTTGCAATATAAATATAAATAAATCTCTAAAACATCTTATCAAGAGATTAATACACACACATCCAATGATGTTTGATATATCATATAACATAATATCTTTAGGATATTTGGTTAATATAATATAAATATGAAGATATAAGGTAAGGTATAACTCATTTGGAGATTTTTGTAATCTCTTGAATGCAGCATTATTATCTCATATGATAATATATTATTTTCTTTTAACTTCTTCAAGAAGTACAACCTTATCATTTTACACAATTTCAATAGAGCTTCGGGCTTCTAATTCATGAGCTTCAAGTTCACTAATTTATTACGAACTTCGGGTTCTTAAATTTTGTGTAAACTGCCCCTTTTTTTAGAAGCTTGTACATTTTGACAAATTAAAAAAAATACTAACAAGAATTCGAGCTTGTAATGTTTGTCAGAAAATCTTTTCATAATTCCAGACTTCAGGCCTTGGACTTTGAGTTATACAACTTCTATTAAAATAATTCCTTTGCACAACTTCAAGTTGTTGTTAAACCTATTTTCTCCGTTACAACAGACATTACTTGTCAAAATAAATGGATCAAATAGTAAATCATACGTCTATTCTTATCCCAAACACAAACATACAACGTCATTTAATTTACAATAATCAATGCATTTATGACAATAAATGATTTAATTTATTACCATAACACTTGTAATTAATTCATTTGTGATAAAAATAATTACAATTAACCTTTATGTGGTTTAGGATATAACTACTGTCATAGCAAAATAATTTCATTATAAATATATGAACTAATTGAACAAACAGTAATCAAAGTAACATAATTTCATCTCAAATATAGGTTCAGTATTACTCAATAACAAAATTAAAATAAATATTTTAAAGCGAAACTTTATTTCCCAATAATCAGAATTTCTACATAAACAAAATTATCTCAGATCTATCCATATCATTCATAATCATAAATAACTATAAATCTCAGATCCAAATCATTATTATTTTCATAAGAAAACTAAATCATAATCCTTTACCAAATATATCAAAACAAACATGTAAATCTTCAAATCAACACAAGTTATTTTAGAAATTTAGGAAATTAAGATTATTTCAGATCTATTATATTTGATCTATTATATTTTACCTTTTGAAAAGCGATTGGATGCATGGAAGAAGGAAAAAAATTAAGAAATAAACTTTCTATTAGAACAGCTTATTTTTAATTAAAAAGAAAGAGAGTAGGAGAGTATATATATTTCTACGTATTTATTTGGTTTAGTAAAGGCACCAAATATATCAACAAATCTCTTCTGGAGACCTTTTTTTTAATATATTATTATCACTACTTCTGGAGTGAACAAGTTTCTATACATTTATTTGATTTAGTAGTTAATACCATTGGTAAATATTTTTAGAACTTCAGGTTCCAATTTTACTTTGAAAAAAGTCTTTGATTAGTACTTTAGATCCTAAATGGTACAACTTGATTTTCATTATCAAACTTCAGGTTTGATTGCAATTGAAATTTACCATAATCTGAATTAGATTTTCTAAAAATTCAAAGCTTCACATCTAAAATTTATATATTTGAGTTTTGATATATAATCCTTTTTTTTAGTTAGGATTTCTGGTTCTTTATTTTGAGGAAACTTCTAATTTACTGATTTATGAAAACTGTAGGTTCTCAGTTATTATTTCCTTTTCCTTTTTTTTAAGGAAACATTGGAAGATATTAAGCTTATTATGTAAGCTTTTACTAATGTTTCCATTCACTTAATACGATCTTCTAGATACGTATTATATTTATATTCATTTCTCTTAGAAACAATAAAATATTTCTTCTGGAAATGTAAATCATATATCAAAATAATTTCCAAAGTCTTCATTCAAATCTAAATCAAATCAAAAGGTTTTCAAAATGAAAACCCCATTTACCAACCATGTTTGGTTCTCAAATCCATGTCCAAACTAAATACAATCAAATTCAAAAAATTTGCTTTAATCAACAATATCAAAATTTTGTCAAGTTCAAACTTGCATTCCAAAAATAAATGAACTCAAAAGCATAAAAATAAGTATGATATTGAGATCTACAAGCTTCTAAAAACAAATTAGATCTGAAATATAATAACCAACAAAATAAAAATTAGATCTCAAAGTTTAGATATATATAAGATATAAAATTATAAGACTAGTGTAATGAAGTCTAAAAAATAAGACAATAGATTTAGATCTGAAGTAGTAGATCTAGAATGGAATGAGATACATAAAAAAAATTGGAAGATTAGATCAATCATATTAGAAAAATAACTTACCGTTTTGAGATCTATAATTAGATTTGGAGTAGAATAGATTTGATTTCATAAATTATCTCAATTGTAGATCTGAAAAAAACTTTTGTGGAGATCGTGCTGGTAACGTGTTATAGAATAAAGAAAAATAGAAGTCATTGGAGAGAGACAAAAGATATATTATTCACTCTTGAGAATGGATTATCTATTTACATTACATTAGCACATTTATATAGAGGCCTAGGAGCTTGGGGTAGAACTAATCCCACGATGTGGGACTAAATACAAAACAGTATATAGCATATTCACTATTTATATTTACATATATTACAACAACCATAACCAATGATGGAATTGTTCCCGTCTCTTCGCTCTCTTTGTTTTGCACTGATGGACCAGCCACCAAACTAGTTTAAAAAACTATATAAAAAATAAAACAGCTGATTTTACCATTTTTTTTCACAAATTAAATAAAATGGCAAACTCGTTGTAGTTTATTCAGTTTGCTTGCAAATATAGGTTAAAATGGAAAAATCTTTGCCGCTTTAAACTATATTTGCAATAAAATGTCAAAATTTTGTCGTTCAAAAAACCAGTCTTTTATTAGGTAAACTAACCATGAAATCTCCTAAAACTAGCCATATTTAACTGAATAATTTTCACCTACCCGCGTGGCGGTTGGTTTTTCAACTGAACAAGTCATTATTTGTTGTACTCTTTTAAATTTAAGGTCCAACTACACTGGCAGGTATGAAAATAACAAACCAAAATGAATCTTATTGTATTTGATAAATTCGATAACAAAGACACGGTAAACATAAAACTAAATGCAAGTACTACATCCACTAACATGCTTCATTCAAGAATTAATTGTTGTCTTCGATTACATTACGAAAAGTTGTCGACTTCATGAAGAAAAATGAAAGAATCAGTGGCATATAAAGATTGGTACAGAAAAAATTAAAAATGACTTGTATAATTTTACCCTATTTGATATTCATAAGTTTGAAAAAGGTGGCGATTTTAAATAAAAAGGAGTTAGGGCAGTTTTTAACCACTATTACGCCAAAATACAAGGCCATGAGTAACTGAAAAGAACTATGATTTAACTAGTTTTTTAAAACCGTAAGTTGTAACAATTAGAACGTGGTATATGTCACCTCATTTATTGTAGTCTAATAGTGAACCTTAGTGGAGAATTTTTTTTGTACTAGTGCGAAAACAAATTGGAAATATAAGTGTTACAAGGAATTTATGATATGAAGCTAGCAGTGCTCTCTCAAAGAAGCGAGCTCACTTTTACAATTATAATATGAATCATTTGTTACCTAGTCACATTTGTATAGCTAAAGCTAATATGTGACCGGTCATTTAAAAAAAAGATTATGCGAACTGGCACTTACAATACTTATTCAAATTGCATGCCTTGGCCGAAGTCTTTTCAAATCGGTTAGCTACTCTCATAAGTTACCTTGGGGTCAATGTATTAAAAACAATCAACTTGAAACTTTATGCAAACAAAGCAACATTTAGGGAAATTTATATCATTTTATCTCTCAAAACAATGCGCTAAAATTAATCATTTGCTTTCGATATTGGTTTTAAGCTATAGTAAGAAAACAACAATTTGTCATCTTAATTTTTGATCATGTAAAAAAGTTTAACCTTTGTATGTATTTGGACACAAAATAAAACGTGATTGGTGTAACAAATGATTTAGACCATTGGATCTTTCTATCCTTATATAAAAGGTGGAAATCAGTAAGCAATCCGATGAAAGAGATCCATTGTTTCGCCGTTATATCTAGATTCTATGCCCAATAGATTTTTCCCTTTTAATATTTAAAACTATAAAACCAGCTTAAATAAAAATACATAAATGGAATATTGTCAACCAATGGACAAATAAAATGATAGATTTACTTCAAGTATATATGGTCCAAACAACTACATTAAATCTTATACAATGATAACCCATTTTGTATCTTCTTTTAATTAATATTTCATTTAGTAGGAAACATGAAGTGATAAATTTTATTTAATTTTCTTTATAAATTAATAAAAAATTGAGTGGGGACAACAGCCCCACTAGGCCTAAGCTAGGTCCGTTATTGATCTCAATGGTAGAATTCTTCTTGTAATACCATTACAATAACTCAAAGCGTAGAAATATGAAGTCGGCCAAAAGTGTCAGCTCGATGATCTCCAAAAAAAATAGTGAAACTTGTTTTTCACCAGACAAAAGAAATTTGAACTAGACTACAAAACGGCTTTTTTTAGGGCAAATAGTAGACTATCTATGCCTACTTCAAAGATGTGTCCTCTTCTCAAGGGAAATATACCTTCATCCACGTGATGTACATATTGTAATTCTTCTATAAATGATATAGGAACACGTTGTTGAATCATGTTCTGTTTTTTCTTACACTTCATTGTACATCCCTAAAAATATAATAGCAACTCTAATTTCTTTTGCATGCCAAACAAAGTACATTACCACATTCGTTTTTGTAAGCAAAGTTTAAATTAACTTAACTATTCTGCGATTATTTTGCTTTAGCAAGGCACTGAATATTAATTTTACGTTAATTTATTTGAATTTGAATGCAAATCATAGTTACTCTTGTAGTTTATATTTGAATTATGATGATTTTTCACGTGACTTTAAATTGATGTTGTTACTAAATTTATGAGTTTATTTTATGATTGTAAATTTGAATTGATACTATAAAAGAAGCTTCTTTTATTTGTAATCAATTCAAAAGCTTTAAAACTTAAAAAGTAGTTTTATTTCAATAACCTGAATGTATAAATATGAAAGAAAGCTTAAGGGTGGAAAAGTATGTTTTTTCACATCAACATAGACTAGTGGTACTAGGAGCTAATAGAATTTACCTTCGTACACTTGGAGATCAAATAATGATTATGCCTATTAGGGTTGAGGCTTGGCTGAAGGGGAAGGTAAAGATATGCAATGGGATTGTAGGTGATGAAACATTAAGGAGATAGAAAATTAGAAAAGCAGAATGAAAATTGTTCCAAATAGTTTAAGCATATAAAGGTTTAGATCGAGATTGAGAGAAAAATGTTTAGAGATAGTGTGATATTATGGGCATGTAGGCAAATGCTTATAGCCCATAGAACTAAAGGTCATCATACTAGTTTGATTTTCTTCTTTCCAACACCGACTACTATTTTATTATAACTAAATAGACAACTAAATATTTGAACACAAAGTAGTTATCATTATTATCCCAAAACCAAATTCGACGGTTTTCAAAATACAACTGTATAAACTATTGTATGTTGAGTTGCGGCTAACTTTGTATTAAAATATTGAAAATACATGTATTTTTTGCTCTAAGTCATGTCCTTTTGGACATCATCAAACAATGACATATCTATCAGTATAAAAATTAAAATGGAAAAAAAGGTTGAAGGTAACTTAACACAACAAAATTTAATGACAGACATCAAACTAGTTAAAAGATGATATTACCTACATCGACATATAAAACATGCAAGTCTGAAATAATTAAAATTTCTGTAGTGATCAATAGTTATTATTATTTATTTTATTTTCTGGTATTTAATAAGCCACAATCTTGAGAATATAATATTCTTTACAAATAATAACAAACAATGAAATAGCTTTTGTAAGAATAAGTTTCACAGTAGCAAGTGTTTAATGATACTGAAAATTATACATAACTTATTATCTAATCTACTAATATTAATTTTCAATATTTTATGCCAAATTAAATATTTGAGAAACAATATGATAATATTTTAGTTAACAAAAAAGTAAATCCTAAATAAGGTGTAATTTACGTCATATATTCCTATATACATTAAAATTTTCTCCAATGTGAAAAACAAAAGCATAAGTAAAGACTCGAATTACATGTTTTATAGTAAACACTTAGTACGAGACTTGAATAATGTGAAAAAAGTTTAGGAAAATGAATGCATTATTCTAGAAGTATATAAATGCATAAGTATGCATACGTTTTCAATAATGTGCAAACACATCCAATTAATTTACATCGGCCCCAAACATTTAGTTTTGAATACTTACTAGAAGTATCGAGAGAGAAGATAAGAATAACTCCAATAAGTTATTATGAAATGTTAGAATTGTTTGGAAATTCCTTGAAGTATTAGAACAATTTTATGAAAATATCTGCATTTAATGAAATATTTTCAATTAAACTTGAACTGAAATCATTTTAAAGAAATTAATGATTATCAGACTAGAATAGCGCATTAATTATAATTAATGCGGATATGATTCCCTAAAAAATTGCAAAGTGCATTTTCTCTCGCAGATTATTGCAGTTATTAGATGGTATGGTAAAAAGAGATCCAAGAGTCTCTTTCAAACTGACTGATTATAAGAAAACATGAAAAGTTACATGACAAAATATATTCTCCAAAACTAATGTCACTTTCACATTCCTTAATTATGACATACATTATATTGGATGAAATTTTCAAAAATATATTTGATCGATATTCTTTGAAATTTGATTCCAAAACCTCATACAAATTCAATAGTCTTTTATCGGAGATCATAAAGATTTTAAATCATTTACTGAAACAAATATATTAAATCCATCGCAATTCAAACATCAAACTCGAAATTATCAAAAACTACAATAACCGGATAAAAAGAGAACCAATAGACAAATTCAGATTTAATTCTCACTGGAATGCACCAGAAAAGCATTGTTCCCATAGCACATTGCTCCACTCGCCCCACCACCCAAATGGTTACCATAATTAAAATACGAACCATCACATCCTCTCTCATTAACCCCCACCTCATTATTCAAAGGCGCAACTTACTGCATAACACCACCCGAATTCTTAACACCACCCTCGAACACTCCAAACTCATTGCATGTCGTCATGAACCTACCTAGATATTTCTCTACATTCCCTCTGAACTCCACCAGCCTCCTCTCATATTCCTTTAGCTCATCCATCCTTAGCCCATCCACATCGCTTTTAGGCTGCGTTTGTTTCCCAAACAAAAGTGCTGAATGCTTAAATTTTTCAGTGATGAGGAAAAATCTGCACGTTTGTTTTGAAAAAGTAAGCAGCTCCTAACCCTAGTATTCAGCGATATTATTCAGCGGCAATCACTCGCTGGATTCAATTCAGATTATTACCTCAACATAATTCCAGCCGGTCTTTTCATTTTTCATCACCAAATTTTTTCTATTTTGTCAAATTTGACAGCTACTACAGAAGATTGTTTCTCTCTACCCAATTTCAGTAAGTTTTCTAGCATAGTGTTTTTCTTTGTACTTTGTCTTCTGTTTTATGAGCTGTATCTTTACTTTAATGCTGCTTTTAATCTTTTTTTTACTGTGCAGCACAACTTACACACATTCACCTTTCTGTACAACAATATATGGCTATGTGGTCATTAAATAAATGTTTATATATTAGTACATGCACATGTCCTTCTTCTTTTGTATACTTCCTTTCACGTACCAAATTATGCTAGCCTAGCTTTGAAAATGTCAAAAAGAGCAGCTGCACTGTTCATGAAACTCTTATAAAATACAAGATGATAATATTATGCTGCCTTGTATGCATATTTTATTTTTAGACGTCAGTACACATGTCCCTTGCTTTGATAATTTGTTCACACAGAAAATATTCATGTCCGGATTCTCCCCATGCAGCTTCATCACTAGTTCCAACATCCGGTTTGCTTGTTGCTTGTAGGTTCACAGCTGCTCTACCCATGCACTTGTCCATGCATTAAATTCTACTTTTGCTATCCCTCTAAACACTGGATCGGTTTAGAATGGTGATCATCACATACCTTCACATTTGAAAGAAAAAGAAAACCAAAAACCAAATTAGTAAACATATTACATACCGTATTACATATGTTTAATCGGGTATAACGACATATATTTCATCTAATTTATTCCTTGTTTCTAACTTTAGAACAATAATATTTTCTTAATTTTATTTGGCATAATTTTATCGGATGAACTTTCTTTACTTTTACAAATACCATCAAATATTTTATTGTCAACATGCCTGCATACAAGTTTAAAAGCCAAATTTCACGACATATAGTTTACTTCAATAATCATCACATGCCTTTACAGCAGGAAAAAAGGATAAATTAGAACAAATAAATACATAATAGAGCATAGCAGCATACCTTTCATCTAATTCATTCATCATTTGTAAACCTATTACCCGACAACATTATCTTTTTCCAAATTATTTGAAAAAAAGTTTTTGGATAAAATTGGTCTAAGTCTAGAAAAGACCATCATATATATTATGTCCGTGATTTTGAAGAAAAATTTAGCTACTAAGATGATATTTTTCTTTGTAAAGAACATTTTTCCATGAAGTTGCAGTTTCAACTACTTTTCGTTTTTGTCAAATTGTAATGAAATTAAATATCACTTAAACGTATTGGAATTGTTCTTTGTATGTAGTAGTTAACAGTTATGGCATCAAAGGGAAAAACAAATACAAAAAGCTATGACAGCCACAAAGATAATGAGAATTGCGAAGATAGAGCTGCTTTCACAAAGGATCCTGAAATGGAAAAAGACTTCGTTGAGTTGTGTTTTAGGGAAGTTGAGCGTCAAGGGTCTAGAGGAATGTCTCTTACGAAAGATTCGTGGACAAGATTAGAGGCAGAGTTTAACGAAAAGTGGAAAGTGAATTTTGCCCACAAAATATTTAGAAATCGCTATGACTATGTGCGAAGAGATTATGATGCTTGGGTGAAAATTATTGGGCTCTCTGGACATGGTTTTTGTGCTGCCACCAACTCCGTACACTTGCCACCCGAAAAGTGGAAAGACGTTATTCAGGCAAGTTAATCAACTGTACTATTATAATCCAATAATTTGAAGTATAAAAGGTAATGTTGATCTAGTTGCATTATTATTATAACCGTAAATATTTAACATGAACAGAAAAATCCAAGAGCGGCAAAGTTTCGAAACAGTTCACTCAAATATCCTGAACTAATGAAAGGTGTGTTTGAAAAAACGCTTGCGAAAGGTTCATATGCTTGGTCGTCTTCATCGTCAATCCCACGTCCTATAACTGATACTGAAAATGAGGATGATCATTTTGGGAACGAAGAGGATGTAAATGCAGAAAATGTTGAGCAAATGGAAGTATGATTGATGACTACTTTGAGGGGATAAGAATTACTAATGATATTGGAAGTACCACCTGTGAAGTTGATATTAATCGCACTAGACCAGTCGAAGGCAACACCCCATCGCTCAAGTAAAAAACATCAAAAAGGTTCATCTGGTGAAACACTAGAAAATAAAATAGAGGGATTAGTTGGCATCGTGAAGCAGAAAATTGATGAAGAGAAGGCTAGTAGAGGACCTTTTTACACTGATATTATGGTTTCCCTAAAAGAAATGAAAAGTTTGGGTATGATATCACCGGATGAATATAGACAGGCAAAAGTGCTGTTTTGTGACAAGCCAGAACTGAAAATTGCGTTCATGGATGAACGTATCATTGAAGAGAAAGGAGAGTTTTTAAATTATATTCTATATCAGTAGTTATCTGGTGTTTGTTTTCATGTAATAAACTGTATGTCGAGTCAATAATTTATTGTACTTCTATCCGTACTAGTTTGGTACATTTATTTCAATTTACAGTTACATGTACGCATGATTACAATGGACTGTTTTTTTTCCAGCATGACAAAGAAGCTTTGGTTATTGGTTAGATGGATCACTCTCTTAATATTACTGAAAATAAAAAACCATGGAACAAAGCGGCAAAAAGTTTTGACCTTGTCCCTTTTGGGAAAACAGTATATGAAGGAGTTGTTGGACGGTCCTTCCACCATCATATATGATGAATTTCGAATGGATAAGCAATCTTTTAAAAATCTATGTCGTTACTTTCGACAGCAGAGTTGGCTTTCCAATAGCAAACACCTTGACGTCGAAGAAAAAATGGCAATGTTTTTATCCACTATAAGTCATAACAACCGAAACCGTATAATAAGGTATAGGTTTCAACACTCTGGACAAACGGTTCATAAATACTTTAATGAAGTATTGATCGCGATGATGAATTTTGCTCGAGAAATGATTATTCCTCCAGATTTTACCAAACCTACTGAAAATATTCGATCTCATGTTGATCTAAGAGAAGGCGCGTTTAAGGGTGCGTTTGGAGCATTAGACGGTACGTTAATAGATGCAAACATTCCAATTGATGAGCAAGTACCATTCAGAGGACGAGGTCAGGGAAATTTTTATCAAAATGTATTGGCCATATGCGACTTTGGCATGAAATTTATTTATATGATGGCTGGCTGGGAAGGAATAGCGCATGACTCAAGGGTCTTCAGTGAAACGTTGTATGATCCTGCAAATAATTTTCCTATACCACCACCGAGTAAGTATTAGTTGATAAATAACTAACATCGTGAATGAAAACTATTATTTACATTTCGTTATGCTACTATAGGTATGTATTA
Organism: Allium cepa; assembly: GCA_030765085.1. Taxonomy (NCBI): domain Eukaryota; kingdom Viridiplantae; phylum Streptophyta; class Magnoliopsida; order Asparagales; family Amaryllidaceae; genus Allium; species Allium cepa. Next base: position 1,027,631,987 of record CM060928.1, on the reverse strand, counting down.
CCTTTGCGATGCAGCATATATTAACACAAGAAGCTTCTTATCTCCATATCGCAACACTCGATATTGGCTGAAAGCTTATAGAGGTAATAGTGCTACAACTAGAAAGGAACGATTTAACCATACTCATGCAAAACTAAGAAATGTTATTGATAGAAGCTTTGGTGTCTTAAAAAAGAGGTTTCCCATTCTAGATAAAATGCCACCTTATAAGTTTTGTGTGCAAAGAGATATAGTAATTGCATGTATGGCTATACATAATTTTTTACGTCGTGTTGCTCTTCATGATGAGTTATTTGAGCAAGCTGAACAAGGTGAGGAGGATGGGAACGATAATAATGAAATAAATAGCATGGCCGACGATACAGAACCATCACAAGTTCCATTACGTCACAGTGATATATTTTCAACGCAGTCACAAGTGTTTATGGATAACATGCGTGATCAAATTTCTTATTGCTTGTAATCAGTTAATAATGGAAAATTTTTGTTATGTACGCTTTATTTTGGAGTTTTATGGATGTATATTTCTATGTTTTTTATCGGTAGTTTATCGTGTGTTGTGTTTGTGTGACAGAGCGCAAATCCACACCCCTTGAATCAACACTATCCTACCTCTATTAACTCAAGTGGCACAGAATTATGGACCATTAGGGTTAAAGAAGAAGAGATAGAAGAAGAAGGAACTAAACAATATCAGAATCTCACAGTTGCAGCGGAATAAAATATAATAGTAAATATAGAACTTTACACAAAATGAAAACTATCACTGTTTTATACATCATATCATCAGAGTATCTCATACAACAACCAATACCAATCAGACATACCATACAATCATAGCAGCGGACACACACACACACACACACACACACACGGATAATACGTCTCAGACTCTAGCTCCTCTCCTGTTCCAAAGCATCAAGTCCTCTACATATAATACTTGGTCTGACCCGAGCATTATAATGAAATGACACCCGAGTCAGTCTGGAATACCAGCCGATACTAAATATGCATCCAACTTGATTATTAAAGTTTCAAAATCCTTTGAAAAACAAAAGCATCTCGTAAGACCACGCCACGAATATACATGTCGGCTTTTTACCTTACGATAGCTAAATCACTTTTTATAGAAATCCTCTGATATTATAATAGGGTCTATTTACAAATACTTATAAAATAGCCGAAATTGTTACATTCATTAAATTAGCCACAAAAGTGGGTAATACAAACAAAACTTGTATAAGGCTCGTAGGGAGAATGGATTTCCATCAATGGCTGGGCTACTGGGGTACCGCCCGTCACAGTACCTGGCCTAGATCAGCGCTCCCCTGCAACACAAGGCCGGAACCATTCCTTACTGAACAGTCTCGAACAAGATAACTCCGTGGTTGGCGCGACTAACCACCCACTAAGCCGAACATAAAGGGACATCTAGACAGGGGAAAATCTTGTCCTGCTTGGGCATGACCCACCTAACCTTGCTGCACCTCCCCTGTTTTAGCCATTTTCGGTTAATGAGGCTTGAGGTTAAGTGTTACCTTTAGAACGTTTCATTGAGAATGCCCATCGCCCACCTGACGATGTTTCGCAAGCATTCGTCCATACAAGTCCGTCCCGGGTTCAAACGGAACCGAAGGCACTACTCCTACTACATCCATTTTGGAAATATCCTTAGGATTAGTAGCCACTAGCCCTTGCACTTCACTGCTCCATCTTCGACTCCGAACACGTTTTTCGCACGAAACGTACAAAACGGATCGAAGTGGTTTTCGAGAAATAAATCTCGATCTCGGTCTCTTCGAAACGATCAACGCATTTGTCCAATATTGATAGTCGGTGATTTAACTATCAATTTACATTCATAAACATCCATAAGCATCCATCACACAATAAATAATATTCCACATTATTTATTTGCCCCAAATATCTTTAAGGGTTTTATTTTCAAATTTCCAAAGCCCACTTGAAAACAATTCCCAAAGTTCTTCCTTTACAAGGTAAATCCTTTACCCTATATTCCCATTGGAAATAACCAAGTTCAAAACATTTAGATTTTAAAAAATTTAAAATACTTTATTCTTAGATATACTTTGAAATATCATAGTTCCTACTAGTTATTTACTCTAAAAATAATTTCAAAATATTTTAAGTAAAACCACTTGATAAGGTATTAACTTGTTTAAATAGGGTTTAGTTAAATGAAAATTTAAAGACAGAGTTTTTTTTTAATATTGATACGAGGTTCCAAATAACTTAAATCAGACTATCGTTTAAATAAATCCCTATATAAAATAATTACTATTATAGCTAATTCAAACAATAATTTCTCAAAACACTTTTGAAACAAGTTTAAACGTTAATTTTCTAAAATCTGCCTTAAAACACGATCTTGGTTTCCCAGGGAAATACACTTCTACTCAACAACCCATACAATCCTTCTTATAAATCCCACCAATTTATTCCGATTCAAAATTTATGTTTAATTATTTTATTTACATTTAAAATCTATTAATTTATATTGAAAAGCCTCTTTAAATATATTTTAATTTCCAAGAATACATCATCAAATAACCATCGTTATTTTTTTTACAATTTATAATTCCTTATGGAATTTATCCTTACAAATCCATATTTTCACATTTATCAACTGTTAAGTTTTACATTCCATTTATAAATTCCAAAACTTACCAATTTCCATTCTTCATTCAACCAGATTCCAAATTTTATTCCTTTAGATCTTTTATTTAACAATTTCCTCTATTTCTTTTAAATCTCAATTTATTTTATTTATGCTTATCAAATTCAGGTTTAAATTTATTGATTCATATCACAACCCTGAATTCCAAATTTATCTATCACCGTATATATAAATGGAATACATCATCAGTCATAACAACAATTAAAATATTGTGAGGAATCCAGTTGGATCCCTCCAACCTGTTTTCCCTGCATCCACAAATATTAGCACAACTATATATATATATATATATCGATTCAATTTAATAATAATTATCATATTCAGCTAAACATTCAAACAAACAGTCAATATTAGCTGTTTAACTTTACTGGTATCCAGATGTGAGTGAGAATAACTCACCTTGAGTTTCGGCGAGCGTTCGAAATTTAAATTAAACCGAACGACGTTTGATTTAACCTAAATTCCTACTTTCCCGGAATGATTCCCGAACTACATCATTGCGTTGTGTTCGTCGCTGCGATTCCGGCGTTCCCTGTTTCGTCAAATTCCGATAACATACGAGCGAGATATTAAATTTTGAAGTTTGAATTTAAATTTAAAAAAAAATTCTTTACTAACTTTAATTAATTACCAAAATAATGGAAGGCCACGTGATAGCAAAATGAAGGCCGCATATCATCTTCCTCGCGTCGTCGTTCCAGTGCAATAGCCGAACCCAAACTCGAGTTCTAGGGTTGGATGCCGCTCCTCCTTCTCTCGACTATTCAACGATCGGGACCCAACGTTTCGAAGCCTATGGCCGCCTCTACCCTCGCCTGAAGTCTTGTCAAGCTCGGTGGTCTCCTTGGCGCTGGAAACGAGATTGAACGCGCCTCCTATCGGTCATGATCCTGGCCACCATGCTCTGCTATATATGATCTCGACCGTTGAATACGTAGATCTCTCTGCGATTTACAATTATCTAGTTGATGATTTCTGAAATTAGTTTGTAGATTGATGGAAAATTTTGACGAAAAATCGAAGAATTTCGGCCATAGAAAAGGTGGTAAGCGGCGGCCTGATGAATATGATTAGGGTTTAGGAGATAATATAATATATAATTGTTTTAATATTATTTAATTAATATAATTTCTCAATTTAATAGTATACGCAAACCACCTCAAATCTACGTGTTTCGACAGGCGATTCCAAGGTTTTTCTGCGTTCCGGACACAATGGAACAGGTTTCGTAAGCTAATTCTATCATATGTGCGAGTTACGGAGTTAAACGATCAATTTAAAATTAAATCGGTTAAAACGATTTCTATGCGTTTCGTGTTGCCACGGTCAAACGACAACTCCGATTGCTACGAAAATTGAAATCCAATAATTACTAACTATTACGGATCCAATGGAACTGGTTTCGTCGAATTCCGAGACTGTGCCCCGAAAGGCTATTTTAACTCGTCTATTAAGTCGAGCGATTTTCAAAATTGACGAAAACGCTTAAAATTTAACTTTTAAAATTTTAATAACGTAATAATAAATCATATGAAATTTATAAACACAAATAAAATCATTCTGGATCATTCCGGACCAAAATCTGATTAAATTGCATTTTAATAATATTAAATTCATTTTTAAATTAATATAAAATCCTAAATATTAATTTATCAACTTTAAAATTCTTCTAAAATTCCCACCACGCTATTTACACTCAAATAACTCACAATAAATTTTAAAAAACATTTTTATCACTATTTACATCCAGATTTACTTTTATTTTAATGCCGAATATTTAAATTATTATTTTCCCATTATTCATATTCAATCGGAATTACTATAATTAGAAATTATAGCTTATTTCACTGATTGAACCCGAATCCATTCATTGCAAAATCAATTAAAAATCCACATTAAACATTTAAAACGAATTAAATGTTCCAATTCAATGGCTTAAAAATACGTGATGTTACAGTTTGACTTGATACAATTTTTTTATATCATGAGTGCTTAATGAAAATGTTACTGAAGCAAAAAAAACAGCATTCCATTATTCAGCATTCAGCCCTCAGCACTCAGCACTTAGGACAAAAAAACAAACGCACCCTTAATATGCATTTCACTCCTTTTCGTATCTTCCTCTAGCATTTCCTTCTTTTGCCTTAGCTTCTCCAACACAACCTTCAAATCAGCTAGTTTCTTGTTCAAGTCGTTGTTGGTTCTGGCTATAATTTTGAGCAGAAGTAGAGGATTCAATAGCCAGTTTAGATCCTTCATTGAAGAAGCAGTTGATGATAGAGTCAACAGAGGGATACCCAAAGGAATAAGGCCTTCCACTAGGGGAGAACGCAACTGTAGTAAACTCTGCACCACAAAAGATGGATAGTTCGCTCACTTTCTTAAAGAATCCGACTCGGCGCTCTGAAAAGGAAACATTTAGAGCCTCCTCATTTTGTATTTTCTTTATCTCGATTTTTTGACGACCTTGGGTGTGCTTTTTAGCTTTTCCTGCCATTTCGTTTGAGTGTTGTGGGTTCACAAGCACCGATGAAATCAGGTATTTAAAAATTTGAGAAAATAATAAGAATTTATGTATGTATTTATGATAATTTATGTGGCACAACAATTTTTTTTACAGTTGTCGCTCTTTTTCTTTATATGATGGTTATCAAACTATAGCTTAGCAGAATGTATATTTCATCATTAATATTAGGTTTGAGTTAACTCTTTTATGGAATTATTTGGTAATATGAATATAATTATTAATTTGTTGGTTTCACACATATATGGAAGGTGCAACACTAAATGTGTCTATTACTAAATTTTCATAATTTTGGAATTAATGTTTTCAATATATAGAAAATAAATGACTACTATATTATGCTAGATTTGTATTATTGATTATATATTTATTTTCACAGAGGAATTTACTATGCAATTAATGTCAAACTTAAATGATATTCTAACAATGAATTTTGGATGGTCATTTCCACAAATCTGCAATTGATCGCCAGTGAGATTCAATCTCAAGTACTTCTTACTTCTACTATAATTTATGTCATAAGAACTAAGGCACTACAAAATGGACAAGTAAACAGGCATGATGTAGAAAGGTAATAGAATAAAATAGTAAAACCGATATTTTGTAACTTTGATGATCATCAAAATGATGAGAGAATAAGATACATTTAATTTCCATTGGTAGCGGACATAAAGATAAATACCCAAGTTCAACTACACATCACAACACTATTTTTCTCTGTTTATCCTGTTTTTCCGCTAAGTATTAGTTTTTTTCAAATATAATAGGGTTATTGCAATAAATACTTCAAAATTATATTACCCTACATAATATTATTCTTAATCGGTTAGCTAATTAGATTACCTTGTAGTTATTTCACAAGAATATTAAATGCATAACTTTTTCATAGTAGTTACCTATTTAATTCTTCGATAAATGAATTTCTTCATATGAGTAATAAAAATCTATATTTGATCATTATGTTGACTATTATATTGCGTTTCTTTATAAATCTGGCTCCATTTTAATTTTAGCTATAGGTATTAATTTTAAGGACAAATTTTCAAAAGAGACCAATTTTCAAAACAATTTGCAGATATAGGCTATTTTTGAAACTAATTGCAGAAATAGGCTTGTTTTGGCCAGCTCAGTGATGAGCTCGCCATAGTTTAAAAAAAATATAACGGGGCGCATTTCAGAAATGTGCCCCTTTGTATTTGCACTGGCGCATCTGCAAAATGCGCCAGTGCAAATCTCTGCACAAAACAGAAAGCAAAATACTAGTGTACCCAACTCACTTTTTTTATTTAAAACAAAACAGTCTACCCCAAACTCCAATTCCGAACCTTCCTTCCATTCAGCTCAAAAATTGATCAATATCTACTTAAATCTCCAAAATATACAAGGATTACTAGTCGGATTATTTCTATCAGCTACTTGGCATCAATTTGAAGGTAAAAACTCAAACCCTAGCTTAATTTTTGGGTATTTTCATATTCTAACTTTCATATGTCCATCCTTTCATTTTTATGCTTTATTATGTCATTAGTATTTGTGTAGTAATTGATTGTTCTAAAATTAATAATGTTTTCTTTTTTAGAAGTATGTCGGATTTCATCCCAATAATTTGCTACTTTGATGGAAAATTGGCTATAAAAGAAAACAATACACCGGTATATGTTGGTGGTAAACAAAAAGGGTCGAAGGTTAAAATTTTTTGCTCCTATCATGAACTAAAAGAAACGGTGCATAGGGTGACAAAAATTAATTCACAAGAATATGATGTAAAACTAGTAAGCAAGTGGGTTACTGATTCTGGATCTTCTGCTATCGACGTAAATGATGATGAAGATGTCGATGCTATGTTTTCCGTTAATATGAAAGTGATCGAATTATTTGTAATAAAAGAGGAGTTGAGACATTTTGAAGATGCAAATACCACTAATTTGAACCAACATTCTACTCAAATTCTTGGTACTATTCCGAGTTATCCTTATCAGAGCATTCCAAGTCCAGTATTCCCTACTTGTGTGAATACAAAGTAAGTAATTTGTTAAAGTATTTACATTCGAGTATATGCAAATTTATAGCGTTTTGATCTCATATTATTTTTTTCACAGTTCTACGATGCATCCGGGTGGTTCAAGCTCTAGATTGGCAAATGATCAATTTTTACACTCCGTTCCTACAAATGTTAGAGAGGTTAAAAATGATGATGGAGGTCATAGTTCATCGCATATAGACAGTATGCAAATTGCAAGTATGCGTTGTGCAGTTGCGCCCATAAAAATTTGTGTGGGCGCATTTGGTAAATGCGCCCCTTTAGGGGTGCATTTTGCAGTTGCGGCCATGAAAAATTATGTGGGCACATTTGGTAAATGCGCCCCGTCCTGTTGACATACCAACACAGCCAACCTACCTTCCTCATTTCATCTCATCCCACCATTTCCCTCAAAATCCCTAAAACCCTAAATCTACTAAATTCTAAAATCCAACATCAATTTTAGTTATTTCTTCGTCAAATCTGTTGACCAATGGAAGGATCATCATCATCTTCTCAAGTTAGAGGTATAATCTTCAACTTTGTTTTTCAATTTGGAATTTTAGCAATTTGGAATTTTATTTATCAATTTAGTTTTGCACCACCAAAATGAACATTGAAGCAAGTACATTCACTTACGTCAAAGCATTTACATCAAAGCAATTACATTCGTTTACATCAATTTGTTTAGATTTACATTCATTTACATCAATTTGTTTATATTTACATTTATTTACATCATTTGTTTACTTGAAGAGTTGGTACCCGGTCCCGTGAATGTAAGTGTTTTGTATCTTCAGAATGAACATCGAAGCAATGATAGGAACTTGATGCAGGTATTTTTTAAGAAAATTAAAATTACCATTGAGTGTTTGTTTATGCAAGTGTTTGTTTATGAACTTGATGCAAGTGTTTGTTTATGAATATGTAGACTGATGAGCCACTTGAGTGTCATGATCATTCAAGCAAGTTAAAATTAATCAAGTCGAATACTCCTAGAGTTCAACTTGCATTACAAAGAGCGGGATTCAGAGAAATATCTAGATTGGGTTTTTTAGAAATAGATCATGCACTAATTACTTCATTGGTAGATAGATGGAGACCAGAGACTTCAACTTTCCATTTCCCTACCGGTGAAATTACCATAACATTAGCAGATGTTGGTTGCCTTCTAGGTGTTACGGTAGAAGGAAATCCTGTTACAATCAGACAGCTAAGTAATTACGAAGATATTTGTCAACAGTGTTTAGGTGTGGTTCCACCTCGGAGTGAGATAAGAGGTGCAACAGTTAAGTTGACATGGCTTCGCGACATGTTTGCAGATGTGCCATCACCGGATGCTTCGGATGAAGAAATTGAATATCATGCGAGAGCTGTTATTCTACATCTGATATCTTGTCGTCTATTTCCCGATCATACTAAAGGACGACTAAACCTTTTTCGGTTATTGTTTTTGCGAAATCTAGATGAGTGTGCACGATATTCTTGGGGAAGTGCTATATTGTCAACATTATATAACGAGTTAACAAATGTTGCACTCATGAAATCTAAATCGATAGCTAGTTGTCTCTCGCTTTTACAGGTATAATATGCATAGATATATTTGCTATAAACTCATATGTAATATTTAATTCTAAAGTATTTAAATTTTTAATTTATTTCACAGCTTTGGGCATGGACACATCTTCCCATTGGTCGTCCAAATGTGACTTCATCCATGCAAATCGATGGAACATTGCCTTATAGTGCAAGGTAGTGAATTTCCAACTACATTTACATGTGTGTATTTTTGTATTAATAAAACTCTACTTGTATAACCATATATATAGGTGGTTTGGTTCGAGGAGTTGGGTTGAGTCTCCAAAGCAGGTGGCCACTTACTATCGCGACCAGCTCGACATGTTAACAGATGAAGCTGTTATATGGAATCCGTATACACAGGATGTGCTAGTCGATCTTCCGCAGATATGTCTAAGTGGGATGCATAGTTGGCTTTGTAAGACACCTATCATATGCATGCGAGATGTAGAAATGTATAATCCTGATCGAGTGATGCGACGGTTTGGTCTTCAGCAACACATACCCGATCCATGCGAACCAAAGCCGGATTTGGAGTTTGCTATCGTCCAGTGGAACGATAGACATAACCGTATCGTACACCAACAGCTTCCTACTATTCCTATTTTGAGATACATGACTTGGTATTGGTCGATTACTCGAAGATTCATTGTAGCAGATCGGACTTCTCACGAACGAGCATACACCGCTCGTGCACCGCTTGAGCGAGATGTGGTAAATCTTCATATTATCGTGATATTTTTAGTTTGTTCGCTTGAATTATATTTCTAATTTTGAATAAATAACTTTAACTTGTAGTTCGATGTACTAGAGACGGTAGCAGGAGGGTTAGCTGATATCGGACATGGTAGAGTACCCGAACGAGAAGTCCAACCACGGTGCCTTGATTTGAAGAAACTTATTGACACGCTCCTTTTTAGAAATCGATTAACACGGCCAAGCTCTTCCGAACAAGCTATGCGGACTAGAGAGCGAAGAACTAAAAGAAGGCAGGATACACACCAATCGCAAGCTGCTTGACCTTCTCAACCTCCACCTACTCAAGATGATCCAACTCAACCATGAGCACTCCTATTTTTAGTTTACTATTAATTTGCTTTTGTAATCGGACTATAACTTCTGCTTTAATTCGAATGTAATCGGATTTTAATTATGTTATGCTGGAATTTATTTAATGATAGCTTTATTCGTTGGCTTGCATATTGATAAACGTTTGTTATCACTTAAGATGGTCCAATTGAATTTCGATTTTGTGTATTTTAATTCGAATTCGAATTGAAATATATAGTTTGCTGTCCAGGTTTGTACAGCAAGTATTTGCACTGGTGCATTTTGCAGATGCGCCAGTGCAAATACAAAAGGGCGCATTTCAGAAATGCGCCCCGTTATATTTTTTTAAACTATGGCTATTTGCACTGGCGCATTTTGCAGATGCGCCAGTGCAAATACAAAGGGGCGCATTTCTGAAATGCGCCCCGTTATATTTTTTTAAAACTATGGCCAGCTCATCGCTGAGCCGGCCAAAACAAGCATATTTCTGCAATTAGTTTCAAAACTAGCCTATATCTGCAAATTGTTTTTTTTGAAAATTGGTCTTTTATGAAAATTTGTCCTAATTTTAATTGTACTTTCCTGCAAAGAGAAAGGTATTAAAACCAACTAAACTACATATGCTATTACTTTGTTTCTTAAATTTTAGTAAAGCTGAATACATTTAAATGTATGATTAATTTATGCGGTCTTCAATTTACTTTCATATATTCCTCTACCTACTTCATGTTATCCCGTATAAAATAACATAATCCACCTCATATTATCCAATATAGAAAAAATATTACTCATATTTTTCCATTGAATCGGTGAAAATACATTGACCAGTGTTGTAGCATTAATGCTTTTTCAATCCTCTGCTGTCATTTTATCTTAACTTTTAGATCAATAATATATTATTGGATGCAAATGTATTGTCGATCAATTGGCTAAAATATAGTAACATTTTATTTTTATTTAATTATTTTTTATTGCAAATAAATTTAGGCACATATTTCTGTCCCATTTAAGGTGCTCTTAATATATGATGTTACAGATTTCATTACGTAAAAATTATTGCAAAAGAAAAAAGAGGTAGGTTCGAATATTTAAGGAGTTTGTAAGAAAACTATGTATCTTCAATAGTAGTAGTAGCTTTAGTGTCACATTTTTTTTTGGTATCAATGTGAACTAAAAAAAGCCACTATATATATTATCAAATCTTAATCACCTAAAAATAGGATCTGATATAAAACTTGTTTTACAAATTCAAACGCCCTAAAAGTAGGATCTAACAATTAAACATGCTTTACATATTCAAGACGCTTCTAAAATTAGGATCTAAAAATAGACTTCCTTTATAGATTCAAAATACTTTTTCACAAATATACAAATCTTAACATCACTTGAAAATAGAAAATTATTTTTTGACTGATTTAAACATATACATTTATAAGGAAAATAATTCACATGCGTAACATGTGCCGTAACACTCGTGCTAATAATTATGTAGATTGGATAACTTGCGCTTTCAAAAGGACTTTTTCATGTGACTGTTCTTTCAAAAATTTTATGAAATTTTATATTTCTGAAATTTGAAGTTAGTTTAGAAAATGTGCTAACTAATAACAATGGATTTGCAAAAGGAATAAAAATTGATTTTGTTTTCTTTTCTAAAAGACTCTTTGAAAAGTTTAAGTAAACAAACGGTTTCTATATTTTCAAAAATAGCGATCTATTTCCTCAAATGGGATTTTTCGAGGTAAAAGCTACGTAGTATAATGTATGCTTATTGATTGCCATAATGGCTAAATATTTTAACTATGCACTTTATTTTTTTCCTAAAATAATTCATTAATTTGTTGAAGCAAACCACACACTAATTAAAACTATTAAGATTAATGTTAGTTAAGCATTATTATATAATGTATAATTTCAATAGCATGTTAATTTTGAATTTCGATCGTGGGGTCCATAATGTGCCGTAACGTAATAAATACTAGAACCATAATTCTATTCTAGTTGTAAATTTGTTATTTTCGTAATCCAATTGTACAGTTTACTGTGCAAATGTTCTAGAATTGAGTCTAAGCATGAATCCTTTAATTCACGATGTTTCAAAGATACGAATGTAAAGTTTGGTGTTGCCCTCCAATATTAACCCCCTTCCCTTTCACTATTTCATTATCTATATAGACAATCGATAGTCATAATAGTTAATCCATCAATATTATTTTATTTTGCTTCTAACACCATAAAGTGTAGTTTGTTGCTTCTTAACACCAATTATTATTTCATTAAAATTAAACATGTATTTAAATATTTCAAAATAAAGCAGTTAACCCTTCTATTCCCTAAAGCCAAATTCAACTTTTTTCAGAGCCCAACAAAAATCACACGACACACAAAAATAACCAAAATATTTTTTTTTTTTACCACATTAAGGATGATGAAATTTTAATTACATACTTGTTTGATCAGTTAAAAAATCTTTTTGTCAAATCGAGTAGTACTTCAAGTCTTAGGTGGTATACAACTGCATGTCAATGTATGTAAAATGATTCGAGTCATGCTATGCAGAATCAGAAGCCATGACAACTTGGACCAAAGTTGAAGCGGCTAATCACTCGGCCAGTTGTGTTGGTCAATTGGTATCCTCCATCAAACAACCAAAAAAATTTAAAATTTAAAATATAAAGGAAAAAATTACATAAAATTATTACGATAAACATTTCAATTAAATTGCTTATAATGAGATTTTCATTGCTACATCTTCAAACTTTATACCACCAATTATGTGTTACCTATGACAACATTAAATTAATCCCAAAATAAAAATAAAAAACCTAAATAACAAATCTAAGATTGATATGTAGTAGAAAAATAGATTTTAAGAAATAAAAAATAAACCGATCTCTCTATTTTCAAGAAAATTAGGACCGTCCACTAAATTTTCACTTTGCTTTATCTACTACTCAAAAAGAGAAACTTTTTGGCTATAGGTTTGAAAATTTTATTTTTTCATGGTGTTTTCATTCAGTATGCATGCGTTTTTCTCACGAAGATGAAGAAGCTAAGGTTGTTTGTGGTTGAATGTGAAAATAGATTTTGGTGGTCATAATAAGCAATTAAGCATATAAAAATTTGATAGGTGATAAAATTTTAATGGTTACTAGAAGCATTTTCCTAGATACAAATAGTGGTATTCTATCCATAACATTTTTCTCCTAAAAACTACCTTTACTCTTTTTATCTTAAGCAAAACTTTCTCTCGTATACTTTGAAAGAAAAATTAAATAATAGGTGGTAGTGGAAGATCTAAAAGCAATAAAAGAGTGGAAGTACACACCCACGAATAATAGATGGATTTTAATATGCCAAAATTGGTAAAATCATTTAATGCCTCTTCTATGATTCAATATATTGAACCTCCTCACTTATTTTTTTTGAATTATAAGAAAAAAATTCAAGGGTAACCAATCATTGGACAACAAAGTTAGGTTTAATGTGACGATCCGACTTTCTATCACCAGAAAGACGCATCACTGTTTAAGAAAGAAAGAGATAGAAGAAGAAAAGAAAGAGATGAAAGAAAAACAACACATCAGAATATCACAGCGGAACGAATGAAATATAATATATAACATATACATAGTATCATATACATCAGAGTACACAACTATAAATCTCAATTTAGAGAGTTATAACATTTCTGTCAAATATACAATACAATAACAACTATACAGAATAACATACAGCGGAAACTCTAACTATAAATCTACGCGCTGAAGCCTCCTGCTCCAAAGCTCCTCAAAAATTCGTCAAGGATAACCTGAATCACTTGACTACTCATACATAATATGCGTACCCAAGAGTTTAATAAAACAGATAATAAACACTCGGGTCAGACAGGGGTCTGGTGTGAGTAAAAGGTTTAAAGTTGCTTAACTTTAGAAAATCCTTTGGAAAGAAAAGGTATCACGTAAGACTTCCCACACATAAACATGGAAAAGTTTTTTACCGTACGCTAACCAAAATATTTGATAGGAAATCTGTAGTGACCCAGAATTTTGACGATATATTTTAATAAATATTAAATCTAAATTAAATCAAATGTAAGCTTGTCAATATTTAAATTGATGAGATATTAAATGATTAACAGTTATGTATGTTTATAAAAGAAAGTTTGATTTGAAAAATTTAAAACTAAATACTTCAAAACCCTTTAAAACAAAATCGGTTCTATTCAACAGAATCAAATCAAAGTCTTTATATTTTTGATATTAGATAAAATACATATGAATACACTTTTAGTTTTTAAAATGATAAGTTTTAAAATTAACAAACATGAAATTATTTAACATAAATTTGGTAATGCAAAACAATATAAGTGTAAACATTCAAAAATTAGTATATAACACAATCATATATCATAAATGTAATCAAAGTAACATAAAGATACAAAATATAAATTATAATTTGAAATACATAAATACAAGTATTTTTAGTCAAACAATGATCTTCAAAATCCACATTTGTACAACACAACATCCTTAAATCAAATGTTAAAAACATCATTTGAACAAGTATGAAATTTCATATAAAATATAACCAAGATATAAATTTACGAATATAAGTTATGACTTGAACTATATTAATACAAGTGTATGAACATGAGAACACTATAACATTAATGTCAGTGTGAATGAACAAATAGCAAGAGTATGGAATAATAAAAGTAATTATAGTTATGCATAAGAAAACAAAGTCAAATATAAGAATCTTGATACATTGCTTAATACACATATAAGTTGTACAGCAATTAAGTGTTGTATCCAGAAAAATAATAATAACAATAAACTAAAAATAAAGGTAAACTAGTAATAAACATATAAACAAAACCAATGCACACAAATGTACAACAACCAAAGATCTTGTTCAGAACAGTAAAACAAACATACAATTTATAAGTTGCTGAAGCTTACATGCATAAGGAAAATAAGTTTTACTTCAAATAGAATACAAACAAAACCTGTAGCTTACTAAACAGGTTTGGCCGAGATAATGATACTGTCTTGTACAACACAAAGTAAGAAAACAATAAATATCTTTGTACATATAGCAATTATCTGTAAACATTTATTACTTGCCATCATAATTAAAAGCATAAACATTTAATAGCATAACATTTTCTTTAAGTATAGTACACAGCCGAAATCCTTGTATCATTTCATACTGCAGATTTTTACTTGGCCAATAAGAAGAAAATGGAAATACAAACACATACAACTGTCCAGTTAAAGCCTACTGCATAATAGCTCTATATATATATATTCAACATATCATCAGTTCATTTAAAAACACTAAAACTAAGCCTAAAATCAAACCTAAAAACACGTCTAGTTGCTTTGCAAATATATGTTAATTTAAAACAGAAAATCAAACAAAGAAAAAGGAAACAGAAGACAGGAAAGGAGTTTCAGGGTACTTTCAACTGCAGTGTCTTCACTTGCTGTTCAAATTTGCTTTTGGGTGAGTAAACATATAAATTTGCAACTTGTTTTTTTTTAAAACAGCAGTATGGTATTTCATAGAATATAGGGTAGTATGTGTTTCATGATGATATGGTTCTGTGTTTGCAAATATCCATTTCATCTCTGCTCTGTTGTATGTTACTCTGTTGTACAGTACATGCTTTTGATCTGAATATAAATTAGGCTCATCAAATAATGTTAATCTGTAAGTATTTTACTTAAACAATAGCATTAAAGGTTCTTAACCAGTCAATTAAACTAAGTATAATAAATATACTTCTGTAATTAGTTTAACAGCTATTTTAATTGTGCTTTGATAAATTTTTAATGTCATAAATTACCAATTCAAGTTTATATCATGAATTATTATCAAAAGATATGATTTTTAAAGGTTGAATGGGAATTTTTAGATCAATACATCAAGAGCAGTTTGATGTTGAACTAGAATTGAACTTTATCAAAATTCTCGAAATCTACTCAATATAAAATGCTAAAATTTTATCTGAAGTTAGTACAAAGATCTGTGATCTTAAGAAAAATATTGAATGACCTTTTCCATTTCATAGATTTGGGGTAAGAGGTCAGTATAGGGTTTAAGACTGTGTTTTACTATGTACCGTTAAATTCATGATTTCGGCAATATGAATGGATCGAGTGACTCGAGATTATGCGTGAGGGCAGATGAGTGTGTATTTGAGCTAGGGCCGGAGACCCAACGCCTCCGATGATCGTCGTTGATAGGTCGAACGATTTCTTTTCAGTGCGTTTGTTTGGTTGTTCGAGTTATAGGTCATATTTTGATTTAAGCTTGTAATTGAAAATCTAGGCGTCGTTTTCGTTTGAGTGGGTGATTTGGGGTTTGTGGGGCTGTCGCAAGTCACCGCAAGGGGGTGCGAGCCACCGTGCACGTGCACGATGGCGAAGGAGGTGGAGTTTCGTTTTCCTGTCAACGTGGGTATGCTTCGTGTCGTGCTCGAGTCGTCCCACCTTTTTCTTCGGGCCTGTATACGAGATGGGTAAGTAAACATTCACTGATGTTTTGATTTTAAAAATAAGGTTAAACTTTGCTTACTGAAGAAAAAAAAAAGAAAGTGAAGAAGAATAAGGGTTCCAGGAGAATGCTCGGGGTAGTTGGCGTGTTACTCGAAGCAGCACCCGAGTAAGGGCAGGAGCGGTCTCGGGTTTCAGTGGGTAAGTCTTAGAACTGTTGATTTTGGATATACTGTTTTCAGTGGAATGTTTAACAAAATAAGATAAAATTTAATACTAGTTTAATTATGAAATTTATGTTTTACAATGTTTCAAATTCTTAGCTGCTATTTTAATTATAGAATTAATTTAAATTAAGTGTTAGGTAAACTAATAATTAATATTGTAGTTAATACTATATTTAATTATACAATTTAAAGGAAGACTTTTACATATTTAATTAAGTTGAACATATAAGATAAATAAATCATTAACAATTATTTTTTTTAAATTAGAATTAACGGTAGATTAATTCTTGGTGGGAGTCGATTGAGAGTAATTACTTTACAAGCAGAGATCGAGTAAATAATTAAGGGAAGGGGTAAAATTGGAAATTGTTTACTAAAAGTCAATTTTATGAATAATTAATAGTTGATTAGTCGAGTAAATTAATTTAGAGTAAATAAATGGTTAAATAAGTAATTAGCAGTTAATAAATGGGTAATTAAATTGATTAATAATTAAGACTATTAATTAAAGTAAATAACTGGGTTAAGAAGTAATTAAGTAATTGATAATGTGAAATAAAACAATTATGTAATTAAGACTTAAGGATTAATAATGAAATCATTAATTAAACAATTTGAAATGAAATAAGTAATTGATTGTTAATTAATGATTAATTAAATAGAGTTAAGTGTATAACTCTCAGGTAATTAATTCTAAATTGAATTAATTACAAATAAGACTTAAAGGTGATTGCTTATGGACTATTATGTTGAATATCTGATTGTGATATTTATTTGATGATGTTCTGTGATACACTGTGATATGTTATGTCATATCTATGATGCTGGTATATGTTTTATCTGTGATAAATGCTATGTTAATTCAACTGTTAGATTTAAATTATTTAAAACTGTTAAGTTAATTAGACAACTTGGCCCTTAAAATGGCGTTTGGATTCGATGAGACCGGGATCAGAAGAATCAATTTTGATTCTCCGAAAACCACATCAATCCAATTTAAACGTTAGGTCGTGAATTCTGAAATGAAGATGGAGATGGTGTTTTCAGAATGCAAGGGTTATCGTCGTTGACTCTGAGGGTGATTCCAAAATGAGTGTGACGAGATAATGCCTTCAGTTTCGTTCGAACCCGGAACGACCTTGTATGGATTGAATGCTTTCAACACATCGTCAGGCGGACGATGAGCATTCTAAGAATAATGTTCAATAAAGGTAATCGTAACCTCAAGCCTCATCAACCGGGAATGGCTAAAACAGGGGAGATGCAGCACGGTTAGGTGGGTCATGCCCAAGCAGGACAAGATATTTCCCCTGTCTAGAAGTCCCTTTTTATATTTTGGCTTAGTGGGCGGTTGCTAGCCACAACCGCGGGGTTTATCTTGTTCGGGACTGTTCAGTAAGAAATGGTTCCGGCCTTGTGTTGCAGGGGATGAAGGGAATAATTCTCGGTATGGTGATCTAGGCCCCGTACTGTGACGGGCGGTACCCCAGTAGCCCTGCCATTGTTGGAAATCCATTTTCCCTACGAGACCCCACGGTTTTGATTTGTATTACCCACTTTTGTGGCTAGTAGCTGGAATTTAATCATGTAACAATTTCGGCTATTTTCTATTTATTTGAAAACCCTAGACACTATTATAATATCACTGGATTTCCTATGAAATGTTTTGGTTAGCGTAAGGTAAAAACTTACCCGTATTTATTTGTGGGAAGTCTTACGTGATACCTTTATTTTCAAATGTTTTCAAAGTTAAACAACTTTGAACCGTTTACTCATACCAGACCCATGTCTGACCCGGAGTTTATTTTTGTTTTTCATAAACTCTCGGGTACCTAAATTTTTACGGGTAGTCAAGAGATTCAGGTTAGAGTTGACAAATTCTGGAGGAGCCATGGAGCAGGAGGCTTCAGCGATGTAGATATATATATATATAGTTCCGCTGTGTTAGTATCTCTGAGTCATATTGTTTGAGTTGTATTAACTAGACGGGTGTTTATAACTGTCTAGTATGTGATGTATGTATGATTGTCACATGTATTGATATTGTATAACTCTGATATATGTAAAAACTATGTATTATTTAAGTGATATATTATATTTTGTTCCGTTCCGCTGTGAGATTCTGATGTTGTTGTTCTTTCTTTTTCTTTCTTTTCTATTTTCTCATCCCTTTCTTTCTTAATGATGATACGTCTTTCTGGTAGTAGAAGGGCGGGTCGTCACAGTTGGTATCAGAGCATAGGTTGGTGATAACCTTGGCTCTGGTAGTAATTACTCATAAACAGAGTCAGTAGAACTCTAAAATGAGATTGAGTGTATTAATAGATATGAGCGCGTATTTGTTAGTGAATATAAAATGGTGTTGATTGATTTATTGAGTGGTATATGAACTTCCGTCGGCATGCCCTCGAAAACTGTATCGAAGGGGTTTCTAAACACTTAAATAGAGCAATTCGACACAATATTATTTTTCAAAGTAGGGTAAATGAAATAATTTTACCCAAAATTATATTTTAATATAAAAGAAATATTTTTCTGAAATAATTATATATACTTGGATGTTTGGTGTTAATAGTACAATCAATAAAAATTGAAATTTGAGTGGATGATAAACAAATAAAATTGTCTAAGTATGATCTCTAATTAAAAAGGAATATAACTAAAATTTGATTAAAATAGAATTGAAGTCCCGAAAATTTGAAAATGTTTAAATGAATTTAAACAAAGGATTTGGAAATTTAAAATCTTGGGAATATTTGAAAAGTTTATCCAAAGATTTGAAGGGAATAATGGAATCTTGTTTTGGAAAATATTGGGGGTTATGATATTGTTTGTGGTTGTTAGGCATGCAAGTTATTTTAAAATTTTCAAAAGGAGAAATTTGTTTTGGTGAAAATAAGTGTTTGAAAGTTGAAAATTTGAGTTGATATACCAAGTAGGTATGTGTAGTTATCATTTCAAATTGGTTTTGGAAATGGAAACCGGGCAATTGAATTTTAAGAAAAATTCTATTCAGATAATGTGGAAGGTTTAAATGGATCAACTATTGAATTTATAAAGTAAAGTTGATATTAATATGATGAAATTGGGAATTTTAATCCGGGAATTAAAATTTAATTTAAGTAAATGACAATAGGGAACATATTGGAGCTTAACCCGAGATAAAGTTAAATGAAATTGAAGTTCAGAATGAACTTAATTGGATATAATATTTGAAGGTAAAATGATTGTAAATGTGAGATGGAAATTTATATCTTAAGATGCTAAGTGTTATTTATATAATCAGAAATTGTGGTTATAAGATGAAATGACCCAAATGAGTAATATAAACTTTAAGGGAAATAAATAAGTTTTGAACTCATATATTGAGAAATAAATTTAAAGATTTGTAAGTAGCTAAATTTAACTGAAGTAGAGTTAGAATAAAATAGAATTTAAATGAATTCAGTCAAGTTAAATAATATTGAATGAAATAAAATTCTTATGTAAATAAGTAAATGTAAATCAAAGTAAGTATTGAATTGGATAGAAGTGATGTGAGTTGTTAACAAATTTAATTCAAGTATAAATTGGATAATTGATTATGAATAAATTCAATAATATATTGTTAATGTAAATTAAAATTTAAGGATGGACAAAAGAATAAATTAATCAGTAAGTAGTTGGGATTTTATTAAAAGAAAATCAAATCAAAGATTTGAATGGGAATTGGTGGAATAGAATGAACTTAAGTTATTAAGTGAAACAGTTAATGACTTAAATAAATTGTGAGATGATTAATTTAAAATATGGGTTGTCAAATTTAATAAAATGGTTTGGAATCAAACCTGTTGAAAAGAAAGGAAATGCAACGAAAGGATTGTGAATAAATTAATTGAGATGGACTCAAGTGTAAATTGAGTTGAAATCAATTTAAGATTTGTTATTAAGCTTGAGTGATTATTTATTCACAATGATATTGTTAAATTGCCTAAGGAAATGGGTTGTTTGAAGTAAATGAGAAGTAGATAAATTCTATGAATTATTGGAAGCAAAATAAGATGATTTTGAATATGAGTTTGTTTTGCTTAAATGGATTATATAAGCAAGTAAGTTGTAAATTCCTTTTAATTAAAAGGGAATGGTTTGAGAATTGATTGAAATTAATTGTGTTGAGGATTGGAACCTTACATATGTGCTTATGAAAATATGTAATGGAGAATATGTCAAAGCTTTTCAGAATTTGAAAACTATAAAAAAATAATTTTAGCAACAAAACAATTTCAAATTCAAAATTTAAAGTAAACTAATGAAAGAAACTAATTTAAAAATAATAATAATAGGAATCAGTTATAAATGAAAGATAGTTGATAAAATTTAATATTCAGAGTTGAAGAAAATTTGAATTCACATGGAAGTAGAAATTCAAATTGAAAATAAGCGAATAAAAGAGGATATAAAGGCTATAGTGGTAGAGTAATAATATAAGAATATATATAATGCTTATATTAAGCTTAAGAAATGAATGGTGGAATTCTTAAGTAAAATTTGATATTGAAAAAAAAATTTATTCCAAGTGGATAGAATCAAAATAATGTGCATAAAAGAAAATTGATATGGTTGATAATCAATTGATATAAATACGTAGGATGTACGTATATTATTTTATTCGCATAACGAACTGATCCAGATTCGAGCACAGAATTTCGTGATAGTTATATCGATCCGAATTAGGATTTTTCACTCGATTTTCGACGACGAACCATGGATTAGGATTTTGATTGATTCTGGGGAATTCTCTATCATAGTTGTGACTATGCAAGGAGAATGACAGACTCTAATCTAGAAACCAGTCGTGAGTCCGTACTAGGAAGTCGGGTGGACAATACTAGTTCGGAAATGAAATTGTGTGATCGAGCGATCAGATTTGATATTGCGTACGAATGGTATATGTACATCGTACGGGCTTGATTGAATAGATATTGAAATTCTGTAAAAGAGTCAATTAAATTTGGAAAGAGTTAATACTGTAACTTTTAAAATTGAATTGCTAGAATGGATGCCTGGAATTTATTGTATATTCCATATATCTCAGGAAATTTGTTCATGATTCATCATTGATTGTTAAACCAGTAATTCAGGAAATTTGAAGTTGAGTCGAATTGAATTTTGGTCAGGAATCCAGTTTGGATTATTGACCATCAGAGATAAACTCTCGATAGTTTTAGGGAAACTTATCCGAACTTGTGTTCGGATAGCTAGTGTTAATTGTTAGAATAGACTGTTTGTTTGTTTGCTATTGTATGAATGATATGTATGTTTGGATTGTTAATATAAGAGCTTTTGAATTTACCGTTGTTTAAATTTCGGGGACGAAATTCTTTTAAGGGGGGAGGAATGTAATGACCCGGAATTTTGATGATATATTTTAATAAATATTAAATCTAAATTAAATCAAATGTAAGCTTGTCAATATTTAAATTGATGAGATATTAAATGATTAACAGTTATGTATGTTTATAAAAGAACGTTTGATTTGAAATTTTTTAAACTAAATACTTCAAAACCCTTTTAAAAAAAATCGGTTCTATTCAATAGAATCAAATCAAAGTCTTTATATTTTTGATATCAGATAAAATACATATGAATACACTTTTAGTTTTTAAAATGTTAAGTTTTAAAATTAACAAACATGAAATTATTTAACATAAATTTGGTAGTGCAAAACAATATAAGTGTAAACATTCAAAAATTAGTATATAACACAATCATATATCATAAATGTAATCAAAGTAACATAAAGATACAAAATATAAATTATAATTTGAAATATATAAATACAAGTATTTTTAGTCAAACAATGATCTTCAACATCCACATTTGTACAACACAACATCCTTAAATCAAATGTTAAAAACATCATTTGAACAAGTATGAAATTTCATATAAAATATAACCAAGATATAAATTTACGAATATAAGTTATGACTTGAACTATATTAATACAAGTGTATGAACATGAGAACACTATAACATTAATGTCAGTATGAATGAACAAATAGTAAGAGTATGGAATAATAAAAGTAATTATAGTTATGCATAAGAAAACAAAGTCAAATATAAGAATCTTGATACATTGCTTAATACACATATAAGTTGTACAGCAATTAAGTGTTGTATCCAGAAAAATAATAATAACAATAAACTAAAAATAAAGGTAAACCAGTAATAAACATATAAACAAAACCTGTGCACACAAATGTACAACAACCAAAGATCTTGTTCAGAACAGTAAAACAAACATACAATTTATATGTTGCTGAAGCTTACATGCATAAGGAAAATAAGTTTTACTTCAAATAGAATACAAACAAAACATGTAGCTTACTAAACAGGTTTGGCCGAGATAATGATACTGTCTTGTACAACACAAAGTAAGAAAACAATAAATATCTTTGTACATATAGCAATTATCTGTAAACATTTATTACTTGCCATCATAATTAAAGCATAAACATTTAATAGCATAACATTTTGTTTAAGTATAGTACGCAGCCGAAATCCTTGTATCATTTCATAATGCAGATTTTTACTTGGCCAATAAGAAGAAAATGGAAATACAAACACATACAACTGTCCAGTTAAAGCCTACTGCATAATAGCTATATATATATATATATATATATCCAACATATCATCAGTTCATTTAAAAACACTAAAACTAAGCCTAAAATCAAACCTGAAAACACATCTAGTTGCTTTGCAAATATATGTTAATTTAAAACAGAAAATCAAACAAAGAAAAAGGAAACAGAAGACAGGAAAGGAGTTTCAGGGAACTTTCAACTGCAGTGTTTTCACTTGCTGTTCAAATTTGCTTTTGGGTGGGTAAACATATAAATTTGCAACTTGTTTTTTTTTAAAACAGCAGTATGGTATTTCATAGAATATAGGCTAGTATGTGTTTCATGATGATATGGTTCTGTGTTTGCAAATATTCATTTCATCTCTGCTCTGTTGTATGTTACTATGTTGTACAGTACATGCTTTTGATCTGAATATTAATTAGGCTCATCAAATAGTGTTAATCTGTAAGTATTTTACTTAAACAATAGGATTAAAGGTTCTTAACTAGTCAATTAAACCAAGTATAATAAATATACCTCTGTAATTAGTTTAACAGCTATTTTAATTGTGCTTTGATAAATTTTTAATGTCATAAATTACCAATTCAAGTTTATATCATGAATTATTATCAAAAGATATGATTTTTAAAGGTTGAATGGGAATTTTTAGATCAATACATCAAGAGCAGTTTGATGTTGAAATAGAATTGAACTTTATCAAAATTCTCGAAATCTACTCAATATAAAATGCTAAAATTTGATCTGAAGTTAGTACAAAGATCTGTGATCTTAAGAAAAATATCGAATGATTTTTTCCATTTCATAGATTTGGGGTATGAGGTCAGTATAGGGTTTAAGACTGTGTTTTACTGTGTACCGTTAAATTCATGATTTCGGCAATATGAATGGATCGAGTGACTCGAGATTATGCGTGAGGGCAGATGAGTGTGTGTTTGAGCTAGGGCCGGAGACCCAACGCCTCCGATGATCGTCGTTGATAGGTCGAACGATTTCTTTTCAGTGCGTTCGTTTGGTCGTTCGAGTTATAGGTCATATTTTGATTTAAGATTGTAATTGAAAATCTGGGCGTCGTTTTCGTTTGAGTGGGTGATTTGGGGTTTGTGGGGCTGTCGCGAGTCACCGCAGGGGGGTGCGAGCCACCGTGCACGTGCACGGTGGCGAAGGAGGTGGAGTTTCGTTTTCCTGTCAACGTGGGTATGCTTCGTGTCGTGCTCGAGTCGTCCCACCTTTTTCTTCGGGCCTGTATACGAGATGGGTGCGTAAACATTCACTGATGTTTTGATTTTAAAAATAAGGTTAAACTTTGCTTACTGAAGAAAAACAAAAGAAAGTGAAGGAGAAGAAGGGTTCAAGGAGAATGCTCGGGGTAGTTGGCGTGTTACTCGAAGCAGCACCCGAGTAAGGGCAGGAGCGGTCTCGGGTTTCAGTGGGTAAGTCTTAGAACTGTTGATTTTGGATCTACTGTTTTCAGTGGAATGTTTAACAAAATAAGATAAAATTTAATACTAGTTTAATTATGAAATTTATGTTTTACAATGTTTCAAATTCTTAGCTGCTATTTTAATTATAGAGTAAATTTAAATTAAGTGTTAGGTTAACTAATAATTAATATTGTCGTTAATACTATATTTGATTATACAATTTAAAGGAAGACTTTTACATATTTAATTAAGTTGAACATATAAGATAAATAAATCATTAACAATTATTTTTTAAATTAGAATTAACGGTAGATTAATTCTTGGTGGGAGTCGTTGAGAGTAATTACTTTACAAGCAGAGATCGAGTAAATAATTAAGGGAAGGGGTAAAATTGGAAATTATTTACTTAAAGTCAATTTTATGAATAATTAATAGTTGATTAGTCGAGTAAATTAATTTAGAGTAAATAAATGGTTAAATAAGTAATTAGCAGTTAATAAATGGGTAATTAAGTTGATTAATAATTAAGACTATTAATTGAAGTAAATAACTGGGTTAAGAAGTAATTAAGTAATTGATAATGTGAAATAAAACAATTATGTAATTAAGACTTAAGGATTAATAAAGAAATCATTAATTAAACAATTTGAAATTAAATAAGTAATTGATTGTTAATTAATGATTAATTAAATAGAGTTAAGTGTATAACTCTCAGGTAATTAATTCTAAATTGAATTAATTACAAATAAGACTTAAAGGTGATTGCTTATGGACTATTGTGTTGAATATCTGATTGTGATATTTATTTGATGATGTTCTGTGATACACTGTGATATGTTATGTCATATCTATGATGCTGGTATATGTTTTATCTGTGATAAATGCTATGTTAATTCAACTGTTAGATTTAAATTATTTAAAACTGTTAAGTTAATTAGACAACTTGGCCCTTAAAATGGCGTTTGGATTCGATGAGACCGGGATCGGAAGAATCAATTTTGATTCTCCGAAAACCACATCAATCCAATTTAAACGTTAGGTCGTGAATTCTGAAATGAAGATGGAGATGGTGTTTTCAGAATGCAAGGGTTATCGTCGTTGACTCTGAGGGTGATTCCAAAATGAGTGTGACGAGATAATGCCTTCGGTTTCGTTCGAACCCGGAACGAACTTGTATGGATTGAATGCTTTCAACACATCGTCAGGCGGATGATGAGCATCCTAAGAATAATGTTCAATAAAGGTAATCGTAACCTCAAGCCTCATCAACCGGGAATGGCTAAAACAGGGGAGATGCAGCAAGGTTAGGTGGGTCATGCCCAAGCAGGACAAGATATTTCCCCTGTCTAGAAGTCCCTTTTTATATTTCGGCTTAGCGGGCGGTTGCTAGCCACAACCGCGAGTTTTATCTTGTTCGGGACCGTTCAGTAAGGAATGGTTCCAGCCTTGTGTTGCAGGGGATGAAGGGAGTAATCCTCGGTACGGTGATCTAGGCCCCGTACTGTGACGGGCAGTACCCCAGTAGCCCTGCCATTGTTGGAAATCCATTTTCCCTACGAGACCCTACGGTTTTGATTTGTATTACCCACTTTTGTGGCTAGTAGCTGGAATTTAATCATGTAACAATTTCGGCTATTTTCAATTTATTTGAAAACCCTAGACACTATTATAATATCACTGGATTTCCTATGAAATGTTTTGGTTAGCGTAAGGTAAAAACTTACCCGTATTTATTTGTGGGAAGTCTTACGTGATACCTTTATTTTCAAATGTTTTCAAAGTTAAACAACTTTAAACCGTTTACTCATACCAGACCCATGTCTGACCCGGAGTTTATTTTTGTTTTTCATAAACTCTCGGGTACCCAAATTTTTACGGGTAGTCAAGAGATTCAGGTTAGAGTTGACGAATTCTGGAGGAGCAATGGAGCAGGAGGCTTCAGCGATGTGTGTGTGTATATATATATATATATATATAGTTCCGCTGTGTTAGTATCTCTGAGTCATATTGTTTGAGTTGTATTAACTAGACGGGTGTTTATAACTGTCTAGTATGTGATGTATGTATGATTGTCACATGTATTGATATTGTATAACTCTGATATATGTACAAACTATGTATTATTTAAGTGATATATTATATTTTGTTCCGTTCCGCTGTGAGATTCTGATGCTGTTGTTCTTTCTTTTTCTTTCTTTTCTATTTTCTCATCCCTTTCTTTCTTAATGATGATACGTCTTTCTGTAGTAGAAGGGCGGGTCGTCACAAAATCCGGTGATATTATAATAGTGTCTAGGGTTTCCAAGTAAATATGAAATAGCCGAAATTGTAACATCTATTAAATTCCAGCTACTAGCCACAAAAGTGGGTAATACAAACAAAACTGTAGAGTCTTGTAGGGAAAATGGGTTTCCATCAATGGCAGGGCTACTGGGGTACCGCCCGTAACAGTACGTGGCCTAGATCACTGTACCGAGGAGCCACCCTAACTCCCCTGCAATACAAGGCCGGGACCATTCCTTACTGAACAGTCCCGAACAAGACCACCTCGGCAGTTGTTGCAATCAACCGCCCCACACAGCCGAATATAAAGGGACTTCTAGACAGGGGTAAATCTCGTCCTACTTGGGCATGACCCACTTAATCTTGCTGCACCTTCCCTTTTTTAAGCATTCCCGGTTGATGAGGCTTGAGGCTGCGATTACCTTTACAGGACACATTTATCTTAGAATGCTCATCGTCCTCCTGACGATGTGCTGAAATCATTCAATCCATACAATTCCGTTCCGGGTTCGAACGGAACCGAAGTCACTATCTCGTTGCACTCATTTTGGAATCAACTTCCGAATCAACGACCGTAGCCATTGCACTCTGAATCGTCATCTCGAATCTGTAAGTACTATCTTCATCAAACTCATCTCGGAATCACCCCCAGAGTTATACTGACGAATAGTTCTTACACCTCGAGTCTTCACTTGCACTCCACTTGGATTCACGACCTAACGTTTATTTTGAATCGGTGTGGTTTTCGGATATCCAAATATGGAAACCCGATCCCGGTCTCACCGAATCCAAACGCCATTTTAACTGACCAAGTTGTACTTAAGGGTTTTAAACAGTAGATATTCAGAATATCACTTAACATAAATGGATGATTCACATTGCACCGATAGATAATCCACTATTATCACATTCATCCATACATATCACAAAGCAGCATATATATCACATCTCAGATATATCACATTCATATCATCACATATTAATCAATGACATACGATATCATCCAATATCATTAACTCATCCAATGATACTTATCAACCAATCATTAATCATCCATAACAAGTTTGGTCCAAGCTTAATTAATTTAATTGATCCTTAATTAAATTAATCCTTATTTAATCACTTGGATTATCATCAATCCAGCTTACTTATTCATCCATTAATTAATTACAAATTAATTAATCCTCACTAAATTTTCCATTTTAATTAATCTCCCTTGATTAATTATCTCTTTATCGCTTTAAGTAATTATTTCTTAATTATAATATTAATTAATCATCCTGATTAATTACTTCTCAATTATACCAAGTAATCACCTCTTAATTACCCCTTTAAAATTAATCAACCTTGATTAATTATTATTTAATTACCCAGATAATTATTTCTTAATTATCCTTTAATCACACCTGATTAATCACCTTTAATTAGTCATACTTGATTAATTATTTTTAATTAAATACTCTAGATTAATTACTTTTAATTAGTCACATTTAATTAATTACTTTTAATTAATCACCTTTAATTAATTACTTTTAATTACATTTAGCAGTTAAAACTTAATCATATATTAATTACCCTTTAATTATTAATTAATTATTTATTTCCATTAATTAATGATTACTTCCATTAATTAAATTTCTTCTTAATTAATTACTTTAACAAGTAATTTATCACATTACTAAATTCTCTTAATCCCTTTATCAATTAACCATTAATTAAATAATTTAAACCTTTAATTAATTATATTAATTAATTCTTTAATTAATAACTCAAGTGATTAATCTTAATCACTTCCACCTAAGTACTTTTCCAAAGTAATTGTTTTTTTCTTAATTATCTCCAATAATCAATTACTTAATTACCTCACCCAGTAATTACACTTAATTAACTCCAAAATGATTATCTTTAATTAATCACTAATTAATTACTTAATTAATTATTTAACAAATCATTTAAATTAATTAAATGATTCTTTAATTTCCTGTATTAAAAAGATCCTTAACTAAGAAAATCATTATCTTAATTAAATCATTAATATTAACCAATAACTTTATCTTAATTATCTTCATATATTTGTTAACCAAACTCTTAATTACTCAATATAATTCTTTATTATAATTGATTACTAAATTGTAATCATTAAACTTTATTTAAAATATAACATTTTAGAAATCAATTTATAATTAAAACACATTTTAAATTAAACTTATAAACCTTTAAAACTTCACAAAGTTGTTTAATAAATTTAATGCAAACCTTACCTTTGAAAATCCACTTACTTTATTTTTTTAAAACAACTTTTATATCTCAAAATATAAAAACTTGTTTAAAACTTAAAAACTTTGTAAACAAATTAGTTTATAAGAGAAAACTTGTTTTATTTTTATGTTTAAAACTTAAATTATTTAAAAAGTCAAATTTCTTTTGTTTCAAAACCTTTAACATTGTTGTTACATTTTAAAACTTTCTACAGCAAAACAAAACTTACTCAACCATTTAAACCCGAGCAACACACTCAAGAACCCGAGCAAAACCTTACTAAAACCCGAGACTTCCCCGAGCTTTCCCACTCTTTCTCCTGCTTCGAGAAAAACTCGAACTTCCATGGACTAAAACCCGAGCAACTCGAATTCTTCCCCAAAACCCAAATACAGTTGCACGAAACCGTGCACATTCATGTGCACCGCGACGCTGGTTAACGGCGAACTCCACTCCGGCCTTCGTTACGTCGCACTCGACCACGAGATCAACAATCATAACCCAGAAAACAAGCTTCGATCGAATTTCAAAAATTCGACCACAAACCCAACTGCCTGAACCCAATATCATCAGAAAATTGGCCCTTCACGGCAACCCCCAGCCTCGAGAGAACCCATCATCTCCACCGTAGCTACACTACGTCCTCCAGATCCTTCGGCCACAACCGCGATCGCCTCTGGTTGCATCACGACGCCGCGAAACCCAAATGATCAACTATGACATTTACAGGATGTTAAACCCTAATTCCTCGATTTACGATCATCTCAATTGATTAAAAATACCCAAAGTATTTTTCTGGTGAACATCGTCACCCCCTCGACCTTCCTGCTCAACCACGGCAACAAATTCGCCGTCACTCGCCTCCAATTGGCCAAAATGTCCAAAATTGATAAACCCAAATAACTCACTAATTATCCAATTAAAAATTATGATTCAAGCATTAAAAATCATAATTTCCTATTTGCAATTCAATTATGAAATCAAAATGAAAAATTGAAATCATAAAGATTTGACCAAATTTTATTTTTTTACTGTAAATTCAAAGTTTTGAGCCAATTATCCATTTTTAAAACCTATAATTATTTTTATATGATAGATTACTTGATTACAAACATCTCTATTTACAATTCAAGGTCAAATTCGAATTCAAGAACAAGTTATTGAATTTATTATAAAACTGTAAACTTTTTAATTTACACAGAGTATATGTTTTAACCTCACAGGGATATCCATTATTCATAATTGAAACTTGAATCTAATTTAAATCAAATAATACAGATAACATCATGATATCATCACAATAACAATTGGAATCCAAGTTTAAACTGTTTTAAAAAAAAAATTCATTTACTCACCATTATATAAAAGCAGAAGACAGAGACTGTTGCTTCCAGGCTTTTGAATTAATTTGCATGTTGATAAATTAGTTTTTCTTGTCTACAAGATTGAACTTGATTCCAGTTGCATGTTGAATTCTAATCTGAATTGCTTGCTGATGAAGTTTACATCTAGTTGCTTTCTTCCCTCAGATTGTTGATCTTGCTTTATCTTCTTGTTTTCAGATTTTATTCTTTTTTTTTTCATTCTTAGATTTTATAGTTTTTATGTCTCTCTTTCATCTTTGATTTGTACTACATTTTTGTTGAAATGAAGATAATACTTAGCTGAAATTTTAAGAGTAGATTTCTTCTTATTTTACAATTTTAAATTAAATAAAAAGAATTGACATTTGTCATTTTAATGCTTTAATTATCTTACACCTAAGCAATTTGATTTACACTTGTCTTTAACACACACTAAAATGTTTACAAGTGTTTTAGTGTTCAATTAATGTTTTACAAATATTATTTTCTTATTTATAATTTATTAAACTTATGCATATGTAATTATGTAATATAAAAATGTGTACTTACCTTTTAATAAATATTCATGTGAATTCAGATAACTTATATTTTTGATTCAATTAAATGTTTATATGCTTGAGATATCTATTTTAATACTTCATATAAATTTTTTAAAACAAACTTACCTTATGTTAAAATTAAGCTGAAAGAATATTAAAACAAACGAACCATTAATTTAAATCTTATTTAAAACAAAATCTTAAAGTATATATTTATAACAAATAAGAAATTAACTTTGTTATGTAAATCTCAAATATTATTTTCAAAAGTATTAAATCAAATTAACATTTAAAAATTACAAATTATATATATATCTATATTAAAGTTTGAAGACACTTATTAAATTGAAATCAATATAATTTTCCTATTTCTAATATGTACAAATATATATGGAAAAAAAACATTTTAACATTAGATTTGACAATTACTATATTAAATTTTGAAACACATTTCAAATCACAATATATACATTCATATATATTACAATTTGAATATAAAGTTTTCATTACATTAGAAACTTCCTATTTACAAGATATATCAATATATATATTATAAATAGAAAATATTTTGATTAACTTTTGGAAAAAATAAATCTTACCAATTTTTAAATTGTTAAAATAAATATTCCCAAATTAAAATATTATCAGCTTTCAAAAGAATTAAGCATACCTATTTTATATTGTTAAGAAAAATGTTAATAGATATTATCAAATTATTATTATCAGCCTTTAAAATAATTTTAACTTATCAATTTATAATGTAAAATGATCAAATTAATTTATTCATTATCAAAGATTATTGAACTGATATTGCTAAAAATTTCGGGTCATCATATTCCTCCCCTCTTAAAAGAATTTTGTCCCCGAAATTTAAAAGCAAAGATAATTTAATAACCCTACAAAAGAATTTAAATTTTAATCAACAATCACACAATCAATCCTAGCAACCAATTTAAACAAACAATTTTAACTATCCAGACAAAATTCTGAATAGAACTTCCTAATATTATCAAGAGTTTTCCAGGTACTTTTACTGGAATACTCGCTCTTCAGAATATTAAGTAACCATGCTACTATAACCAAGAACACCCACATCTGATCCTTCAAATCTGAACAAGATATCAGACTAAACTCAAAACCAGTTCAACTACCAAACCTTTCTAAACTGCTAATTCTATCACTTGAAGAACTATACACATATTCCTCAGAGAAATGTGAAATATATTGAATTCCAGATATCCGATCTGGCGATTCAATACTGGAGATAAAAATATAATCTCTAAAGAATACAAGAAAATCTCAAAATACTTCCGGAGCTAGCCCTCCAGTTTTACCACTGTTTTATATCTCCTTTGATCGGATAAATCTAAAACAATATCCAAATTCTAACTTCACATCCCAAATCTCCTCAGTCCTTAACTGCATAATCTCTTCTGATGCTCCTAAGTCACCTTCATCCTTCCTGGTCAGCCTAACCCTTGCTGATTGCTTCATGAAACAATTCTGGACCAAAATCAAACCAAATCTCCAGGTCCTACTCAACAAAATGACTCTCCTAAATTTTTTTCCCAAATCCAAAACATAACCCCATTCCACAAGCATTAGTGGACTTTAAACCTACATCTCCTATCTGGAATAGCCAACCAATTGTACTTGACAACCTTGCCTTCAAAATCCTAAAAATTCCATCATACTTGATTTTCCTGTAGAAATCCTTTACTGCAAGAAAACTGCAACTCCAGGTTACTCCTATACAAGAATAACTGCTACCTCGCTTCCGCTGCGCTACCCTGATCTGGATTAGATGAGAATGCTATCGGATAACTTGAGCACAAACTTTCTCCATTCACTGTTCATCCGGCTCATAAAATCTTAGTGACCCTTTCACTTGGTCAAAACATCCCAGTAGAATCTTAACTAGGAAACTAGGTGATCAATCCCTCTTAAAAGAATCCTGAGCTGCTTCACCAAACTCTTCTCGCTCTAAGAGTCATCCCTCTACATGGTTGAACCATCAGTATTGCTCTTGAAATCCAAGTCGATAAGAAAACTCAATCTCCGATGTGGGTAGACTTCTGATTTCTTCAAAAACATCTGGAAAATCGCTGATTACTTTCATAGCTTTTACCTCCACATGAGATGCCTCAATTCTCAAGCAAAGAATACTCAAAGATTTCCCAAACAAATCGCAAGTCACTTTTGCGATCATACCCAGTTCAGATTCCAAAGAACTATCTTCACCAACTAGAACAACTTCCCTAATCTAGATCAATCTTCAAGAATGGCTTATCTACCAGAAAAACTGATAGATCACTCCCAGCAAATATCATGCTCTGTGGAGCCTCCCGAAGAAATGGATAAGCCTTCACTATCTACCTGGTCTGCCGATAGTAGAATCCCAAATATTTCTGAATCATCGAAGAAACAGGTCCACGCTGTTGCTTCCAAACTTCACATCAACGATACTGCTAAGCCCAAAGATCATCCTTAACCACAAGCTCCTTGAAACACAAAACTATCACCTAATTCCTCCAAGAATCCTTGAGACGGGTAGACACTCCTCAAGAAACTCGGCTCCAAATCAAACACTAACCACTTGTTCTTCTTAAGGAAACAAATGAGACCATGTCCGAAATGAGGTAACTCATCGATCTTAGTCTCATACTTCAATATAGACAAGACACCCTTACTTGAGATCCAGAAAAAACTCTGAACATCAGAATCTTCCCTACAGTAGGCATCACTATTCCTTCAACAACATCTAAATCTGGCTCCAAAAGAATACCTTCAGAATCATTTATGGTTACTGCATCTCACTACACAGCTATTCCCTTCTGAAGTCACCAAGGTACCATCACCTGCTTCTGCTCAGCTGACAGACTCAACTCTTAGGAATTCCGCTCACTCGAGAGCAAATCAACCTCACATTCCAAGAATATACTCCAATCCTTGAAAAGACTTCCTCTGGAATCAATGGGATTCTTTCACCAATCTGCAAAGCTTATTCGAGATGGTATTAGATCTAAAATCTCGACAGATATACCTCCAACCACAACATATAAGCCTCTTCCATTAGTGGTAGTCGTATTCCACACACTCCTACCTTATCTACCTTTATAACCTATGCTGGAAAATCCGAACAGATAACCCAACAGATAGCGTGTGTGTGTATATATATATATATATGTATATATAAATTACAAGTACGTTCTCTCAAGATAGACACCACTCCAGAGTCTAGGTATTTGCTCAACCTAGCGCTCTGATACCAACTGTGACGATCCGACTTTCTATCACCAGAAAGATGCATCACTATTTAAGAAAGAAAGAGATCGAAGAAGAAAAGAAAGAGAAGAAAGAACAACAACACATCAGAATCTTACAGCGGAACGAATGAAATATAATATATAACATATACAGAGTATCATATACATCAGAGTGCACAACTATACATCTCAATTTAGACAGTTACAACGTTTCTATCTAATATACAATACAATAATAACTATACAGAATAACATACAGCGGAAACTCTAACTATAAATCTACGCGCTGAAGCCTCCTGCTCCAAAGCTCCTCCAAAATTTGTCAGGGATAACCTGAATCACTTGACTACTCATACATAGTATGAGTACCCAAGAGTTTAATAAAACAGAAAATAAACACTCGGGTCAGACAGGGGTCTGGTGTGAGTAAACGGTTTAAAGTTACTTAACTTTAGAAAATCCTTTGAAAAGAAAAGGTATCACGTAAGACATCCCACATACAAACATGGAAAAGTTTTTTACCTTACGCTAACCAAAACATTTGATAGGAAATCCGGTGATATTATAACAGTGTCTAGGGTTTTCAAGTAAATATGAAATAGCCGAAATTGTTACATCTATTAAATTCCAGCTACTAGCCACAAAAGTGGGTAATACAAACAAAACCGTCGAGTCTCGTGGGCGAAAATGGGTTTCCATCAATGGCAGGGCTACTGGGGTACCGCTCGTCACAGTACGTTGCCTAGATCACCGTACCGAGGATCCAACCTAACTCCCCTGCAACACAAGGCCGGGACCATTCCTTACTGAACAGTCTCGAACAAGACCACCCCGGCAGTTGTTGCAATCAACCGCCCCACACAGCCGAATATAAAGGGACTTCTAGACAGGGGTAAATCTCGTCCTACTTGGGCATGACCCACTTAACCTTGGTGCACCTCCCCTGTTTTAGCCATTCCCGGTTGATGAGGCTTGAGGCTGCGATTATCTTTATAGGACACATTTATCTTAGAATGCTCATCGTCCGCCTGACGATGTGCTGAAAGCATTCAATCTACACAAGTTCGTTCCGGGTTTGAACGGAACCGAAGGCACTATCTCGTTGCACTCATTTTGGAATCACCTTTAGAGTCAAAGACCATAGCCCTTGCACTCTGAATCTTCATCTCGAATCTGTAAGTACTATCTTCGTCAAACTCATCTCGGAATCACCCCCAGAGTTGTACTGACGAATATTTCTTACACCTCGAGTCTTCACTTGCACTCCACTTGGATTTCACGACCTAACGTTTATTTTGAGTCAGTGTGATTTTCGGATATCCAACTATGGAAACCCGATCCCGGTCTCACCGAATCCAAACACCATTTTAATAGACCAAGTTGTACTTAAGGGTTTTAAACAGTAGATATTCAGAATATCACTTAACATAAATGGATGATTCACATTACAAAGATAGATAATCCACTATTATGACATTCATCCATACATATCACAAAGCAGCATATATATCACATCTCAGATATATCACATTCATATCATCCCATATCAAGGAATACATACGATATCATCCAATATCATTAACTCATACGATATCATCCAATATCATTAACTCATCCAATGATACTTATCAACCAATCATTAATCATCCATAACAAGTTTGATCCAAACTTAATTAATTTAATTGATCCCTAATTAAATTAATCCTTATTTAATCACTTGGATTATCATCAATCCAGCTTGCTTATTCATTAATTAATTACAAATTAATTAATTAATCCTTACTAAATTTTCCACTTTAATTAATCTCCCTTGATTAATTATCTCTTAATCACTTTAAGTAATTATTCCTTAATTACAATATTAATTAATCATCTTGATTAATTACTTCTCAATTATACCTAGTAATTACCTCTTAATTACCCCTTCAAAATTAATCACCCTTGATTAATTATTATTTAATTACCCTTGAATAATTACCTTTTCCGCCATGGCTTCCAGATCTAAATATGGAGATTAGGGCTTATCCCTTTTCTCCTATTCTCTTTCTTTCTTTCGATTCTTGCTTATTTCTATTTTCTGTCTTCAATTCTTTCTCCTCAAAACAGGACCATAGGTTCTCTACGGGACGAAGAAGGCTGCGAAGAGGTGAGAAGGAAAAGGGGCAAGACTCCAGCTTCTTTGGGACCGGAAACTAGACTCAATCTGGGAGGACACAGACCGAGCAGATTCGAAGCTAATCCAGAATGGAATAAGGGGAGAAGGATTCAGGCGGATAATGCTGGTCGGACATCAACAAATCTTACGAAAACAACAAAGCCGAATGCCTTTCAATCAGGAAGTAATTCAAAAATCTAATTCACTGTCTCAGAGAACGCTAAAAAAAATTCTTATAGTGAGGCAGTTAGAATAGGAGCGGTCGGAGATTTAGGAAACCTAGATCTTGAATTTATTGAGCCTAAAATAGCTGATGGCAAAAGGATAGGTTCCCTTTCGTTTGAAGCTTTCAAAGAAGCGGAGGGTGGCTGGGAATTATGCATATTACTGTATGTGGTTGGTTATAAACATGGCTTAAAACTTTTGAAGGATATGCCAACAGATTATGGTCTACACAGAAGCCGTTTTCTTTTCATTCATGGAATAACGGATTCTTTGTGGTGATATTTGGCTTTGAGGAGGATTGCAACAAGATTTTGAAATCAGGTCCTTGGTTTATGGACCGGAATCGGATTATCATGAAACGTTTGTCCCCAGACACGAATACAGATAGAGATCTTCTTACATCTTTGCCTATGTGGGTTAGACTACCTGGTTTAAGTTTTAAGTTGTGGGGAAACAAAGCAATTAGTGCCCTAACAAGTACTATAGGAGTCCCTATAAAGATGGACGAGGCTACGAAAAACAAATCTAGATTAGCTTATGCCAGAGTTTTGATCGAGGTTAACGCTACCTACGGAATGCCTAACACCATCGAAGGTATGGACGACAAAGGGAGGAGTTTCATTCAGGAAGTGGAATATGAGAATCCCCCTCCCATATGTGGTAAGTGCGTGTGCTTTGGTCATGTAACTGACGAATGCCCAATGACTAAGTCTTAGGTTCCTAAACAGACTCAAGTAGCTGAAACTGACAAAGAAAACCCTGTGGTACCAAGTCCTGTCAACTGTTTGGAAATAATAAGGGAGGAAGGCGGAAGCGACATTACAGATGTACCGGGAAAACAGGTGAACGAAGGAAGTTTAACCGAATCCCTAAATACTGAACTAACGAACGACGGTCTTTTATCTGATGGACAAAATATGAATAACATGGAGGAGGTTTCACGTGGAGAGGAAGGAAATCAGATAGCTTCTACCACGCTGGAGACAGAATTTAGGGGAAAAGATCTAGGAAACAGTGAGACGACCATCCTTGTGCCTCGGGAGAGCTCATCACCACCGAAGTCTCCTTCGATCAATATAATAATTCTCAAACGCCCCTCGTCACAATCGGATACTTCACCATTTTCAAATACTTTACTTTATAATGACATTTGTATTCATGATTGTATAATTAATAATGTTAATTTTAGGAGAGGAACCGAACCTTGTACTGATATACAAGTACATGAAGATCTGGGTCAGGACACAGGAGCGACAGAAGTGGTAGAGGAACAGAATACATATGATAATGCAGATCCAGAACAGGAGGAGTAGCCTATTCCTAAGCCTCAGGATATAGAATTTGAGAATATTCAGAAGGATAAGCTTGTTCGTAAGAATCCCAAGTGGGTTCAGATGCTAGGCATAATGGAGGAAGACAAATGGGAGTCCTCTAGTAGAAGGATACAAAGGACTCGGAATAACAAGGTTACATTATGTCGTTTGCATGTTGGAATGTTAGAGGGTTTCATAACCCCAACAGAATGAAAGAAGTGAGAAAACTCATTGACAAGTATAAAATAAGTTGTTTCGGTGTTTTGGAAAACAAGTTGTTATTTTCGGATATTATGAGGATGGAGAGAGTTTTAGATGACGGATGAAAGATAATAAGTAATGTTTCTTGTTATTTTAAATGCATAACATTCGTTCTCATTGACGGAAATTCTTGGGATTTTAACTACATTAGTATGAGTGACTAACATATTACTATTGAACTGATCAACAACTTGAAATTCAAATGTAATTTAACCTTTGTCTACGCTCAGAATTTTGCTATTCTAAGGAAAATTCTGTGGAAAAATCTACATGAAGATGCTATTAATATTTACAGACCGTTGTTGGTTTTCGGGGACTTCAATTGTATTCGTAGTCCCTCAGAAAGAAAGAGAGGTAACGCAGTGCCATTTGGGAACCTGTTCGAACTAGACGATATGGCTAACTATACAGGTCTTAAAGAGATCAATATTAAAGGTTATGAATTTTCTTGGTGGTCTGGTCCAAGACGCAACATATTTTCTAAAACTGACAGGGTCTTTGGTAACCTTGACTGGATCAACTTATTTACAGATT
The DNA here is from genome assembly GCA_030765085.1 of Allium cepa. Classification (NCBI taxonomy): domain Eukaryota; kingdom Viridiplantae; phylum Streptophyta; class Magnoliopsida; order Asparagales; family Amaryllidaceae; genus Allium; species Allium cepa. The sequence goes on along the minus strand of CM060928.1, from coordinate 1,027,593,141 downwards.
TATCGGCCGAATATTTGCCTCCTTCAGTGAGCGACCATAATGCAGTCCTACTCTCACTTTTTCTTAAATCTAGAGACAAGAATATAACTTTTAGGTTTATGAACCATTGGTCGTTATGTGATCAATACTTTCCTTTGATTCAGAATATATGGATTTGAAATCAGGAAGACCGACCTCTATATCAAATCATGTATATTCTTAAGAATATTAAAAGAGAGCTTAAGATTTGGAGTGCTAAAATATGGAACACCAAATAAGAAGTTAAAGTTCAGAGAGAGAATTGTTCTAGACTTCAAAAACTTATGGTAAAATCAAATGATCTCAATTTAGCTATGGAATTTCAAAATGCCAAAATTAAACTGGAAATGGCACTTAAAAGAGAGTTTCTGGATACCAAACAAAAGGCTAAATGTGATTGGCTGACGATGGGTGAAGAGGCTTCTTCTTTCTTTTATGCTAAAATGTCTAGCAGAAGAAGTAGAAAATGTTTGACTAGCATTGTAATAGAAGGCAAGGCGGCTTCGGAAGATAAATTTGCTGAATCGGCTATCAATTTCTATAAACAAATGTTTAACCTTCCCTTAGGTGATCAGTTCCTAGAAGTAATATGTAAATCGATCATTTCTGAATATGATGCTAATTTCTTGAATGATGGTATAGCTATGGAAGAAATTAAATTTGCATTGTGGGATATTAAAGATACTACTTCTCCAGGTCCGGACGGTTTTAACTATAAGTTTTTCAAAACACATTGGAATCTTTCTAAAGAACTAATTTACAAAGCTTTGAATGATATTTTTCAAAAGGGTTTAATAATCAAAGAGTGGAATTGACGCAGCGGATTATTCGAAACAAAACTTCAATCAATGAAATGTAGCAATCGGTGAGTTGAAGATACCAAAATGCCCAAGTTCGTTGATCCAAAGATACCGAACTCTAGCTATCTCAAACACGTTGATAGCGCACTATACCGTGTTCTAAGATCTACGATTCTTAGCACGTTGATCTAGCGCACTAGATTCCGTGAATCGGCTTCTACGATCGTTGAATCGAGCGCACTCGATTAACCGAAAGAGGAGATAGGAGATTACACTCAACTACCAATTGGTATGAAAGCACAAAGCTAACAAAAGAGAATTTTATTCAAAAATCAACAACCACAAAATGTACAACACACGCCCCTATTTATAGAGTTTTCGACCCAGTCCCTAAGTCGTCAACCGACCTACGACTTATCTTAAGCCGTGACCGACTTAACACAAAGCGACTCAAGCTCTTTACAATACAGCCCAAGGTAACGACTCAAACCCTGGCCGACTTAACAAGTACGACCTACATACAACAACTCATCCGACTCAATGCGACCGACTTATGTATATTACCGACTCAACATATTACATACATGACCGATTCAAGCTGTTACCGACTCAACATCTTACCGACCTACGACTCATTTATGCTGCAACGTACTGACTCATCTTAAGTCGTAGCTCGTTAGCTCGGCACAACTGTCCCTCTGGTCTCCAATTAGCTCGGTCCCGACTCAGCCCTTCTTCATTAACTCGCACCCTTTCCATACATGATTCCTTAGGTCGGAAACGACTTATAGGTGAATCGTTGAGTCGTGTACGACTCATCAAGCTCCGATACCAATTCAGTCATAACTTCTTCCCCTGTGATCTGTTAAGTCGGGCCCGATCCAAGCGCCTCACCCGTAGCCGACTTAAAGCTTCCCTAACTCGTAACTCGGCTTCTCTAGCTCGTAGCTCTTTCTCCTTAGGTCAGAACTGACCTAGCTTAACCTGTGTTCGACCTAAGCCTTCCATAGGTCGTGCTGCATCATCCTCCCCTGGTTGAGAAAAATTCGGCCTCGAATTTGTAAATTCTTCCTCAACAATCTCAACCCCATGATATGGAATTAAATGTTTGACGTTAAAAACATCAGAAGTATAAACATCATCTGGTAACTTTAATCGATAAGCATTCTCATTGATTTTCTTCAAAACTTCAACTGGACCAATTTTCCGCGCTTTCAATTTATTGTATGTTCCCACTGGAAAACGGTCTTTTGTCAACACTGCATAAACCAAACCGCCTTCGTTAAATTCAACATTTCGTCGCTTCAAATCTGCAGACTTCTTATACTTCTCATTTGATTTCTCCAATCATTCCTGAACGATTTTATGACATTCAGTCAATTCATCGACAAAATCAGTAGCTCGTTTAACTGTTTCCTTTGCCTGTGGTACTACTGCCAAATCCAACGGTCCCCTTGGTAAATTTGAATAAACAATCTGAAATGGACTGAATCCCGTGCTACGATTCACTGCATGATTATGTGCAAATTCAGCTTGGCATAACTTCATGTCCCAACTTCTCAAATTATCCTGTACAAGACAACGCAACAAATTTCCCAATGACCTGTTAACAACTTCTGTCTGTCCATCAGTTTGTGGATGATAAGCACTACTAAATTTCAGCTTCGTTCCCACCATCTTCCACAAACTCAACCAAAAGTGACTCAGAAAACGAGTATCTCTATCCGAAACAATAGACTCTGGCAATCCATGAAGTCGATAAATCTCCTTGAAAAATAATTGCGCAACACGAACAGCATCTGTCGTCTTCTTGCAAGCAACAAAATGTGCCATTTTTGAAAATCTGTCCACCACAACATATATCGAATCATTTCCCCTTTGAGTTCTAGGCAAACCCAAAACGAAATCCATGCTAATATCAATCCATGGTCTAGACGGTACAGGCAACGGCATATACAACCCTGCATTCGTCGCTGTTCCCTTTGACACCTGGCAAATATGGCATCTCTCCACGAATCTTTCAACCTCTTTTCTTATCGACGGCCAAAAATAAGACTGTGAAATCAACTGCAAAGTACGATCACGGCCCACATGCCCTTCCTCGTGTAACTCCTTCACAATCTTCATCCTCAGACTACAATCCGGAATACATAAACGATTTCCCTTAAACAGAAAACCAACAACTATCATAAATTCATCGGTACTCCCATCCTTTACTTTCTCAATATATTTCACGAAGTAAGGATCTTCATTAATCATCTCCGGCAACATCTCAAAACCCGTCACTTCAACTTTCATTGTCGTTAATAAATGACTCCTCCTACTCAAAGCATCAGCTACTCGATTTGTCACCCCTGATTTGTGCTTAACGACAAAAGTAAACTGGTGTAAATATGCAATCCATGATGCATGTCTCGCTGAAATTTTATCCTGCCCCTGTAAGTGCTTCAATGCTTCATGATCAGTGTAAAGAACAAATTCCTTCTGAAATAGGTAGTGTCTCCAATGCTTAACAGCTTGTACAACAGCATAAAATTCAACGTCATATGTGTTGTATCTCATCTTCGCCCCTGACAACTTTTCACTGAAATAAGCAACTGGCTTCCCATTCTGACTCAGAACTCCTCCAATACCAACCTTCGAAGCATCAGTATGCAATTCAAACAATAACTGAAAATTAGGTAGAACAAGAATTGGTGCAGACGTCAACAATTCCTTGATTTTTTCAAAAGCAAACCCCGCTTCTTCTGACCATACAAATTGTTTCCCTTTCATGCAATCAGTAACTGGAGCCATCACGCTACTGAAGTGTGGAATGAATCTTCGGTAGAATGATGCTAGCCCATGAAAACTTCTCACTTCTGTAATTGTCTTTGGCTGTGGCCAACTCCTGACTGCTTCAACTTTACTCTGATCAACTTGAATGCCTTTTCCTGAAACAACATAACCCAGAAATAAAACACTGTGCGTCATAAACACACATTTCTTCGTAGCAGCATAAAATTGTTCTTCACGAAGAATAATCAACACTTCCCTCAAATGTAGAACATGCTCCTCCATACTCCTGCTATATATCAGAATATCATCGAAATAAACCACGACGAACTTCCCAATGAATGGTCTAAAGATTTGATTCATCACCCGCATGAATGTACTAGGTGCATTTGACAAACCAAATGGCATAACCAACCATTCGTATAACCCTTCTCTCGTCTTAAAAGCTGTCTTCCATTCGTCTCCAGGTCTGATTCGAATTTGATGATAACCACTCTTCAAATCAATCTTCGAAAATATAGTTGCCCCACTCAACTAATCTAACAAATCATCCAACCTCGGCATAGGAAATCTATATCGGACTGTGATCTTATTCAAAGCTCTACTATCTGTACACATCCTCCATGTTCCGTCCTTCTTTGGTACTAACAATGCTGGCACGGCACAAGGACTCAAGCTTTCCTGAACATGTCCCTGTTCCAACAACTCTTCCACCTGCCTTCGTAACTCCTCATGTTCCTTCGGACTCATTCGGTAATGTGGTCTATGTGGTAACACTGCTCCCGGAACAAGATCAATTTGATGTTGAATGTCTCTAAGTGGCGGTAACTCCTTAGGCAACTCCTCTGGAAAGATATCTTCAAATTCTTTCAAAATTGGCTTTGCTGCTTTTGGTATTTCAACTTCTTCACTACTCTCTCTCCCTATCAACAAAAACACTTCAGGTTCTTCCTCCACTTCCTTGACAAACTCCTTCAAAGTCAACAGAGTTTTTAATTCCTCAATCTCTTCTAACTTGCTCTCCTTCTGTTGTTGCTTCTTGGGAACCAAAGTGATTTTAGTACCCTCGAACATGAAACTGTAACTGTTGGCACGACCATCATGTTGTACTGCTCTATCAAACTGCCACGGTCTGCCCAACAACAAGTGACAAACATACATGTCCACTACATCACACCAAATTTCATCTTTGTACTTCTTCCCAATAGAAAAATTAACACAAGCCCTTCGACACACCTTCACTTCACCACCCTTCCTTAACCATGCTAACTTGTACGGTTTAGGATGCTTCTCAGTCTTCAAGTTCAACTTCCTTACTGCTTCTGTAGAAATAATATTATCACAGCTCCCAGCATCAATAACGAACTTGCAAACTTTCCCCAGAATAGTGCATGTCGACTGAAAAATATTGCTTCTCAACCAACTACAATCCTCCTCTTGCTTTGGTGTAAGACATGACCTCCTCATCATAAGATTACAACCTTCATCTCCAAACAATTCTTCTTCCTCCTCAACATAAGGTATATGTGAACATTCTGCCTCCTCACCATCATCCTCCTCAACTTCTGCAACCATGGTTCTCTTCTTCGGCTTCGGACATTCATTGCTTTTGTGACCCAACTCCTGACAATTATAACACTTGAACCCACTGCTAACCTTCGCCTTCTCAGCCTCCTTCACCACTGGTTTTGAAACAGGTTTAGGAACATTAGAACTTCCACCAACACCCCTTGCTTGATTATTGGAATTAGTAAACACACCACCTCCACGCCTTCCTTGCTTCTCCCAAGCCAACGCTTTCTGATGTGCCTCTGCAACTAATCTAGGATCAAACATATTAACCATATCCTGGATCTGCATTCTCAATCCCCCAATGAATCTAGCAGTTAGCTGTTCTTCTGTCTCCATAATATCATTCCTGGCAATGAGTTGGTAAAATTCATCAGCATAATCACTAACAGACTTTGTCCCTTGCCTCAGATTTTGCAACCTCTGGTACATAAGTGATTGGTAGTTGTAAGGTAAGAAAGTAGATCTCATCAACTTCTTCATCTTATCCCACGATTCTATCTTTGACTTTCCCATTCTCTCCCTGGTAAGTTTAGTTTGCTGCCACCACGCCAAAGCTCTTCCCCTCAACCTAGTAGCAACCAACTTCACCCTTCTATGCTCAGGAACCTCCTTGAAATCAAAGATCTCTTCAACATTTGAAACCCAATCTAAGAACTCTTCAGCAACCATCCCGCCTTTAAACTCCGGAATCTCCATTTTCATACCCGATTCCCATCGATGATCATCTTCAACATCCCGATAAGAATTTCGAACTTGGTCTCGATCTCGATAATGAATACTAGCTCTATCACCTTCTTCAACAAAATCAAAAGTACGCCGACATCGATCTCGTCCATTATCATCCCTTCGTTCATGCATGCTCTTTTGACTATGTCTCTCTTCATCTCTATATGCTTCATTGTCAAATTCACGTTGACTTCGTCTCTCTTCATGTGCATAGTCATGATGATCTCTTCGTGATGAAATTGACGTTTCTCTTCTATCTCTACAAGAATGTGGTGATACCCTCCTCGCTTCCGTAACCGATGGCGAAACTCGGTTTCCTCCGTGGTTCGAGTTTGGTGATCTCCTCCTTTGATTCAAATCATTCATCAATTTCTCCAATTTTCCAATGCCTTCATCAAATTTTTCATTAATACGTTGTTCCATAAGCTCGGCTTCTTCTCTACGATACAAAGCTTCAACGTTTTGATGACGATTAACTCTCCTTGGTGGCATGATTGAAAAACTTCACAAACTTCAACAATTCAAACACAAAACTTCAAAAGCTTTCATAAACAACATGGCACGGCTCAACAATGCACGGCTTAATCTTGTCTCGGCCTCTTCTTAGATCGGCAATGGCTTCTACACGGCTCCACACTTCAAATCTTGGCGCGCAAAACTCCAAGACAAAATCCAAACAATATCCAACTCCTTGATCCAAAATGAAATGGATCAAACACTCCAAACTTGATGCAACTTCAATATGAACACGATGAACAACTTCAAACTTCAAAAACTTGGCTCCAAGAATCAACTTAGCTATGATTGGCTAAGTATGGCTCCGATACCAATAATGACGCAGCGGATTATTCGAAACAAAACTTCAATCAATGAAATGTAGCAATCGGTGAGTTGAAGATACCAAAATGCCCAAGTTCGTTGATCCAAAGATACCGAACTCTAGCTATCTCAAACACGTTGATAGCGCACTATACCGTGTTCTAAGATCTACGATTCTTCGCACGTTGATCTAGCGCACTAGATTCCGTGAATCGGCTTCTACGATCGTTGAATCGAGCGCACTCGATTAACCGAAAGAGGAGATAGGAGATTACACTCATCTACCAATTGGTATGAAAGCACAAAGCTAACAAAAGAGAATTTTATTCAAAAATCAACAACCACAAAATGTACAACACACGCCCCTATTTATAGAGTTTTCGACCCAGTCCCTAAGTCGTCAACCAACCTACGACTTATCTTAAGCCGTGACCGACTTAACACAAAGCGACTCAAGCTCTTTACAATACAGCCCAATGTAACGACTCAAACCCTGGCCGACTTAACAAGTACGACCTACATACAACAACTCATCCGACTCAATGCGACCGACTTATGTATATTACCGACTCAACATATTACATACATGACCGATTCAAGCTGTTACCGACTCAACATCTTACCGACCTACGACTCATTTATGCTGCAACGTACTGACTCATCTTAAGTCGTAGCTCGTTAGCTCGGCACAACTGTCCCTCTGGTCTCCAATTAGCTCGGTCCCGACTCAGCCCTTCTTCATTAACTCGCACCCTTTCCATACATGATTCCTTAGGTCGGAAACGACTTATAGGTGAATCGTTGAGTCGTGTACGACTCATCAAGCTCCGATACCAATTCAGTCGTAACTTCTTCCCCTGTGATCTGTTAAGTCGGGCCCGATCCAAGCGCCTCACCCATAGCCGACTTAAAGCTTCCCTAACTCGTAACTCGGCTTCTCTAGCTCGTAGCTCTTTCTCCTTAGGTCGGAACTGACCTAGCTTAACCTGTGTTCGACCTAAGCCTTCCATAGGTCGTGCTGCATCAGGAATCATACTTTCTTGCACTTGATTCCTAAAAAGCCCATTCCACTCGTATTCAAGATTTTAGACCCATTGCCTGCTGTAACACCTTATATAAGGTTTTCACCAAAATCCTTTGTAACAGACTGGTTCCGTTTTTGGAAAAGTTGGTGTCCCCGAATCATACGACATTTATTAAAGGAAGATCAATAGGGGATGGAATTTTGTTTGCTCATGAAATTATCAGAGGCCTAGGAAGAAAGGAAAATAAAAATATGTGTATTAAAGTTGATTTAAAGAAAGCGTACGATTCAATTAATCGAGCTTTTGTTATACACATGTTAAAAAGCCTGGGTTTCCCAGACAAATGGGTGAATATTATTGAAAACATTATAACGACTCCTGTGTTTTCTATCATTGTAAATGGGGAATCGCATGGTTATTTCAAGAGTTCAAACGACCTTAGACAAGGCGACCCACTCTCCCCTATCTTATTTACATTGGTCATGGAATATTTAACGTTACCGATGGAAGAAAAAGTTAGGGATGGTCAAATTTCTCCAATCACAGGCTATGATAATACGCTGACTCACCTTATTTACGCCGATGATATTATTGTCTTTACTAAAGCCAATGCACAAACTGCAATTGCTATTAGTGATGTCTTTCAAACCATGAAGGGAGTTACCGGCTTGGAACTAAGTTGTGAAAAATCAAGTGTATTCTTTGGAAAAGGGGTAGATCATTGCACTGATATTAGCACTATCCTTAATATTCAGCAATCGGATCTCCCAATAAGGTATTTGGGCATTCCCTTGTCTAGTGCAAATTTGAGGGATAAGGATTGTACCCTTCTGTTAGAGAAGATCAAGTTAAGATTTGGAGGATGGGAAACTAGAATGCTTAGCTTGGCTGGGAGACTCGAACTCATTAAATCTACCATATACCCCATAATACAATTCTGGATGCAATGCTTTTGTCTCCCAGTCACCACTGTTCAAAAAATTAAACATTTGATTCTTAACTTTCTTTGGAAAACTCGAAATAGTAAGATTCCCTGGGAAATCTTGTGTAGGCAAAAAGAAGAAGGTGGAATGGGATTAAGAGACCTAGAAGAGATGAATCGAGCGTTGTATATTAAATTGATATGGAAAATAATTAATCCAGAAGGAATTTGGGCGGATCTCATGCATTGTAAATAAATTGGACATAAAAGTTTTTGGGAAATTAATCAGCGATTGGACGACTCGGGAGTGTGGAAATTCATTTTGAATAATAGACAAGAAGCTTTGAAATGCCTTTCTCCCAACATTGCCGATGGTGAAACTACTTCTCTATGGTATGATCCATTATTGAACGGAAGTTCTATTATGGAACGTATTGGCAGAGACACAACTTTCAGAACTGGTACGGAAAATTTGTTTCTTAGCAGGATTTTAAAGAATGGTGAGTGGAAGTGGGGCTCGTATAGTTTTTTATTTCAAATACATGCAGAAATAGAAGGCGTCAAAATTCACAATGATAGGGAAAGGGACTTTTGGTCATGGAAGTGTACCGAGGATGGTTTATACCAGTTCAAAAATATTTGGAACACGACTAGAACTAGTTTTGAAATCAAATATTGGTCGTCCTTGTTCTAGAATAAAATTCACGTTCCAAAAATGGCGGTATGTCTTTATAAAGCCATAAATGAATATATATTGACAAAAGAAAGACTACTTCAGAAGCAGATAGTTGTGGATCCCTTATGTGTTTTTTGTAATAACCACATTGAAACTATAGATCACCTATTTTTTCAATGTAATTATACAAAAAACGTATGGCTTTAGAGCTGTAATTTTTTTTAAATCACCGAAAAGTTTGCTTTCCTTTTCTCTAAAGGAGGATTTACAGAAAATCGTTTCTTACTCAAGAGTTAAAAGTCTCAATTCAGATTTGTTTCAACTCTCACTCTCAGTTTGTGTTTAGCATATATGGAGAGAAAGAAATGGTAGGATTTTTTAGAATCGGTATACAGAAAACACGCAGATTTGTACAAGAATTTATCCGACAATGAACATTAGAATGAATAAATCCAAACATTTTAATACATTACTAGCATGAATGAAATATTAGTAATGAAATGGGGATATACCTCCCAACGCTGAATTGGGGCACCATCTGCATTATCATGTGTCGTTTCTCCTGCAATCTTCTTGTATCTCTGTTCTTGGTTTAGGTTATCCTGTACCTGTATTATTTACATTGCCCTCACCTTCCCTCTTATAAATTACATTATAATTTATAATTAACAATACTAATTGATCTAGTTTGCTAAGTTGCAGATTGCAGTCAATCCTGGTACTATGCTAGATGTCGTCCTCCTTTGCTACCTTCTTGTTGTCTCGAGCAATCTAAACGCAAGGAAATTTTTCAGTTCCTTATTTTCAGTTTTATAGTTCTGGGAGTCAGATACTTATCTTGTGAAGGTCTTGCTTTTCTTGAGGAGGTTTCTGTTCAATGGTTTTGGGTTCGTAATTTGCTCAGAACTGGTAGTAGGAGAAGTCGCTTTGAGTTACTCTTGACTTTGTATAGTTTCTCCGCTTCTACGGAGTAGTCCCGAGCTTCCTAATCGTAAAAACATAATTAGACTCTTATATAAAGCTAAAAGACATCTTCTTTTGGGAGTCAGAGTCTTATCTAGCTAAGATCTGTGTTTGCTTGAAGAGATAGTAGCACAATCTGGATCTAAGAACTTCTGTCGGATGTCGTTTTGCTTGCTAAGGTTGGAATTAGTCCAGATATGGAAGAAGAAGTTGAAGCTTAGAGTCTCTCTTGATTTTGAAGCGATACTCCTCCACGTTGTAGTCTCGAGCAACGTAACTACAAAGAACTTAGTTAGTTTTTCTCGTATAAAGTTTAAAGACTTCATCTTTTGGGTGTCAGTAACTTATCTTGAAAAGATTTGCGTTGCTCGACTTGGAGGGGAGTCCGGCTTCTAGATTTGCTTTCTCTGATCATCCCCTTGCCTGTAATTTGTTTTGACGTGGAAGCAGAAGTAGTAGAGATGAGTTTTAGTCGATTTCGAAGAGTAACATGAAAAGAATTTAGTTCGTCGCCATTAATGGAATTTTTCGGAGATGAGCTAATGAAAGAACTGGAAGTGTCGATCTGCCTTATTTGCTTGGAAAGTTCTCTCGAATCTTCTGATAATATGGGCTTGCTTTAGTAGGCTTCGGCATATAATTTTGTATAAGTTGTTAGGCCAGTTTAGCAGCTGGCTAAGTGATGTTGTGAACTTGCCTTATGGCATTTGTAAACATTTTGCTTACAGTTTTAATAAAAAAGATAGAACCCGCTTTCAAAAAAAAAATTACCCTGATAATTATTTCTTAAATATCCTTTAATCACATCTGATTAATCAGGTTTAATTAATCATACTCGATTAATTATTTTTAATTAAATACTCTTGATTAATTACTTTTGATTAATCACATTTAATAAATTACTTTTAATTAATCACCTTTAATTAATTACTTTAAATTACATTTAGTAATTAAAACTTAATTATAAATTAATTACCCTTTAATTATTAATTAATTATTTATTTCCATTAATTAATGATTACTTCCATTAATTAAATTCCTACTTAATTAACTACTTTAACAAGTAATTAAATACATTATTAAATTCTCTTAGTTCGTTTATTAATTAATCATTAATTAAATAATTTAAACCCTTAATTAATTATATTAATTAATTCTTTAATTAATAACGCAAGTGATTAATCTTAATCACTTCGAGCTAATTACTTTTCTAAAGTAATTATTTTTTTCCTGATTATCTCGAGTAATCAATTACTTATTTACCTCACCCAGTAATTATACTTAATTAACTCCAAAATGATTATCTTTAATTAATCGCTAATTAATTAATTACTTAGTTAATTATTTAACTAATCATTTAAATTAATCAAATGATTCTTTAATTTCTTATATTAGAAAGATCCTTAATTAAGAAAATCATTATCTTAATTAAATCATTAATATTAACCAATAACTTTATCTCAATTATCTTCATATATTTGTTAACCAAACTCTTAATTACTCAAGATAATTCTTTATTATAATTGATTACTAAATTGTAATCATTAAACCTTATTTATAATATAACATTTTAGAAATCAATTTATAAATAAAACACATTTTAAATTGAACTTATAAATTTTTAAAACTTTCCAAAGTTGTTTAATAAATTTAATGCAAACCTTACCTTTGAAAATCCACTTACTTTATTTTTTTAAAACAACTTTTATATTTCAAAATATCAAAACTTGTTTAAAACTTAACTTTGTAAACAAATTAGTTTATAAGAGAAAACTTGTTTTATTTTTTTGTTTAAAACTTTAATTATTTAAAAAGTCAAATTTCTTTTGTTTCAAAAACTTTAAACATTGCTGTTACATTTTAAAACCTTCTACAGCACAACAAAACTTACTCAACCATTTAAACCCGAGCAACCCACTCAAGAACCCGAGCAAAACCTTACTAAAACCCAAGACCTCACCGAGCTTTCCCACTCTTTCTCCTGCTTCGAGAAAAACTCGAACTTCCCTGGACTAAAACCCGAGCAACTCGAATTCTTCCCCAAAACCCAAATACGGTTGCATGAAGCCGTGCACTTTCACATGACCACGACACTGGTCAACGGCGAACTCCACTCCGGCCTTCGTTACGTCGTACTCGACCACGACATCAACAATCGCCACCCAAAAAACATGCTTCGATCGAATTTCAGAAATTCGACCACAAACCCAACTGCCTGAACCCAATATCATCAGAAAATTAGCCCTCCACGGCAACCCCCAGCCTCGAGAGAACCTATCATCTTCACCGTAGGTACGCCACGTCCTCCAGATCCTTCGGCCACAACCGCGATCGCCTTCGGTTGCATCACGACGCCACGAAACTTAAATGACCAACTATGACATTTACAGGATGTTAAACCCGAATTCCTCGATTTACGATCATCCCAATTGATTAAAATACCCAAAGTATTTTTCTGGTGAACATCGTCACCCTCTCGACCTTCCTGCTAAACCACGGCAACAAAATCGCCATCGTTCGCCTCCAACTGGCCAAAATGCCCAAAACTGATGAACCCAAATAACTCACTAATTATCCAATTAAAAATTATGATTCAAGCATTAAAAATCATAATTTCCTATTTGAAATTCAATTATGAAGTCAAAATGAAAAACTGAAATCATAAAGATTTGACCAAATTTTATTTTTTTACTGTAAATTCAAAGTTTTGAGCCAATTATCCATTTTTAAAACCTATAATTATTTTTATATGATAGATTACTTGATTACAAACATCTTCTATTTACAATTCAAGGTCAAATTCGAATTCAAGAACAAGTTATTGAATTTATTATAAAACTGCAAACTTTTTAATTTACACAGAGTATATGTTTTAACCTCATAGGGATATCCATTATTCATAATTCAAACTTGAATCTTATTTAAATCAAATACTACATATAACATCATGATATCATCACAATAACAAATGGAATCCAAGTTTAAATTGTTTTTTTTAAAGTTTTCATTTACTCACCATTATATAAAAGAAGAACACAGAGAATGTTGCTTCCAGGCTTTTGAATTAATTTGCATGCTGATAAATTAGTTTTTCTTGTCTGCAAGATTGAACTTGATTCCAGTTGCCTGTTGAATTCTAATCTGAATTTCTTGCTGATGAAGTTTACATCTAGTTGCTTTCTTCCCTCAGATTGTTGATCTTGCTTTATCTTCTTGTTTTCAGATTTTATTTCTTATTTTTTCATTCTTAGATTTTACAATTTTTATGTCTCTCTTTCATCTTTGATTTGTACTACATTTTTGTTGAAATGAAGATAATACTTAGCTGAAAGTTTAAGAGTAGATTTCTTCTTATTTTACAGTTTTAAATTAAATAAAAAGAATTGACATTTGTCATTTTAATGCTTTAGTTATCTTACACCAAAGCAATTTTATTTACACTTGTCTTTAACACACACTAAAATGTTTACAAGTGTTTTAGTGTTCAATTAATGTTTTACAAATATTATTTTCTTATTTATAATTTATTAAACTTATGCATATGTAATTATGTAATATGAAAATGTGTACTTACCTTTTAATAAATATTCATGTGAATTCAAATAACTTATATTTTTGATTCAATTAAATGTTTATATGCTTGAGATATCTATTTTAATACTTTATATAAAAATTTTAAAACAAACTTACCTTATGTTAAAATTAAAATGAAAGAATATTAAAACAAATGAACCTTTAATTTAAATCTTATTTAAAACAAAAGCTTAAAGTATATGTTTATAATAAATAAGAAATTAACTTTGTTATTTAAATCTCAAATATTAATTTCAAAAGTATTAAACCAAATTAACATTTAAAAATTACAAATTATATATATATATATATATATTAAAGTTTGAAGGCACTTATTAAATTCAAATCAATATAATTTTCCTATTTCTAATATATACAAATATATATTAAAAAAACATTTTATCATTAGATTTGACAATTACTATATTAAATTTTGAAACACATTTCAAATCACAATATATACATTCATATATATTACAATTTGAATATAAAGTTTTTATTACATTAAAAACTTCCTATTTACAAGATATATCAATATATATATTATAAATAGAAAATATTTTAATTAACTTTTGGAAAAAATAAATCTTACCAATTTTTAAATTGTTCAAATAAATATTCCCAAATTTAAATATTATCAGCTTTCAAAAAAATTAAACTTACCTGTTTTATATTGCTAAGAAAAATGTAAATAGATATTATCAAATTATATTATCAGCCTTTAATATAATTTTAACTTATCAATTTATAATGTAAAATGATCAAATTAATTTATTCATCATCAAAGATTATTGAATTGATATTGCTGAAAATTCCAGGTCGTCACATTTAACCTCATTGAAAAATCTTTAAACTTTCTATTTATATTTGTTACTTCCACATTTTTTTACTGGATTCTACTATTTGCACATACTCAAATAGATCGGCTCACCCACCTCTTTTTTCACTCATTAAAACATTTAACTCTTCGCTTACTTTTACATTCTATTTTATTCTTTGTATGCTCCAAAGGAAGCATCCTTCACTTTCCAAAAAATATATATTGAAACTGATATTGTTTCCCATACTTTCGAAACATTCTCTCTTTTTTAATATGGTTAATGGGAACAAGTTTCGATGTCGGAGATCAAACTCACCTTTAATCTATAGTCTAAACAATCAAATAACTAAGCCATCCCTATTAGCCCAATACATTCTTTCTTCTTCAATCTACACCTAGATTTAATTAATAAGAATAATAACTTACTTCCCAGAAATTGAAACATTAGTTTAGTCAATTTTGAATTATTTATTTTCACCCGAATAGGGCTCATTTTTAACTTGAAAGTTAAACTCACTTCCTTCAATAATAACATATTATAGTCTTATACCTCCAAAATCTTCTACGAATGCATTCCATCAATCTACAAAATCATTACTATATACGACTGAACCAAAGCAAAAACTCTTGCACAACATGCATAGGAAACACGATGAAAATGTTGGATTAGTAGCGTTGGCAGTGGGGTTAAATTAGGGAAATGAAAAAATCATTTCATTAATTTTCACATGACCATATTTTTTTATATTGGAATAATAAATTTATAATAAATCAAATTTAGTATTGTTTTTAAAAGAGTTTAATTATAGTTTTAATTTAGTTAATTTTTATATTGAAATTTAATATTTAGTGTTTGTAATGCCTATGAATTTTTAACACTTCGTATTTAAATATTTAAATTATTTAAATATTTGAATCTTAGATTTAATGCAATTAAATTAGTCTAGAAAAATTCTTAACCCTTTTTTAGTTAATAACTATTGATGATAAACATTTTAAAAGTATTTACAAAAATGTTTGGTTCAAGGAATATCGATAATGTGATCAAAAATCATTTTATCGATAAACAGCTTTTTACTTGATAGAAGTTGTTCAAACCTATTGTGCTTTCTTAGAAAATTATTGTGTAAATAATTAGAAACTACAAAGAGGCTCCATCATATGGCTAACAAAATGTGTATAGTAGAAGGAATAGTAAATGGATTAAGGGAAGATATTTTATGAATAGTGTTTAGATATTTGTTTTTAGTCAAAGGTGAGGTGGAAAGCAAAAACATGAGGGGATTATTTGGTAGATCAAACGAGGGTTTAAGAAGGTCATTTACCTAGTTTTAAAGCCATATAATAGTACTCACTTGTCCATAATTTTATTTGCTAAGTTTAGTGAAAAATAACCTGAGTATTCAAGCTAATTTTTCCTTCTTCAATCTTCATTTTTCCAATGCAAATCAAGTACAAACTCCACTAAACATTGTCAAAGTTCTTGTCATGGCCTATGTACATGAAATAGCATCCCAAAGCATGAAGTAATTTGGCACAAATTGGCTAACCATTTTTGTTCATAAGCAATAGATGAGGTAGGAAGGTGGCCGAGCTCTTTGAGGATGTAAACGTGGGATCTTTTGTTTATTTTGGTTGAGTTAAGAAGTTATGCTTGAGGAAGAGGCTTTTTCATGGTCATAGGCATGGATTTAAGTGATTTTAATCAGCATTAAATAAATATGTATTGTATTATAATGTTTTATGCTTGGTTATAAAATTAAATTTAAGAACTAAATAAAGTTATAACTTTAGACAACGTTGCTTTAAAGCAAGTGACATCTCTATATTGTATAACATCCCTTCTATGATCTTCAATAACAGGTGGCATGGCCTTAACATTTTGTTTGAATGATTGACTGGATTATGCGGTTAATTTGGAATGGATGTGGAGTGGACTATATTGCATTTTCGCTTGAAAGTACTTTAAATCATCTTGTATATAAATTTGTTCAATTTGTGAATGTGCCTTGAATGTATATGTTTCAGTTGTTATTTACACTTACAAATGTGTGTGGTATAGGAAATAATTAGTTAGAAAAGCCGTTGAATTTGTGAAACAAAGTTGTGAAAGTTATAGCAAAAAGATTACTGTGGATGCACTTTGAAAGTGCCTTGTCTTCTGTAATTTTTAAAGTTAATTTTAAGATATATCCCGTTTGAAACAAAAATGGCACAAACATCAAATATTTTATGCAGAGAATTAAAAGCGAAGAAAGTTAAATGAAAATGAGTAGAAAAAACACATAAATATTTATAGTGGTTTGGCTTATCTTGGCCTATGTTCACTTAATGAATTTTATTGATTATCTCACTAATTGCAGGCTATATATCTTACCGATTTGTATAACTTTGACATGATTATAGCAACTAAACGTAGAAGAGAACAAGAGCCAAAAAATCCTGGAAAATGAGCCATACCTCCCTATAGAGGTAGGAAGTCTAAAATCTCGCCCAGAAGATATTACATCATCTTCCATTAGACTATTTCCCCAAGAGAATATGAAGGCACCTCAGCAAGGTTCATGGATCGATACCTACAAAATGAGTTGGATCAATAGCAACCCGTAATATTGCCTTGGACATTGTTTTGAACTCCTCGCTTTGGCTCGTCTCGAAGTGAGCTTCGCGTTTCCATAGTTATTTGCAAAGATATTAGCTTGTTTCTGAGTACAAACGATGGATCTATGGAAGAATAGAGTTGCCGACTCAGGTATTCGTATAGATCAATTGAGAGTGGCATTGAATCGATAAAACAACAATTCGAATAGGCTTTAGCATCAAGCGTAATATGTAGGTAGAAGATGAGCAAATATGGAGGGGAAACTTCAAATCGATACCGACCTAGGGGGTTAGATTTGTACCGACCTACCACTTCGGTGGATCTATGTTTGCTTTGGCTTGAGTTGGCTTTCCATTTATCCCGTGTCTCTATTCAAGCTTGGATTGTGAACTCTGGGGTTTCTCTCAGGGTGTCCTACTTTGATAAATCCGAGTTCAGTTCGTCCAGTTTCCCCGAATATCGCCTGGTCAAAGGGCTCGATATCGCATCCTTAAGGGTTCTTTGTTGTCTTAACAAGTAAAATATTTTTACTTATTGTTGCAAAATTATCAAAGTTCAAATTATCTTATAACTGTGTGAACAGAATTGAAAATTTTAGAAGGGAAATAGTCGATATAAATGCATTTTGAAAATACATTATTTTCGAGAATTTTTAATATGATTTAAAAAGATATACTTAGGGTTTTCTTTGTATAGCTTTAAGTAGTCCAAATAAAGTACTTACTGTAAAATAAATTGGATCTTAAGTCGTTTATTTAAGTGGTGAAAACTAGCCAATAGGTTCACTACTTTCCTTTTTTGTTCTCCATCCAAGATTTTCTAGAGCACTTATAAATGCTATCTTTAGTCAATTGCGGCATTTATAAGCTTATTGCATTCTTTGGTTTTTTACAACATATTGACTAGTTTTTCTTGATTTAAATGGTTTGTAATTTATTATCTTTGTGGAAGCTTTTTAGCGAAATTCTTATCACTTGAACTAGAGTATAAAAAAGATTTAAAGTTTAAATATATTTTTAATAAGTTTTAGGAATTTTTAAAGTAAAGCATTTTAAATATAAAACATGCTTTTTATTAATTTTTTTAAAATTTTAAAATTATTTTTGAAGTATTATGGTGTATGGATATTTAAAACATATTTATAGGTATTTTTAAAGTATTTATATATGTCTAAATTTTGAAAAGTTAAATATTTCAATAAAGAATAAGGTTTATCTTCATTTTAACACTTAATTATAATGAATTGCTTTTGATAAGTTAATCAGAGGTATATTATATTATTACTAAGTATACTTAGATGATTAAAAAGAATGTTTAAAGACAACGACAAGGGTAAAGTGGTATTGGGTTCATAGTAATGGTGTCTAAGTTGTTTTTTAACCAATTTAAATATACATTTGAAATAGTTATATCTTTAAAAGAATAGTTTAATGATAATGTTAAGTATAACATCGCTCTGGGTTTATAATTTTTAATTGCAATTTTTAACACTTTTAATTATACTTGTGTAAATGTGAAATTTTGTTTAAGATTTATGCATATTCTAATCCCATTTGGATAAGAATATTAGTACATTTCTAAATATTGAAAAGAATAAAAAGGAATAGTGAAATAGTAGTATACATGTATACATCTTTTGTGAACGTATTTTAAATACATATACATAAAGTATTCCAAAGGATTTTTATATAAAAAAGATCTAATTAAATAAAATTGGGATTAGAAGTCATTTATGTGAGTTAATCATGCTTTCTGTGACTTATCATCATGTATTTACTTGTCTATGGAATGTATTTATCATATATTTGGCACTAAAAGGCAAAAAAGATTTGTTCTCTATGTAAGAGATGTTCAACTAGGGCATCAAAGAAAACTGTGCTTTAACCTATCGGCTTCACTCTTGACCAAGGGATAATATAAGTTGGGAAAGTTGGAAACATGATAATTATATGGTGTTGGTAGTCGATTAGTAGATTATCTAGTTTGACCAATGTATTTTGAAAGTATATATATGCATCACATATTGATAGATCCCCCATGGATAACTTATTCGTATGAGTCATCTTTTGCTTTAAGAACATATATATATATATATATATATATATATATATATATATATATATATATATATATATATATATATATATATATATATGAATTCTCCAAGAGGACTACATTGTATCATTCATTTATTTCTAAAAATACAAAGTTGGATCAATCGGAAATTCAGCTATTTAGTTTTAAAAAGACAGAGATCGGGTAAATGTATTGCTTACCGAAAATAACTTCAAAACAGATATACAAGTCTTAGTTTGGAAGCTGCTATGAAGTGAAAAGCTATAAAGCTGAACTGTCTATCCTAAGGCTCAGCCTAAGAGAGAGCTTGGTATTAACATTTCAAATGCTACTATCATGTTGTACCATCTGTCTTGAGGTTGATTCCAAGAGAGAGGATAGAGTTTGCATTCTTCGAAAGAATTACGCTAGAATCCAGAGAGAGATTCAGGATCTGTTTTAGTGATGAAGACTCATGTTGAGATGCCGAACGTGAATTCATTATCAGCACTTCACTGTTGATAATAAAAGAAAACAGAGTAGGGGAATAGCTAGTGGCTTAGCTAACCCAAGGGTACATCAAATTCAAATATTAAAGATGGTTTCAAGTCAGGTGCGCTGTTGTTGTTAGTATTCGATATCACATGTCCAAGCATGCACACGCTATATTTTCCTCTTGATATATTTTATTTAGAAATATGCATGGCTTCAAAAGGTAGTTTCTTATCCTTGTGCGGGAGGTCGACATAAGTTTACCGAGGAGACTCCATGGAAACCCTTATGCAAACATACCTTAATGGTTTTAGTCGTACTTCTAGTATAGTTGTGTTGTGAGATGAAAGAAGCATGGCTTTTTTTATTTATATCCTACACCCTATAAATTATCTATTATTTCACATTATGTACTTGTTAGATAGTCTGATTATTTTGAGGAGAAACTATTATTGTGGTTCGAAAGGTCTCAGAAGTTACTGCTGTATGCTAGTTAGTTATTTCTTGGGTTTATTATACCAAACTTATGTCTAACTCATGGTTTTATCATTTCCTCAATTCCATAGGTGATTTATTGATTAGTCTGAGAAAGTCAAGTTTTCGTAGATGTTCTTTGGAGCTCGGGGAGATGAGTTGGATGCTTTTGCCTACCATGTTATTCATATTTCCATTGCACTTCTAGTGTGTATATATCAGCATTTGTGAGGACGAGCTATTATAACTATCCAGACTGATTATAATTTCTAGGATTATAACTCTAAATTAGCGTGTATCTTAGAGTAACACTTTGCACCGTCTTTGTGATATTATATGTTGTCCTTCTGCTATGAGAGTTTGATGTATTGTTCTCTTCTTTCTTGTTATTTTCATTTTTCATTTTGTTTTACCCTAATAATATGTCTTCCCACCACTTAGGTGCTCGAAACGTGAATATCATGGATGTATTAGTGTCGATATTTAGGGGTTGAAAAGGTGGGTCGTTATAGCGTGGTTTTAGAGTTGAAGGTTAAATGAGAAACTAGGCTTTGTCATGTAAAACTCATTAGGGATACGGAAAGCAATCCCCTAGAATGTGTTGAATGTATTATGTATATAAGGGCATATTAATATTTTTATAAACATATGCTTTAAAGGTAATTTAAATAATAAAAATTAAAGATCGTACACAGGATAACTTATATGAGTATGAATTATTAAAGTGTAGTTAAATTAATGTAGGGATAAATAATGTTTATTCATGACCTTATTAATTTGTTTAGCCATGCTCGACCAGTTTATGAGCTTGGCTATCCTTTCTAGAATGATTTGACATGCTTGACCAATTTATGAACTATATTATCAATTGTAGATTTATTAGCCTTACTCTTGCTCAGCCAGTTTACGAGCATAATTTTTATTTATTGATTAGATTAATTATGCCCAATCTGTTTATGAGCAATATGATTATTTGTAGGTTGATTAGTTATGCTCGATCAGTTTGTAAGCATTTAGTACTTTTAATTTACTACTGGGTTGTGCTTGGCCAATTTATGAGCATTTATTATCATCCATTGTTTATTGATTTATGCTTGCTAGTTATAAGCAATTTAACTTTTTACTACATGAGTTAGGTAAATAAAAACTTGTTTGTGCATTGAAACAAACACCTTGTGAATGGAGTTTCACATTTCGATCGTAAGGCGTCCAATGATAATGCTGGGCTGGAAGTTTATTCTAATAAAAGAAGTTTAGTTTAAATTTTCTAAGAAGGAAGTTTATATAAGTATAGTTTATAAATTATGGTTTTTAAATAATGAGGTTTTAACTGATATTTTGAGAGCATGAATCCCTATCTTTGAAAATGGTTTCATAGGTTTTGGACAAAATAATAATAGCATTATTGAAAGTATTCGGGAATATTAATATTTCGAAAAGAGTTTAATATTTGTTCGAGCTCGAGGTTGCTCTCGAAATCGATCACTCCTTTTAGGAACAAAGTATTTTTATGTTATCTTGAGGACATTTCCCTTTAGAGTAAGGGAATATATGATATAACTTGGTAGAACTTGCTTTCATGGTATAATTTTGTGTTACTCGATTTATATGTATATTTCTTTAGATATTGAAGTAAATATTTAGGAAATTGGTTTATAAATTGCGATCGTGATACATAGTAATATAGTACAATGTTTTTTATACCAGTTTGAAAATGATTCCGATTTGATCTCGAAAGATTTATTGGAAATAAAACCCTTTTTTAGTTATAAATGCTCTCTTTAAATAAATTTGACATAAAATATTGAGTAGTTTAATAAGGTGGGTAATATAGATTTCGATATGAACATTCTATAGAAAGGTTTATATGCACGTTATGTATGGAGGCTGAGTGGTAGTGGCATAACCAGAATAGTTTTAAAACAATTTATTTATTTCCATTTAAAGTAAAGTATGTTCAATAGACAAATATAACATAAGTTGTTTTATTGATACATGTATACTCTACATTAGGATAGTGTGATATGTTGATCTGATATGATTATTTGATGATTTTCCATTTGTTAGAATGAAATGGATTTTTCAGCGATTTCAGGTAGCCACAAACTTCCGAATAATTAGAGAATTTAAAGTTAAGTATGTTTTTGAAAACATAAAGACGAACTTAGATAACACTTCAATTGTGAATGTAGTAAGTTAGAACATGTTATATATTTGTTTGAACATATACATTAAGTAATCATTCGATGTTATTTGGTCAACTAATTGGCGTCTTTAACATAAGGTTGTCCATGGAAAGCAGGCTAGGTGTAAATTTGAATTTCAGTGTCCCTCTCGTCCTAACTACGATCCTGACTTATCGATTAAAAAATTCTTGAAGGTTGACCCGGTTATAAGACTCGAAATTAATTTGGGACTTCATCTAAGTTTTAAGGAAGTAAAATGAATTTGGAATTTTGTATGTACTCTTAGGATGCAGTAGATTATTATACGAATAATAAAGTGAAGTAAGTTTTTATGAAATGTTTTATAAACAAGGACATGTCTTTGTAAAATGTTTATATACTTAGGGTGTGTTTTATTAAATTGCTCATAAATGATTTTAAACTTGAATGATATACTATTTGTGTAAATGAATGTGATATAAAAGGTAACTGGTGTAGTTTAGAAACCAGTAGGATAAAATACATAAGTTATACACAGATCATTTTATTCACATGATTGTTCTTGATCCAGAATTCGAGTTCACAGTTTATAGGTTATTTACACCGATCCGAACAAGGACATTTCAATCGATTCTTGAAGGTGAAAACTTGAAATACATTCATGATATGATCTTGAAGTTTTCTATCATAGCATATGGTTATGTAAGGGAAACATAATTTTCTAATTAAGGAACTTGATTGGAGTCTACACTAGAGAGGCCAAGTGGTCTATACTAGTTGCGAAGTGAAATTTATGTGATCGAGCAAGTGATAAAATTGGACACATCGTATGGATGATCCATGCATGTCATATAGGCTCAAGTATATGCATACTATGTTTTGGTTGATTATGAGGAGTTTAGGATATGTCTATTTGATTTATTGTGAGGTACCATGAATAATCGTCTAAATAGTGAGCTAAGGTGATTAATCGTAAGGTATGCTTAGGAGATTGTTTATCTACCTTGTGTGAAGAGAGCGGTTTTGAGCCTGAGCAATCTATGAGATGTGTTCACTATTGATTCTGAATGCTATTACGACTTGATTGTTCTTGTATCTTTTTGTGTGCTAGTCGTGTTGGAATGCCGGGGGAAAAACGTTTTAAGTGGGGAAGGATGTAACGACTAAGAATTTCGAACACTTCGTAGTTAAATATATAAAATATTTAAATATTTGAATCTTAGATTTAATGTGTTCGAATTAATTAATAACGTTATTAACCCCTTTAAATTAGTAATTAATGATGGTAAAATTGTTTATAAAGTATTTGCAAAAATAAATAGTTTGAAGGAATATCGATAATGTGACCAAAAAGAAATTTTGATAGACGACTTTTTATTCGATAGAATTACGGAATTTATAGTTCTTTCGAAGAATATTTATATGTATTTAACTAGCAGCTAAAAATAATTTTCCTGGTATAGCTAACTAAATGTGGGTAGTAAAAGATTAACTAATGGATTAAGGAAGATATTTTCATGTATAATGTTTTAGATATTTTTTCCGATCAATGGCGAGGTGGAAGGAGAACACGTGGAGGGGGTTTCTTTGGCCAGTCAAAGGGGTTTATGGAGGTAATTTACCTATTGTTAAATCTATGTAATATTATACGCTTGTTCACAATTTTATTTGCTAAGTTTTGTTAATCAAGCCCGACTCCACCCAGCATTGGC
The DNA here is from genome assembly GCA_030765085.1 of Allium cepa. Taxonomy (NCBI): domain Eukaryota; kingdom Viridiplantae; phylum Streptophyta; class Magnoliopsida; order Asparagales; family Amaryllidaceae; genus Allium; species Allium cepa. Next base: position 1,027,568,952 of record CM060928.1, on the reverse strand, counting down.
AAGGGTCTTGGCGCATCATAAGGACATGAAATAGCATCCTAAAGCATGAAGGAAGTTGGCAAAAATGGTCTTAACATTTTTGGTCAAGAGCAATAGATGATATGTAAGAAGGTGGTTGAGCTCTTTTATGAAGAAAAGGTGGGTTCTTTTGCTTGTTTTGGTTGAGGTAGGAAGTAGAGTTTAGGGTAAAGGGTTATATTTGGTGGTAGATATGGATTTAAGTGAATTTACCCACCGTTGAATGAATATATACTGTTCTTTATTATTTCATGCTTGAATTTAAGTTGAAGTTAAGCATGAACTAAATAGGTTACCCTTGCTTTTGAAAGAAAATGACAAATCTATATTGTATAATTTCACTTATACGACCTTCTATAAAATATGGCATGGCTTTGAAATTATGATTAAATGGTTGCTTCGATTGCATTGAATTTGGGATGAATATGGAATGGTCTGTATAGCAATAGTAGCTATGAAAGCACTTGTATACTCTTATGTTTAAACTTATTCAATTTGGCTAATGGCGAATATATTATGAATGTATATATTTTGGTTGTTATTTACACTTATAACTGTATATGGGACAGTGAGGAATTAGTTTAGAAAGTTATAGAATTTGTTTAACAAAGTTGTGAATATTATAGCGAAGAGATCGATATGGGTGCACTTTGAAAATGCCTTATGTTCGATGTTTTTAATGTTAATTTGAAAAGTCATCCTTAGGGATTTCCTTATTGTCTTAATAAGTAAATTATATTTACTTATTAGTTTAAAATTGTCAATTTTAAAACATTTTATAATTGGTTGAACGAAGTTGAAATTTTTTAGAAGGGAAATATTCACCATGAATGCACTTTGAAAAATACCTTGTTTTCGAGAATTTTTAATATGATTTTGAAAGATATCCTTCGATGTTTCTTTTAATTGTTACTAAATGCATTTGTATACTAGTTACTATGAAATCCTTTTACATGTTCATGCTTTTTCTATGTTGTTCTCTATCCAAGACTTCTATAGCAGTTGTAAATGCTATCTTTAGTTTGCTACATCACTTCTAGGATTTTTGCATTGCTTCATTTTAATGCGACAGTTTGACTACTTTTTCATTATTCAAGTTGTAACGACCCAGAATTTCTGTCAATTAAAATTCATCTATTTATTTGATTTTAAATATTAATAAGTGAAATTAAACAGTCGAATAAATTTTAGTTCGAATAGTTGGATTTAATTGAATAATTAAATCGATAATTTAATAGTTGAAATTACAGAGATAATTGAAATTTGGGTTAAACATGATTGAAAATGATTTGTAAAATTTTATTTTATCATGTTGGAGTTAGGAGGGGGTTATAGAACTTTTAAAATTGAATTAAAAGTTAATTAAAAGTTAATTTGTGAAAATGGAATATTTTAATATTTAATTGATGAGTTAAAATAGCCATTTTTTAAACAGTCTCGGATTTCGACGAAACTAGTTTCATCGGATCCGTAATGTTATATTATTGTACGTATTCAAATTTCGTGTCAATCGGATTTACCGTTTGTCAGGAGCAAGCCAAAACGCATAGAAATTTGTTTAAATCGGTTTAATTTAAAATCGATCGTTTATTGCCGTAACTCGCACAGATAATCGAATTAGCTTCTGAAACCCATTCCATTGTGTCCGAAACGCGGGGTAAACCATAGAAACGCCGGTCACCGCGCATCGTTTGGAGTTTGGAAAATTTCGGGTGAATAGTAATTTCGCCAATTTTCTATATAAGCCCCTTTATTTCATTTTTTGCAAAACAAAAGCAAGCTAGGGTTTTAAAATGTTCAGGAGCTGCCACCCTCCTCTTCCAATGGCGGAAATCATCCGTCTTTTCTCCTCAAATTTCTTCAAATCCACTAACCAATTCGCTAAACTTTCAATATGAAAGTTGTAGAGCATCGATTGATCGACATATTCAACGGTCAAGATCGTCTGAAGTGCATTAGATCGACGGCAAAACGAGCTCGAACCCAGCACGTTCGCATGCAATTCTGGGGGCTAAGGTGAGCCAAGCTTCAAGCTACTCGGGTCGGTGGTGGAATGAGGCGAGAGCTTCGAAATAGCACTAGCTGATCGGGGCAGAAGTCGAAGATGGTGATCGCGTCATTAGGGCAGATGGGGCGGCATGGGTTCACGTTCAAATGAAATCACCTGGGAGAAGAAGCACAATGTCACGGCCGTGATTGCCTTGCTAGAAACATGTGGCCCAGATCTTTCAAGGTTGAACAAAAAAAAAATTGTGAAATAAATTTTACTAAATTCGTGTAATCTTTGTAACGCGATATCTTGTTCATACGAGGTCGGAAAATCACGAAACAAATTGTGTTAACTTCGTTTTGTCGAGTACTATGCTATGGAACTAGATTGGAGTCATTTGGAGCTAGTGAAAATTTTGGGTAAAATTAAACGTCCGTTTAATTTAATTCGAAACAAAAACGCTATAATTGATGTTGGAAACTCAAGGTGAGAACTTCTCACTCAATCGAATTAGTTTCGATTTTAATTTTAAATAGTTAGATTTAAAATTGCTTGATTGTGTGATTGGATGATAAATTGTTATCTATTGGGTTAAATAGACATTATAGCCGTATATTAAGTGGAGGTTATTTATTAAAAACATATACCACGAATATTTCACTGCACAGTGAAATTGGTATTATTTATATACTTGGAGTTCATTTTCCCGCATTATATAGCGGATGAGACCCTATTGTGTTGCATAATAGTGGACAATATTTTATAAATCCTATATACCACGATATTCCGTATTTGAACGGAATTGGTATTGTGCTAACATCTTTGGATGCAGGGAAACAGGTTGGAGAGATCCAACTGAATTCCTCACCAGTATTTATTTGATTACAGATATTGTGATGTTTGTTGATTATCATATCGATATATGATATTTGGATGTCGTGATTGACTATTTAGTGTTGTTGCATTATCGGATCCATTTTTGAAGTTTTAAAATAAGGATTTTGATTTTAAAAAGAATTTTAAAGTGATTTTTGGAAGTATATGTTTTATTAAAATTTGAATTGTTAAATTAAATAAACATTATAATTTTATTGTTATAAAAGTTATATTTTTGGAAAATAGTACTTAAGTATGATTTTGGAGTTATATAAGTTTTAAATAATGTTTTGTAAATTATTAAAAGGATTGGTTTATTTAAATTGGGATTTCGAATTATTATAAAGGGTTTATATAAAAGATTTATAAAATTGATATTTTATAAGTTAAAGATATTGGAATTATAAAACGAGCTTTTGTAAGTGTTAAAATAAAGTTGTACCTAGTTTTATAAGTAAATAAGAATTTTAGATTTATAAATTAATGATGATATAAAAGAATGGATTTGTGAATAAATGGATTATAAGTAATTTACTTATAAGTTGGATTCGACATGTAAATGAAATATAAATAGAATTGGTTATTAAAGGAGATTTATAAATCGAAGTAGTTATGAAATAGAAATGGAATTTATAAACGTTGTTTTATAAATCCGTAATCAAATAAATTTGGTAAGTAAACATAGAAATTATTAAAGGAATTATATCCATGATTTTGGACTGTGGAAAATCCTTTAATTAAATATGTGGAAGTGTTGAATTTGGTAAACGATGTATATCCATGATTTTGGACTGTGGAAAATCCTTTAATTAAATATGTGGAAGTGTTGAATTTGGTAAACGATGTATATCCACGATTTTGGACAATGAATATATTATTGAATAAAACGGGTATGATTTGGAGAAGTGAAATTTTAAAATGAAGTTAATTGTTTTAAAAGATGTTTTAAAATGTATTCACTATCGAAACCGTAGGTTTCAACATTCATTATTGAAATAGATGTTTTCGAGAAATAGAAGGAAATGGTAGACTATAACACAGTTGTTATAGTGAATGATTTCCGAAAGAAAATATTTTGTATAGTATTGGGATTTATATATCTACTTTAATTTCGAATCCCTATACTAGTGATTTTGGGTCGTCGTAAGGATGTTTTACGCAACATTCGTTTTGACATAAATAAATGTGTTTGAAATGATGTTTTCCTTATAGAATAAAATCTATAATTAACTGTGATTTAAGTATATCGAATATTTTCCAAATGTTGAAAATAAATAGATTTGTGAATTACTTATTATTGAATAAGTATGGAAATGTTTTCCAATGTGAAGTGAATATTTTGAGATTTTATCTTTTAAAGATAAATTGAAAATGAATATTAGAAATCGATTTGGAAATCGTATATTCATAGATATTTTGGAATCGTAAATTCACTATGGAATTCATAAAAGAAAGGGAAATTTGTTTTAAAAAATAAACATTGATTTATTTTTGGAAGCGTTGAAATGAATTTTACGGATTTGGAACGTAAATATAAAGTAAATCGGTAAGGATTTATTTAATTGGTTTAAATGAACCATGTTGAAATGAAAATATTTCCACGTAAGGAAAATGATTGAAATTTGTTTTCAAAAGTGGTAAAGGTGAAAAGTTTGAAAATTTGTTTTCAAATGGATGAAGTGTGGAAATTATATATCTAGTAAAGATATTTTGGAAAGTAAATAATTTGGGAAATTATTTGGAATCTGGTGATGTTGAGCATACCTATTGATAGTTAAATAATCCGACTATCAATATTTACCTTTAAATAGGTATTTGTTGTGATTGCTTGAATTTGATTTCTACACTTATTTTTGAATAAGCGTTCACTATTCGAGTTTGCCGGGAAAGGACCTTGGGGTCGTATAACCCATTCCGAATATGTGATACGTCGTTATGGATTGCATTTGAAGACCGGTGTTGAAGACTGGATATTTGTGAAAACGGAAGGATTACCGTCGAATGTTTCTGCATCGGCTGATCCCCGATATAGAAATTTATTACCCTTTGTGATGGGAAGTCCGGTCGTGATTAGTGAATATCCGGATTGCAAGGACTTCTTTGTAAGTTCCTTCGGTTCCGTTAGATCCCGGAACAAACTTGTATGGATGTGTGTCTGACTTTACAATTTGAGATGCAAAGCTGGTTTCTATCAAATATATTTCCATTGGTGGCGGAGAATTTATTCTCTTAGCTTAACACCCTTAGAGGTTATGTAGTTGATGGTTACTAGTGATACATTCCCAAATTGGTAATGTGGCATACGAAGTGCTGTTGAGCATTTGATGATCAAAGCACAACTTTTATATAAAGCGTGGCTTTGTAGACGAGACTTCATCGGACCTAACACCCCGGAAATGGTCAAAACAGAAAGGATGCAGCAAGGTTATTAGGGGGTAGCGCCCCTTTAGTGTATGTCATTCCTTCTGGATAGAGGTGGTATCATGGTATGGAGCCCAGACACTTAACCTATGTTGTTGCTGCAAATTTATTGCTTGGTTGTTGGAAATCGAGGATCCTCGGATATAGATCGGTTATGATCGGGGAATGAAATATTCGTGTCAGTAGTTACCCAGTTAGGAGTAACCCGGCCTTGTGTTGGTAGAGATCCGGTTAGGTTCTCGGGTCGTCTTTCCAGAGGCGTACCCATGTGGCAATGGGAAGTTCCTTGGCCTGACCATTTGTTGGAAATCCAAAGAAACAATACGAACCCCGTACGGTTTTAGTTGTATAACCCGCCATGGAATGTGGCGGTAACCTGCTATTGAACATGGTGGCTATAGTAGGCATAAGTGTGAAATCCCAATGCTGGCTAAGATTTATATCTTTAATTTCCAAATAATTTTTCCTACACTATGCACTAGTTATAATATCAAATGTTTCTTTTTAATGCGTATCAAGCATCTTTGACTATCATAAGGAGAAATCTCCTCCGATTCTGCGTTTGCATTGTGTGTGTGTGCGGGAGGCCTTATGGTAGTCTCATTTTCTAAAAAGCATTGCGAATCTATTTTAAAATTATCCTGTTCATTGTTTTAAAGATAAACTATTTTAGTTCTCACACCAGTCACATGACTGGCTCGGAGTTTATTGTTTTCCTTCCTAAACTCTGGGTGCCCACCAATTTCCACACGGGCAGTCTAGGGTTAGGTTATCAGGATATTCTGGAATTCAGGAGTTGCTGGAGGCAAGCTGGATGGCATGGCGTATTCACTAGTATATAGTATTTCTTTTCCGCGGTTTGTTGTTTGTTGTTGTACACTCTGATGATGTAATGTAATAACTGATATAGTTCATTGTTTAAAGATTATTCATTTATCTATTATATGTTGTTCCGCTGCGATTGTGAGATTCTGATATTGTTCTGTTGTTTCTTTCTGTTCTGCTCTACCCTTTTCTCTCTTCTTCTACCTCTTTCTTTTTCTTAATCTAAGGGTTCGGTTTTCCGGCCTTCGATTGCTCGGCAGTTGATACGGTGGACGTATTGATGTCGGTTTTCGTAAGTCTAAGAACCGGTTCCTCACAAAAGTAGTTTATTATTAATTATTATCTTTGTGGAATCTTTTTAGGGAAGTTCTAAAAACATGGATTAGGGTATGAAAAAAAGATAAGAAGTTAAAATATATTTTTAATAGTAATTTACGAATTTTTAGACTAAAGAGTTTTAAAAATAAAACATGATTTTTATTTTTTTCTCAGATTTCTAAACTACTTATTTCTATATAACATTTTTATAGATATTTAAAACATATTTGTAAGTATTTTTAAAGTATTTAAGAATGTATATGTTTGGAAAATTTAAGTATTTTATAAAAGAATAAGTTTGGCTTTGATTTTAGCAATTAGCTATAGTAAAATGGTTTTAATAATTTAATCAAGGTATATTAGCTTGTTAATAAGTATACATAGTTCTTTAAAAAGAATGTTTAAAATTAGTGATAAGTGTAAAATGGTTTTGGGTTTATAGAACATTTTTAAGCAGCATTTCTTTTTGACCCATTGAATTATACATTTGAAAATAATTAGTTCTTTTAAAGAATAATTTAACGATAAGGTTATGTATAAAATGGTTTTGGGTTTATAGTAATAATATTTATAATGTTATTGATTTTAACCCACTACTTGCATAAATGTCAAATCATGTTTATCTAAATACCATTTGGATAATAATATTATAACGACCTGAATATTTGGTCCTCGAACGTCGACATTAGATACATCCACGTTATTCATGCTTCAAGCACCCAATTACCGGGAAGATAGAAAGTTAGGATAAAAGAAAAAAGAAAAAGAATAGAACAAGAAAGGAAGAACACAATATCAGATTCTCACATTGGAACGGAATATATAATATCAAAAGATTAATACAAAGGATTGCTCTAAATATTGAAATTTCAGACTTATAAAACCTAAGTACTTATGCCGGCCTTGAAAATTATAATTGTCTGTTTTCACAATGTTGATATATATACAATATAGAAATGTAGCAGAAATAAGAATACTATAGCAGGTAATAATCTAGCTCCTCTCTAAGCGCCAAAGCGTTGTCACTAAATTTGGAAATATGCACCGGGCTGAACCGAACATTATAAGAAAATAACACTTGGATTAGTCTAGTGAACCAGCATGAGAAACCCAAGATATAAGGGTGACATATAATAGCACCTTTTTGAGACCATACAGATTACCATAATGGTTTTCTCCTTAAATGAAACCAACCATTCATTAAGTTTAACATATAGTGACATGATAGATAATGTCTAGTTTATAGCACATAAATCACTTCAAACAGCTGTTGTGTGAATGCCACAATAATAATTGGTATATAATCAATACCACTAAGGAATGTTCATATATGGATTTTTTTTCATGGAGGCACCACTAGTAAACTGAAGTGGATATCCCTGATAAGGATCAGAATTACCTTCCGAGCATCGTATGTTTCTAAATATCATTTATTCTAAGGTAAACAAAATTGGCCTGTCGATGAACTGCATGGCACCAAACATAAAAAACTCCAGGCACATAGTAATTGAAAGCATACTATAGATCAGAAGGTGTTATACCCTCATTGGTAAGTAAAACCTGAGATTGTATATCCTACTATGGTTTTACTCATTCTTAATGCTGAGGCTGTGGTCGACATCTCTCACATAAGTCTTTATCACTCTAGCAACATATGAATCCCAGTTAGATTCCTTTATCTCGAATAGAATCACTACGAGGATTCGAGCATCTCGAACGGATCTCGAACCTTTAGATAAGTTCCTCATGTAAGTCCTTCGAAGAGTCCAAACGATGTCCTCTCAAAAGACTGCTCAAGATAGACAGTCCACCGTCATAGCATCGTTATGAATGATAACGCCGACTTTTCCTTTGGACTTAACCTTAGGATGGAAAGTTCAACTCTATAACGTTCCAATTCACAATCGCTTCCATAACATAGATCATGAGTATGGTTATCTGGTGATTGCGGGTTTGAGTCATCTCGTTTAAGCACACTCTTCCCGTTTCTCAGACACTCCAAAACCAATTGAAGAATTCTCGATTAATTCAATTTTGGCTTCTAAGAAGTAAGCAAAAGCTAGAGATGTTTCATACCAATACCCTACCCCAAGGTTCTCATTGTTATGGAATCAAGAAGTTTTTGATAACTACTTAAGTCGGTATTAGGTCAAGTTCGATAATCAACTAATCGATTTAATCAAAACAACTGCTTATGCAAATCAGTATTCATATGCTTAACACATTTCCTACATTCCAACTTAATTATTCATCATCCAACAGTGAAGCTACATAAGTTAGAGCACAGGTTGCATTAAAGCCTTGCCTAGACACTTCATTCTTGAATCTCACAAATAGATAAGTCTACCTCATCAACTTTCAATGCGAAGTGTAGTATTAACAATTTCCATAAACAAAAAGGAAACCAACACTACTAACGAATTTAGGACATTTTTCGAGTTACTATTCCTCGATCAAGCGTGAATTCGGCAGACAAGATCTCCTTTGTTCTATTCCTATCGAACATCAATCTTCACTCACAAATAGATAAGTCTACCTCATCGACTTTTTGTGTTAAGCATACTTAAATACTTTTCAAACAAATCAAATAATTAACCATTTGTCCATTAAGCAATTCTAACCATTTTCTAAAACTTTTGTTTATGCTTTTAAAACCTTTTTAGAATGATGTGCATGTGTGTGTGTGTGTATGTATATATGTGTGTATATATATATATCGATGTGTGTGGATAGTAATTTACTTAGCAATTCAAAAGATATTTTATTACAAAAAATATAAATTGGTCAACATATTTTCTAAAAACTATATACACAAAATTCTTTCAAAATACTTTGTAATACTTATAATAGGTTTTAAAACATTTTCTCAAAATACTACTTGAAAATATCTAATTTACAATTTCCTTAAAAAATTGAAAAAACATATTTTTATTATAAAAATACGTTTCCTTAATAATTCACGAATAATTCTTAAAAATTCATTTTATAAAACCACTTTTGAACTAGTCTAATATGTGTTAGTAAAGACTTGTAAAAAGAGTGAAACAAAATATTTAATTTTAAATATCTTTTCAAACCTTTAAAGTCCAAAGATCAAGGTTAAATGTGGCAGTTTTGCATAAGTGCAGTTTTGGCCACTTTTCAAGATGTTATTTAACTTTTACTATCCAAGATTTTAATAGAAATAAACATAGACCTAAAAAGTTATAAATATGGGAGAAACCCCTATGAATCTCTCCATGAAATTTCACAGAAACTACTGAAAACAAGGCAAATTCGAACTTCATCTATAATGACTATCAATATAAGTGCACTTTATATCCAATCTAATCTATACTAAAGTCCAATTATAACCTATGAGCTTTGTTCCAAGGTGTTGCCACAAGTCATATAAGTCCATTCAGGTCCATACATATGGATCATATGTGTCACTTAAGTTCAAACCAAGAATTCAGACCAATGTTTTTAACAATATTAATAATAACAAACGCAATCAAAACATAACATATAAATGTTATAATTTCCACTCAAACATATGTGTTAACTCGAATTTAACCCAACAATAATCTAGAACCAAGCTAACCAAGTCCAACCACCACCTTGCAATACCTTCTTCTTCCTTCCTTCCTTCCTTCCTCGCCTCTGCTAGGAATTTGCCCACCTTCCCTTACTTAATTGCTCACAGCCATCATGTATAGGGGAGTTTGGCTCCACTTCTTCAACTTCTAATTAGGTAGAGGGTGTTATAATATTCCCCTAAGGCTTCACTCTAAATTTTAGATGATTTGGAAAAGGTTTGCAAAAAAATTCCTTCAGAACATAAGAGGAGAAGAAGATATGGAAGTAGCTTGGTTTAAGCTTTGTGAATATGCAATTATAACTCTATGATATGCCTGTCCCTAAATAGGAACATGAGTGGTTCTTTTAAATCTTACATTCACCAGCCGCCATCATGCCATAGAAGACCCACATCCCATCACTTTTCCTTTACATCGCTTCTCTTTTATGTTAATTACAGTTGTACCTCTCTCGTGATAATATCTCTTATCCTAATGGAAGTTTCTAGAATGTTCCACACTTCATGAAGATGTGTGCGTGTTAGTTAGCTCCTAATGTGTTCATTTGATCGATAGACAAGTGCACAAGATTTCGAAAAATTTATATTGATTGAAAAGCAGTTTACCGATAAACTGATTTTTGATCACAGTATCGATTTTTCTTCGAAGCGGGTATTTTTTGAACAAAAAATAGATTTCTTATCATTATTCATTATGTCTAACAGGGTCATAAATTTATATTTACAACACTTAATTATATTTCAAAATATTACTACATTTGAAGATGAAGTTTTTGAATTTTCGGGTCACTACAAATATGAATACATTTCTTTGTATTAAAAAGAGTAAAAATGAATGATGAAATAGTAGTACACATATGTATATATATATATATATATCTTTTGTAAAGATATTTTATATATATATGCACAAGTATTTATAAAGATGTTTTGATTAGTAAATGAATTAATTAAATAAAAAGGGGAATATAAGTCGCTTATTTGAACTAATCCTACTTATATGACTAAATAATTCTTTGTGTATTTACTTGTCTGTGGAAAGTATTTAATCCTATACGTGGCATTAAAAGCATATAGTGCTCTAACCTACCGGCATCAATCTTGATTGAGGGATAGCATAAGTCGTGAAATTTATAAAAGTTATAAGTATAATAGACATGATTTCCATATGCGATCATTTTTATTTTATACTTGGTAGTCGATTAGTCGCCTATCGAATTTGACTAATTAACTTTGGAAGTATATGTAAGCACTATGTATTGATATGTTTTTAAATCCTCAAGGAGGACTCATTTGGATGAGCCGTCTCTTGCTTTAGGAATGTTCATATATGAGATTCCTAGGCGTAGACTCCTTTATATCATTTGTTTACTTCTTGAAGAATTAAAGTTAAGATAACCAGAAATTCGTTGATTTAGTTTTGAAGAGATTAGGATAGGTTACGTGTATCACTTATCGAAAACTTCAAAACAGATTTATTGTTCTACGTTATAAAACAGGCCGTAAAGTGAAATATTATAGTGTTGAACCATCTATCCTAAGTTTAAGCCCAAGGGAGAGGTCACCGTTAACATTTCAAATGTTGTACTATCTATGACTCCTAAAGAGAGGACAAAGTTAGCATTCATCTGAAGAACTGTGATGGAATCCAAAGAGAAATTCAAGATATGTTCGATGATGAAAAATCATGTTGAGATGTTGGAATTTACTTTACCACAGGTAATGATATAAAGTAGAGTATGGGCATGGCCAGTGGGTTTAGCTAATCCATGGTTAACCGACACCAAATATCTGGAGACGCTTTCAACTGAGTCACTGGGAAGATGTTGTTATTCGGTATCACATTTTCAGACATGGACCGACTATGTTTTCTTTTGTGGTATATTTTATCTAGAGATATGCATGATTTTGAAACGTATTTTTTGACCCTTGTGGAAGAGGCCAGCTTATATTAACTGAGGAGACCTCCATGCAAATCCTTTTGTGAATGTACCATAGAGGTTTAGTTGTACTTCTAATGCTGTTGTTTTGTGAGATGTAAGCAGCATAGTTATTTTCTGATTTATATGCTACACCCTAGACATTATCTATTATATCACTTATGTACTTATTAGAGGGTTAGGTTCTTTTGAGGGGAATACCGTAATGGTGATTTTAACAGTCTATAAAGTTACTATTATACACGAGCTTTGTATTTCTTGAGTTTCTCACACTAATCTTTTGTCTAACTGGTGGTCTTATCTTTCCCTTAATTTCATGGGTGCTCTTTCCAGTTGTCTGAAAAAGAAGGTTTTCACAGATATTCTTTCGAGCTTAACGGGACGAGCTGGATGCTTCTGCCTTAGGCATTCAGACTTCCGTTGCACTACTAGAATGTATATATAAGCATTATGAGGACATTATGTTATAACTATCCAAGCTGAAGATATACTTAGAATTGCAACATTGAAATGTTATGCATCTTATAGTTACAATTTGTATTGTTTTTTTGACATTATATGTCATCGTTCCGCTGTGAGATTCTGATATTTTGCTCTCTTCATTCTTATGTAATGTTTTTATATTTATTTTCTTTTTATTTTATCCTAACAATATCTCTTTTCAACACTTGGGTGCTCGACACGTGAATATCTTAAGTGTCAACATTTAGGTGTTGAAAAGGTGGATAGCTACAGTTTTAAATTAATAATAAACTTTTTATTAACTTTATTTTGATTTAGTACATGGGTTAAGTTTTTTTACTTAAGTTGATATTTTGATGTTATAATATGTTCGTATTAACAATACCTATCATACATTTGAACCATATACGAAGTATTATGGACTAATCTAAGGTTAATATGGTGAACATATGTACCAATCTTTAACTAAAGAATACATTTATTGATAATAAATAGGTTTAATGACATATGTTAATGGTGAGGTCATGTATACACACACATAAATATTTGTATTTTCATTTGAATTAATCTGAACTAAAAATAAGTAAGTAAATTTGTAATAGTTCACTAATTGACACACATACATATGGATACAATACGATATTATTTTAAAATTATATAATTATATATATATGTGTGTGTGTGTGTGTGTGTGTGTGTGTGTGTTGTGTGTGTGTGTAAATGCTAATTTTATTTTCATTTTTATTTGGCAAATAATATATGTATATATGTTATTTAAAAATCCATATATTTTTTTATATTAAACGTTTAATGATTTAAAATTTGATAACATATGAAATTTAAAAAGTTCTTTATTTTCAAATCTCGAAGTAGAAAGAAATTTGTGTAAAAAAATTCAAAAATCCTTGTTTTTGTGTATGTGTGTACATATAAAATATGATTGATTACGCTAAGAATCTCTTTGTGCTAAGTGAAACAATAGATCAAGAACAATAAGATGGATCAAAGAATTCAGTCATTGAAAAGTTGGTTTGATCAGTTTTCATAAAGGGTAACTTATTTGATATCATTAAATGTTAAGGATGGTATGTACTTTTGTAAAGTGTTCATTACGATATAATAATATAGGTTTCCTTTTAATTAGGTTTGAACATTTAGAAAGGAAAACGAATGTATAAGAGTGAATGTAATTCAACGCGCGGTTAATACGGAGTGAGTGAATGGCCACCTCCGGTGTGAAGCCCCACCTCTATACTCACACTAGCCAAGGACACTACGGAGTAATGCCGTCAACTAGCATGAAGAATAAGGCTGTTAAGGATCGACCATCTATGTAATTGCTTTGGGCAAGTAGCAATCTGTCAGATAGTATTACATGCATTTAGTTTCAAGTGGAAATATTATACATCAATTGTAACAACCCGCATATTTTACGTTTGTGTATTTAAATATTTTATTTGAATACAACATCGTTAATCGGATTATAGTCTGTAATGCTACTTTTTGCATACAGTCGAATTAGGACTCGGGACCACTCCCATTGAGTTCAAAACACCGTTTGTGACCTTTTTGAGTATAAACTTCGATATGTGTGGAGCTAGCTAAAAATTTGACCTTTGCACTTTGGACTTTGGGTTTGGGTTAGCCTAAACTATTAACTCTACCTCAACCCCCACTTCTCTTCATTCACTTTCATTTCCTAATACCTTCAAGCATTAATAAGAATAGGGGAAGTGAAAGAGAATTAGAATTCCTAAGCCCTAGTTCCATTGGAAATCCAAGTTCTAACTCCAAATTCAAAGTGAAGCTGTTGGTAAGCATTCTCTTCTTCTTCTCCAATTCATTCTACCTTCAATTTCAGAAATTCCTAAAGTCTAACATAGGAAATGTTTTTCTTTTAAGCTTAGATTCAAGCTTCTTGGGTTGGGATTGAGGAGTGATTGATTTTGTCTTGCTCTATAGCTTCTTCTTCCTTGTTTTGTGCAAAAGGTGAGATTTTTTTTATCTCACATCTATGTCTATAACTATGTTTGATTGTTGGGTATGAATTCCTAACACTTATTCATGTGCATTTGCTTTTGGTTTGGATTGATTTGGCGAATATTTCAATTTTTGGTGTTTAGAAGTCATATATTTAAAAATCCTAACTTTGATGTTTGAACAAGTTTTTGGTGATGCATTGAAGAGCCTATAAGGCTGGGTTGCCGATTGGCGTAGACCCTTAGCGCTCGTTGCCCGTTTGATTGCAACGTTGAGAGTTTGCTCTTCATTTGATAAGCTGAAAAACAACCCTAGTGTCAGTCAGTCGACTGGCTGTAGCCAATAAGTGTTCCGAGGACTGTTTGTAGAGGCTGGAAGCCGCTGTTTCCTACAATCAGTCGACTGGCCTCTGTAGTCAGTCGACCGACTGCAGGAAATGAAATTTCCAAGTTTCTGGTTCAGTCGACTAGCCATTTGCAGTCAGTCGACTGACCTGCTTGTTTTAGCCTATTTAGCCTACTTTGCTTGAATTTCCAATTTTTATCGATTTGTGGTTTTTCGATTTGTTGTTATCACTTATTATCAACCTTGATGACTTCTATTTTGGAATTTTTGGTATATCCATTTGATGGATTTGGAATCGATTTCTTTTGGTTTAATTCACGTCTTTGAACGTGAAATTTTGGTGATTGATTGTTTTTACAATCATCTTTATGGATTGTCACTTCCAAATACAAAGGTTTCTATACTAGTAGTAAATATTCAAACTCTTTCATAAAGACGATTTCAGCTCTATTTTCAATATCAAACTCGTTTATAAAACCGTTTCCAACCTATTAGTATATATAAACCTTTACCTCACTCGTATGAGAAATCTAATTAAACGGCTTAGTAAAACAAGTGGTATGAAATGCTTGCGTTTATTTTGTCAGTTAATTCTTAGACTCATTCGATTGAAACTCTTGTGAAAACTTTCGAGTGGAGATTTACAATTTGTTTGTAAATACTTAAGTTAAGCAAGTGGTTATGGGACATGAAGCTAAACTCATTTATTTACTAGCTTAGTGTAATTGACACTTCTTGATGATCGATGAGGATCATTTTTGTGGTTTTGACTAACGATGTGCGATGTCTCTTTGTCTACGACGGAGACTATACCCCGTTTGTGGAGCTTCAACTCAAATTGGTGGGGTAACGACCCATCGTCTTCGGGCCATTTTTGGAGCTTCGGCTCAAATTGGTGGTTAGCAACCATGGAATAGCATTCCGTTTGTGATGCACATGTTGGTGAGTTTTCATGCTCCCGTTTTGTGATAGTCCTCCCCCTTTTTGTGATTTCTGGATTTCTATTGATGATTTCTAGAATTCGTGTTTCACCAAAATTCATGATTTATATTGATAATCTTTATCAATATTTGTGCATTGGTGGATTTGTGTTTCACTAACTTTTGTGAATTTGTATTTCAACAACTTTTACGATTGGCATTGATAAGATTGTCAGTATTTGTGGTTTGGTGAATAGAGTAAAGAATATGACATTTTTTTTGATATTATGAGATTTCTTGAGATATTGCATGATTTTTATTGTTGTCAAATGTTTACTTTTCATAGTATGACATTATTGTTATCATACGTTTTGTTATATCTCTTATTCCATCTCATTTTGTCCGATATTTGTAGCTAGACTGATCCGTTTATTATTTTCTTATTAAATAATACTCAGGTCAGACCGAGAAGTTACAGATGCTTATACTTGACTCCACATATGGGAGTATTACTTGAATTTTGGCTAACTACACTATAGTGGTAGTTTTTGTTGTTATACATTCGAGATAGAGACTCCTTGATGTATACATATTCTTTTGTCTAGCACTTGTATCTATTCTTTTGTTATATTGTGGATCTTGTTTGACCACTACTCTGATAAACACTTCTAAGTGTTATATATTCATATCTATTTTCGCCTTTGTGATATTGATATCTGTGACTGATTGTGTTATGCTTATTTGTATATTTGTTTTCGAAGATCATATAGCCACTGTGTAGTGGCTTTGGGTTTATATAGATGTGTTGGGTTTCCTCTTGAAATGAAATGCATGTTATACTATCTGACATATCGGTGCTCTCACAAAGCAGCTACACCGATCGTCGCTCCTTAATAGCCTTATTCTTCGCGCTAGTTGATGGCATTACTCTTTAGTATTCTTGGATAGCGTGAGTATAGAGGTGGGGCGTCACAGCATGGTATCAGAGCCAAACTTCGGAACAATGTAGAATAATTTAACAAGGATCATCGTCCTAAGTCCATCTTAGGAGTCAAGCCTTAGGATTTTATTCGAGTCATTGGACCCGTTCTATCCTATTTTCTTTGTGATGCCTTGTTTTATCAATCAAGATTTGTTTGATATTCATTCTTGGATTAACCTTTTTCTTCTTCTTTCTTCCTTTCTTAAAGAAGAGAAATGGTTAGACCAGGCCGTCCCAGCGTCGATCAATCTAGTGCTACTCCCCAGGATGGAGTATTTATGTCTGCCCAACAGCTTCTTGATCTTGTTAAGAATGATCAAGCTGCCAGACCCATTCCAGAGCCTACTCATCATAAATCTAGGTTTTGACGTTTGTGCAGTGATTATACCAACTTGGATGGGAAGCCATTCAAGGGTACCAAAAACATCATTGAAGTCCAAGCTTGGCTTAGAACATGTGATCGCATCTTTTCTCGCATGAATTTATTGGTCTTCATTGAGTCCAAGTGGCTTCTAGTATGCTCCAAGAAAGAGCATTAGATTGGTACGAACTTCTGATTTCTGAAATTATTGGAGTGGATCTTACTGGAGCATTTTCGAGAAAGATTTCAATCGAAGTTTGTACCAAAAGCTGAGAAAGTGACTTTAGCCAGTCGTTTTATAGACCTTGTTCAAGGTGAATCTTCTATGGCAGAACATGTCGCATCTTTTGAATCTCTCTCTAATTATGGGTCGAGTATATAAATAACCCATTAAAGAAAAAACAGAGATTTGTCTACGGCTTGAATAAGGATCTCAAGAAGCCATTACTTCTGAAATTGGAGGTTGCTTTTAATCAGCTTGTTGATATTGCTCTTCGACTTGAAGAGGCTGATAAAGAGGGAGATGTTGAATTTGTGGGTGCCAAACCAAACTTCAACAACAACAAGAAGAGGCCTAATAAGTTCATGGGTCCTTATCCCAAAAAGAAAGGGACACATGTAGCAAAGACTCCTAACTCTAGTCGTGGAGAATGCTACAATTGTGGTTCTAAAGACCATTATGCAAATAAGTGTTCAAAGCCCCTTACTTGTCGCTATTGCAAAAGCTCAGGCCATTATATATCTTCATGTCCCAGACTTCAAAGTAAGAAGGAAGGAAAGCTAAATGTTGTACAAGCCCCTTGTAACACTTCTCATGGTCAAGGTATTTCTCATTCTATCCTTGATGGCATTATTATGTTTCGTGATCAACCTATTCGAGTTCTTTTTGATACGGGTGCGTCCCATTCTTTTATATCAAAAGAACTTGTTGATACTTTTTCTTTAGGTGTTGTTGCTTTAATGACTTCTCTGAGAATTGCGAATCCGGTCAGTGGATCCGCAACACTTAGTTTGCTTTGTAAAGATGTCGAGATTATTTTGTGTGATATTTCTTTCCTAGCCGATTTGCATGTCATGCGTTACTTGGGCTTCGGAATGATTTTGGGAATGGATTGGCTTAATCGTTATGAAGCCCATATCGTATGTCCTGAGTGGACTATTCATCTTCGACATCCTCAATTTGTTAACAAGATTTATATTGCTCTTAAAGATTCGGATTCCAACCTGGCAGCATCTTTATATTCTCTAAACCCTCATGATAATGATAATGATGATGAAGAAGATCTCATTTCTCTTATTCACGTTGTTCGTGAATTTTTCGACATATTTGAGCCCGTTTTAGGATTACCACCTAAGCGAGCAATTGAGTTCAAATTAATTTGACTCCTGGAGCTTTACCTATTACTCGTCCCCCTTATCATATGTCCAATAAGTAAAATAAGTTGATGCGTAAGTAATTATCCGAATTGGAGATGAAGCAATTTATTCGCTCTAGTTCCTCTCCTTGGGGAGCTTCGGCTATTTTTGTGAAGAAATCCGATGGTATACTTAGGCTTTGCGTTGACTACCGCAAGCTTAATGATCTCACCATTAAGATTAAATATACTTTGCCTCGGATTGATGATTTGTTCGACCAACTTGGTGGTGATAGAGTCTGTTCACAATTAAACTTAGCAATTGGTTTTCATTAGCTTCATATTGCAGAGGATATCATTCCTTTGACATCATTCTATACTCGTTATGGATCGTATGAATGGCTTGTTATGCCATTTGGTTTAAGAATGCTCCAGCTTATTTCGTTGACCTTATGAATCGAGTTTTCCAAGACTTCCTCAATTGATTTGTTCTCATCTTTGTAGATGATATTCTTGTCTATTCTAAAACCAAGGAGGAGCATGAAAAACATCTTCGGATTGTGTTGGAAACTCTTAGGAGTAATCAATTGAAAGAAATTTTTTCTAAATGCCACTTTTGGCAATCTGTACGAAATTTCTCGGCCATATTATTTCTGAATCCTGAATTTCTGTGGATCCTTCAAAGATTGAAGTGATACAACATTGGAAGAGACCGGAGAGTGTGATGGAAATCCGTAGTTTTCTTGGATTGGCGGGCTATTACCGCCGTTTTATCAAAGACTTTTCTAAAATTTTCATGCCTCTTACTAACTTGACAAAGAAGGGAGTTAAGTACACTTGGTCGGACAAATGTGAAGCTTCTTTTCAAAAATTAAAAGAACTCCTTTCCGATGCTCCTATTCTTGTGATTCGCGGAGGTAACCAAGATTTCATTATTTATACCGATGCTAGTCGTGTTGGTTTGGAAGCCATTCTTATGCAAAGATAACACGTTATTGCTTATCCTTCTAGGCAATTAAAGCCTACCGTGACTAGATATGCCACTTATGATTTAGAGCTCGCGGATATTATTTTCGCCCTTCGAATTTGGCATCATTATCTTTTGGGAGAGAAGTTTGTTCTCTACACCGATCATAAGTCTTTAAAGTATTTATTTTCCCAAAAAGAACTCAATTCGCGTCAACATTGTTGGATCGAGTTCCTTGCATCTTATGATCTTGATATTCTTTACACTCCCAGAAAGGTAAATCGTGTTGTCGATGCCCTTAGTCGTAAGAAACAAGGGTTGTTTCTATGATGATATCCGAGTGGAATGATCTCTAGACTTTATCCACTTGTGAGATTCGAAATCGTGAATCTGATTTATGTTCTCTCTCGTTTTACGTAGTCTTGAGGCTCATCCCTCTCTTTTTGACCGCATCCTTGAAGCTCAAAAGCTAGATCCCGAATTGGCTTTTCTTAGCCAAAATTTTAGGGATAAAATTGATATTGAAGGTTTGAAAGACTTTGATATTGATTCTCGTGGCAGTATTCGAAAATTTGGTAGGCTTACCTTACCAAATACTAGTGATCTTCGTAAAGATATTTTAGAAGATTCCCATCATTCAAAATTTACCATTCATCCCGGTAATAGTAAAATGTATGTGGATGTGAAGCGACTTTATTGTTGGGATGGGTGAAATCTGATATTTCTAACTTTGTTAGGCGTTGCATGACTTGCCAACTAGTTAAAGCCGAGCACCAAAGACCCGGTGGGTTATAGCAACCTTTGGACATTCTAATTTGGAAGTGGGACAAAATTTCCATGGATTTTATTGACGGTCTTCCCCGTTCTCTTTCAGGTTATGATAGCATATGGGTGATAGTTGATAGACTTACAAAATCCGCCCATTTCATTCCCGTTCGGTCCAATCGGACTGTGCCTTTTTTAGCCAAACACTTTGTTAAAGAAATTGTTAGATTACATAGAGTTCCTACTTCTTTTGTTAGCGATCGTGATCCATTGTTTACTAGTGGATTTTGAAAGAGTCTTCAACAAGCTTTAGGAACAAAGCTTAATTTTAGCACCGCTTATCACCCTCAGTCCGATGGACAAACCGAGCGTGTGAATCAAACTCTTGAAGATCTTCTTCGTGCATGTGTTCTTGATTTTGATGGAAGTTGGGAAGATCATATTTCTCTTGTTAAGTTTTTCTATAATAATAGCTTCCAATCTAGTATTGGTATGGCTCCTTTCGAGGCACTCTATGGAAGGCCATGCCGACTCCTTTTTGTTGGCTCGAGGTCGATGAGAAGATGGAATTAGGTACAGACTTTATTCATGATTCCATAGAAAAGATTGAGCTTATCCGCCATAGGATGAAAGAAGCTCAAAGTAGGAAAAAATCCTATGCCGATAACCGATGAAGGAAATTAGAAGTTTCTATGGGAGATTTTGTGTTTATTCACGTTTCACCTATGAAGGGTGTTGTGTGTTTCAGTCGATCGGGAAAATTAGCACCTCAATATATTGGTCCATTTCCCATCACCGAACGTATTGGTTCCGTGGATTATCACCTTTTATTACCGGCTCAGTTTTCTGCTATTCATGACGTGTTTCACATTTCTCAATTACGAAAATGCCTTAGAGATTCCTATTCTATTCCTGAGTCCGTTGTTGTGGAAGAAATTGAAGTTTCACTAATTTGACTTATGAGCAACATCCTATTCATATTATTACATTGGAGGTTAAACGCCTTCGAAATAAAGATGTCCCTCTTGTGAAGGTTCAATGGTCCTCAAATCCTAAGGATTGTTCTTGAGAATCTAGAGAATTTATCGAGCGAACACATCCGGACTTACTTTCTCATGCTCTTTGAGGTGAACTTTTTATTTCAAATTTCTTTTGTATTGATATGCTTTTATGGTTGTTACTTTTCATTTTTCCTCTTAAATATTACGAGGGTGCAATTTCTTTAAGGAGGGGAGTCTGTAACAACCCGCATATTTTATGATTGTGTACTTAAATATTTTATTTGAATACAACATCGTTAAACGGATTGTAGTCCAAAATGCTACTTTTTTCCTACGGTCGAATTAGGACTCGGGACCACTCACATTGAGTTCAAAACACCGTTTGCGACCTTTCTGAGTATAAACTCGATATGTTTGGAGCTAGCTAAAAATTTGACCTTTGCACTTTGGAGTTTGCTTTTGGGTTAGCCTAAACTATTAACTCTAGCTGAACCCCCACTTCTCTTCATTCACTTTCATTTCCTAATACCTTCAAGCTTTCATAAAAATAGGGGAAGAGAAAGAGAATTAGAATTCCTAAGCCCTAGTTCCATTGCAAATCCAAGTTCTAACTCCAAATTCAGAGTGAAGCTATTGGTAAGCATCCTCTTTTTCTTCTCTAACTCATTCTACCATCAATTTCAGAAATTCCTAAAGTCTAACTTAGGAATTTTTCTTCTTTTAAGCTTAGATTCAAGATTCTTGGGTTGGGATTAAGGAATGATTTTTTTACCTTGCTCTATAGCTTATTCTTCCTTGTTTTGTGAAAAAGGCGAGATTTTTTATCTCACATTTATGTCTATAACTATCTTCGATTGTTGGGTATGAATTCCTAACACTTATTCATGTGCATTTGCTTTTGGTTTCGATTGATTTGGCGAATATTTCAATTTTTGGTGTTTAGAAGTCAGATCTTTGAAAATCCAAACTTTGATGTTTGAACATGTTTTTAGTGATGCATTGAAGAGCCTATAGGGCTGGGTTGCCGAATGGCGTAAACCCTTAATGCCCGTTGCACGTTCGATTGCAATCGTTGAGAGTTTGCTCTTCATTTGATAGGATGAAAAACATCCCTAGTGTCAGTCAGTCGACTGACCTTTGCAGTCACTCGACTGGCTGTAGCCAATAATTGTTCCGGGGAATGTTTGCAGAGGCTGGAAGCCTCTGTTTCCTGCAATCAGTCGATTGGCCTCTGTAATCAGTCCACCGACTGCAGGAAATGAAATTTCTAAGTTTCTGGTTCAGTCGACTAGCCATTTGCAGCCAGTCGACTGACCTACTTGTTTTAGCCTATTTAGCCTACTTTGCTTGAAACTTCAATTTTTATCGATTCGTGGTTTTTTGATTTGTTGTTATCATTTATTATCGACCTTGATGACTTCTATTTTGGAATTTTTGGGTATATCCATTTGATGGATTTGGAATCGATTTCTTTGGGTTTAATTCACGTCTTTGAACGTGAAATTTTGGTGATTGATTGTTTTTACAATCTTCTTTATGGATTGTCACTTCTAAATACAAAGGTTTCTATACTAGTAGTAAATATTCAAACTCTTTCAAAAAAACGATTTCAACTCTATTTTCAATATCAAACTTGTTTATAAAACCGTTTACCAACCTATTAGGATATACAAACCTTTACCTCACTGTATGAGAAATCTAATTAAATGGCTTAGTAAAACAAGTGGTATGAAACGCTTGCATTTATTTTGTCGGTTAATTCTTAGACTCTTTCGATTGAAACTCTTGTGACAACTTTCGAGTGGAGATTTACAATTTGTTCGTAAATATATAAGTTAAGCAAGTGGTTATGGGACATGAATCTAAACTCAGTTATTTACTAGCTTAGTGTAATTGACACTTTTTGGTGATCGATGAGGATCATTTTGTGGTTTTGACTAACGATGTGCGATGTCTCTTTGTCTGCGAGGTAGACTAAACCCCGTTTTGTGGAATTTCAACTCAAATTGGTGGGTAGCGACCCATGGTCTTCGGGCCGTTTCTGGAGCTTCGGCTCAAATTGATATCTAGCAATCATGGAATAGCGTTCTGTTTGTGATGCACGTGTTGGTGAGTTTTCATGCTCCCATTTTGTGATAGGCCTCCCACTTTTTGTGATTTCTGGATTTCTATTGACGATTTCTAGAATTTGTGCTTTACAAAAATTTGTGATTTATATTGATAAGCTCTATCAATATTTGTGCATTTGTGATTTTGTGTTTCACTAACTTTTGTGAATTTGTGTTTCAACAACTTTTACGATTGGCATTGATAAGATTGCCAATATTTGTGGTTTGGTGAATAGAGTAAAGAATATGACATTCTTTTTGATGTTATGAGATTTCTTGAGATATTGTATGATTTTTGTTGTTGTCAAATATATACTTTTCATAGTATGACATTATTGTTATCATACGCTTTGTTATATCTCTTATTCCATCTCGTTTTATCCGATATTTATAGCTAGACTGATCCGTTTATTATTTTCTTATTAGATAATACTCAGGTCGAACCGAGATGTTACAGGTGCTTCTACTTGACTCCTCATATGGGAGTATTACCTGACTTTTGGCTAACTACACTATATTAGTAGTTTTTGTTGTTATACATTCGAGATAGAGACTCCTTGATGTATACATATTCTTTTGTCTACCACTTGTATCTATACTTCTGTTATATTGTGGACCTTGTTTGGCCACTACGCTGATAAACACTTCTAAGTGTTATATATTCATATCTATTTCTGCCTTTGATATATGGATATCTGTGACTGATTGTGTTATGCTTATTTCTATATTTGTTTCCGAAGATCATATAGCCACTGTGTAGTAGCTTTGGGTTTGTATTGATGTGTCGAATTTCCTCTTGAAATGAAATGCATGTTATACTATCTGACATATCGGTGCTCGCACAAAGAAATTACACGGATGGTCGCTCCTCAACAGCCTAATTCTTCACGCTAGATGACGGAATTACTCTATAGTGTTCTTGGCTAGCATGAGTATAGAGGTGGGGCGTCACATCAATTACAAACTCAAAACTACTATATAGTGGCTATGTAACCTTCGGAAACAAATATAAAATAAACATAACATAAATCAGTCACATATTTTCATATCACTAAGGCGGAAACATATATGAATATAACACTTAAAAGTGTACATAAAAGCAGTGGTCATATATGTTCCACTACATCACAAAAGAATAGGTACAAGTGCTAGACAAAAGAATATGAATACATCAAGGAGTCTCTATCTCAAATGTATAAAAGCAAAAACTACTAAGCTAAAGTAGTTTGCCAAAAGTCAGGTAACGGACCCTAATAAGAAGTCAGGTAGAAGCACCTGAAATACCTCGGTTTGACCCGAGTTTATTTAAGAAGAATGTAATAAATGGATCAATCTAGCTATAAATATCATACAAAATGAGATAGGATAAGAGATATGAAAAAAAAACGTATGATAACAATAATGCCATCTTTGATAAGTATACATTAAATAACAACAAATATCATACAATATCTCAAATTTTCTCAAACACCAAAAAGAATCTCATATTCTTTATTTTATATACCAAATCGCAAATATTAACAAAACATATCAATGCCAATCGCAAAAATTCATGAAACACAAATTCCGGAAGTCGTCCACTAGAAATCCAGAAATCACAAAGGTGGAGGCCTATCACAAATTGGGGCATGAAAAATCACTAACATGTGCATCATAGATAGAACGCTTTTCCATGGTCGCAAACCATCAAATTTGAGCCCGTGAAATGACGTAGTACAATAACAGTACGCTCGAGGAACCTAAAACTCAAACAATCCAGAATAACAATGTAGTACAATAATGGTATATCCAATGAACCTGATAAGCCTAAACAGTGACGTAGTACAACAACGGTACGTCCGATGAACCGAACTCCATAAAAGAACAAGGGTCGCTAGCCCATAAAAATGAGTCGGAACTACAAATAACGCATAGGTCGTTAGCCTATTAAAGAAATGAGACGAAGCTCTATAAATCGAGGTACAGTCCCCCACGTGGAAAAAGAGAAGCCGCATATTGCTAGTCTAAACCATAAAATGATCACCATTGATCAATAAAATTGTGAATTACACTAAGCTAGTAAATAATTGAGTTTAGCTTCATGTTCGATAATCGCTGGCTTAAGTTAAATATTTACAAACAAATTATAGATTTCCACTCAAAAAGTATCTCAAGAGTTCAATCGAACAAGTCCAAGAATTAAATGACAAAGTAAACATAAGCATTCCATACCGCTTGTTTTGCTAAGTCGTTTCATTAGATTTCTCATATGAATGAGGTAAAGGTTTGTATATATTAATATATTAGAAAACAGATTTAAAAACGAGTTTTGTATTAAAATAGTATCGAATTCATTTTTGTGAAAGAGTTAACGTATTTACTACTAGTATAGAAACCTTTGTACTTTAAAGTGACAAATCACAGAAAACAATTGTAAAAACAATCGATCACCAAAAATTCACATTCGACGACATGAATTAAAACCCCAAAAATCGATATTGAATCCAATCAAATGGATATTACCAAAAATCTAGAAAAGAAGTCATTAAAGTCGATAATAAATGACAACAACCAATAGGATCAATAAAAATCGATAAAAATTGAAAATCCACTCAAAACCAGCAAAAATAGGCAAAATTGATAGTTCCAGACGTCTGGAGGTTTGACCAGACGTCTGGATTTGGGTTATGGAAATATATTTCTATTTGCTTTAATTTTTGAAACATTCCAGACATCTGAATCCCCTAACCAGACGTTTGGATTTTGTCTTTGGCTTTTTTTTTTATCTTTTTCGTGGTACCTCAACCAGACGTCTGGATTTTCAACCAGACGTTTGGATTTTAAACCAGACGTCTGGATTTTCAACCAGACGTGTGAATTTTCCTACTGGGCAAAAAATCAACCTAGCACAAAGAGGGCAAAAATCCAAACCGAAAGCAACCGAATGAGCGATGGATGTTAGGGATTTATGCATGCCAATTGACAACCTAGCCCTATAGGCTCTTCAATACGCCACAAATAACATGTTCGAACACCCATGATTGGATTTTTAAAGATTTTGACTTCAAAACACCAAAATTGGAAATTCACCAAATCAATTCAAATCAAAAGCAATTGAACATGAAGTACATGTTAGGAATTCATACCTGACAAGAATGAAATGTATAGACATAGATGTGAGTTCAAGAACTCACCTCTAAACCCAAAATCGACGAATGAGAAGCTTTAAAACGAAGAAAAAATCAACCACTCTTCAACGTCAACTCTAGAAGCTCCAATCTAAGCTCAGAAGCAAATATTTCCTAAGTTAGGGTTTAGGAATTTCTGGAAATTGGAGAGAGATTGAGGTGGAGAAAAAGAAGAGGATGCTTAAATAAGCTTCTCTTTGATTTTGTAGCTTGAATCTTGAATTTCCTAGCAATCTAGGGTTTAGGTATTTTAATTTCCCTTTCTTTCCCCCATATTCCTCTAGCTTGATAGTGTTAGTAAAATGCTATGAACTAATGAAGAGGAGTGGAGATGGAGTTATGGTATTAGATGAGTTGGGTTCTCTTTTTAGGTTATTAGGCTGAAACCCAAACCCAAAGACCCAAACGAAAATATCAATATTCTAATCAACTCCAAATATATCAATGTCTATACTCAAAAAGGCCGCAAACGCCATTTTGGACTCAATGGAAGAGGTCTCGAGTCCTAATTCTACTATTTACAAAAAGTAGCATTTTGGAATTTAATCCGACTAATGAGGCTATATTCAAATAAAATATTTGAATATACAATTGTAAAATATGCGGGTTATTACAGACTCTCTTCCTAAAGAAATTGCGTCCTCGCAATATTTAAGAAGAAAGAAAAGAGTATCAACCAAAAAAGCATATCAACACAAAAGAAAATTTGAAATAAGAAGTTCACCTCAAAGAGCTCGAGAGAGTAAGTCTGGATGTGTTTGCTCGATGAATTTTTGGGATTCCCAAGAACAATCCTTAGGAATTGAGAACCATTGAACTTTCATAAGTGGGAAATCTTTTTTACGGAGACGTTTAGCCTCATAGCAATGATACTAATAGAATGTTGCTCATATGTCCAATTTGGTGAAACTTTAATTTCTTCAATAACACCAGGCTCAAGAATGGAATCAGAATCCCTAAGGCATTTCTATAGCTGAGAGACATGGAATACGTCATGAACAGACGAAAATTGAGCTAGTAATAAAAGGCGACAAGCCATGGAACCAATGCGTTCGGTGATGGAAAATGGACAATATATCGAGGTGCTAATTTTCTCGATCAATTGAAATGCACAACACCCTTCATAGGTGAAACACGAACGAACACCAAATCTCCCATAGAAAATTCTAATTTCCTTCTATGGTTATCTGCATCGGATTATTATCTACTTTCAGCATCCCTCATCTTATGATGAATAAGGTCAATCTTTTCTGTGGAAACACGAATAAAATCTGGACCTACAGCCAGCTTCTCAATGGCCTCAAGCCAACATGAAGGAGATTGACATGGCCATCCGTAGAGTACCTCGAAAGGTGTCGTTCCAATACTAGATTGGAAGCTATTATTATAAGAAAGCTCAACAAGGGAAATATGATCTTTCCAACTTCCACCAAAATCAAGAGCACATGCATGAAAAAGATCTTCAAGAGTTTGATTCACATGCTCGATTTGTCCATCAGACTGAGGATGATAAGAGATGCTAAAACTAAGCTTTGTTCCCAAAACTTTTTGAAGACTATTCCAAAATCCATAAGTAAACAATGGATCACGGTCGGTAACAATAGAAGTAGGAACTCCATGCAATTTAACAATTTCTTTAACATAGAGTTTGGCCAAGAGAGGTATGGTCCGATTAGACCGAACGAGAATAAAGTGGGAGGACTTGTAAGCCTATCTACAATCACCAACAAATTTTCATGACCTGAACGAGAACGGGGAAAGATGTCAATAAAGACCATAGAGACTTGATCCCACTTCCAAACAGGAATATCTTGAGGTACGAGAACGAGGAAAGCTGTCAATAAAGTCCATAGAGACTTGATCCGCATACATTTTACTACTATCGGGATGAATGGTAAATTTAAAATGATGAAAATCTTCTAAAATGTCTTTACGAAGATTACTAATATTTGGCATGATAAGTCCACCAAATTTTCAAATGCTGCCACGAGCATCGATTTCAATGTCTTTCAACCAAACAATTTCAATCCCTACGACTTTGGCAAATATGAGCCAATTTGGGATCATGCTTCTAAGCATCAAGAATGCGTTCAAATAGAGAAGGATAAGCCTCAATGCTACATAAGACAAGTGATGAACAAGAATCAGATTCATGATCTCGAATTTCATAAGTAGTCAATGTTTTGAGATCATTTCATTCGGATATCATCATAGAAACAACCGCTTGTTACTTACGACTAAGGGCATCGGCAACACGATTTCCATTTCCGAGAGTATAAAGAATATCAAAATCATAAGATGCAAGGAACTCAAGCCAACATTGTTGATGCAAATTAAGTTCCTTTTGAGAAAATAAATACTTCATAGATTTATGATCGGCGTAGAGAACAAATTTGTCACCCAAAAGATAATGACGCCAAATTCTAAGGGCAAAAACAATATCCGCGAGCTCTAAATCATGAGTGGCATATCTAGTCTCAGTGGGCTTTAATTGCTTAGAAGCATAAGCGATAACACGTTCCCTTTGCATGAGAACGACACCCAAACCAACACGACTAGCATTGGTATAAATAATGAAGTCTTGGTTCCCTTCGGGAATCAAAAGTATAAGAGCATCGGAAAGGAGTTTTTTTAATTTTTGAAAAGAAGCCTCACATTTGTCTGACCAAATGTACTTAACTCCCTTCTTTGTCAAACTAGTAAGAGGCATAGAAATTTTAGGAAAGTCCTTTATGAATTGGCAGTAATAGCCCACCAATCCAAGAAAGCTATGAATTTCCGTCACACACTCCGGTCTCTTCTAGTTTTTAATCGCTTCAATCTTTGAAGGATCCATGGAAATTCCGGATTCAGAAATGATATGTCCTAAAAATTTCACATGGGATTGCCAAAAGTAGCATTTAGAAAATTTGTCTTTCAATTGATTGCTCCTAAAACTTTCCAACATAATCCGAAGATGTTTTTCATGCTCTTTCTCAGTTAGAATAAACAAGAATATCATCTATAAAGATGAGAACCAATTGATCGAGGAAGTCTTTGAAAATTCGATTCAAAAGGTCGACGAGATAAGCTGGAGCATTAATTAAACCAATGACATAACAAGCCATTCATAAGATCTTTAATGAGTACTAAACGATGTCAAAGGAATGCTATCCTTTGCAATACAAAGCTAATGAAAAATGGTTGCTAAGTCTAATTGTGAAAAGACTCTAGCACCACAAAGTTAATTGAATAAATCATTAATCCAAGGTAAAGGATGTTTATTTTTGATGGTGAGGTCATTAAGCTTGCAGTAGTCAACACAAAGCCTAAGTGTACCATCTAATTTCTTCACAAAAATAGCTAAAGCTCCCTAAGGAAAGGAACTAGAACGAATAAATTGCTTCGCTTCCAATTCAGATAATTGCTTGCACATCTCCTCGTTTTCCTTATTAGACATACGATAGTAAGGACAAGTGATTGTTAGTGCTCCAGGTATTAGATTAATTTTGAACTCGATTGCTCGTTTAGTTGGTAATCCTAAAACAGGCTCAAATATATCGAGAAATTCACGAACAACATGAATGAGCGAAATAACATCTTCCTCATCATCATTATCATTATTACGTGGATTTAAAGAATACAAGAATGCCATCGAATTGGAATCTGAATCTTTTAGAACAATAGAAATGTTCTTAATAGATCGAGGATGTCGAAGATGAATTGTCCTCTCAGGACATAGGATATGGGCTTCATAACGATTAAGATAATCCATTCCCAAAATCATTCTGAAACCTAAGTAACACATAACACGAAAATCGGCTCAGAAAGCATAATCACACAAAATAATCTCGACAACTTTACAAAGTAGAATGAGTGTTACAAATCCACCAAGCGGGTTCGCAATTCTTAATGAAGTCATCAAGACCATAACATTTAAAGACAATGTATCTATAAGTTCTTTTGATATAAAATAGTGGGATGCACCCGTGTCAAAAAGAACTCGAACAGGATGATCACAAAACATAATAATGCCATCAAGGATAGAATGAGAAATACCTTGACCAAGGGAAGTGTTTCTAGGCGCTTGCACAACATTTAGTTTTCCCTCTTTCTTGCTTGGAAGTTTGGGAAATGAAGGTAAAGATGACCCAAACTTTTGCAATAACGAAAAAAGGGCTTCGGACACCTATTCGAGCATTGCCCACGACTAGAGGTAGGAGTCTTTGCTACCAAAGTTGTATGTTCCCTTTCTTGTTGCGATTATGCTTCAACTTAATAGGCCTCTTCTTGTTGATGTTGAAGTTTTGTTTGGCACCCACAACTTCAACGTCGCTTTCTTTATCGGCCTGTTCAAGTCTAAGAGCGATATCAACAAGCTGATCAAAAGAAACATCTAGTTTTAGAAGTAAAGGCTTTTTGAGGTACTTATTCAACCCATAGACAAACCTCTGATTTTTCTTCAATGGGGCAGTAATATACTCGACCCCATATTTAGAGAGGGATTCAAAAGATGCGCCATAGTCCATCATAAGAAATTCACCTTGAATAAGGTCAATAAAGCGTCGAGCTAAAGTTAGTTTTACAGCTTCCAGCACAAACTTCAATTCGAATCTTTTTCAAAATTGCTCCCAAGTAAGATCCACTTTGATAATCTCTGAAACCAAAAGCTCATACCAATCTAATGCTCCTTCTTGGAGCAAGCAAGAAGCCACTTGGACTCGATGGAGATCAACAACATTCATGCGAGAAAAGATGCAGTCGCATGTTCTAAACCAAGCTTGGACTTCTATAACGCTTTCGGAACCCTTGAATGGCCTTCCTCCCAAATCGGTATAACCACTGCACAAGTGTGCAAAACCGAATTTAGGATGATTAGGCTCTGGAATGGTTCCGGCAGCTTGAGAATTCTTTACAAGATCTAAAAGCTGCTGGGCAGACATGAATACTCCATCCTAAGGAGTAGCACTGGATTGACTGGCGTTGGAACCATTTATCTTCTTTAAGAAAGAAAGAATGAAGAAGAAAAAGGTTATTCTCAGAATGAATATCAAACAATCATGATTGATAAAACAAGGCATCATAAAAGAAAATAGGATAGAGCGGGTCCAATGACTCGAATTAAATCCTAAGGCACGATTCCTAAGAGAGACTTAGGACAATGATCCTTGCTATAGTATTCTATATTGTTCCAAAGTTTGGCTTTGACACCAAGTTGTGTCACCCCACCTCTATACTCACACTAGCCATGGACACAATGGAGTAATGTCGTCAACTAGCATGAAAAATAAGGCTGTTGAGGGGCGGCCATCTGTGTAATTGCTTTGTGCGAGTACTGATATATCAGATAGTATTACATGCATTTCGTTTCAAGAGGAAATCTGACACAACAATTAGAAACTCAAAAATACTACACAGTGGCTATGTGATATTCGAAAAGAAATATAAAATTAACATAACATAAATCAGTCACAAATATTCATATCACTAAGGCGGTAACAAATATGAATATAACACATAAAATGTACATAAAAGTAGTGGTCATATAAGTTCCACTATATCACAAAAGAATAGTTTCAAGTGCTAGACAAAAGAATATGTATACATCAAGGAGTCTCTGTATCCAATGTATAAAAGCAAAAGCTACTAAGTTAAAGTAGTTAGCCAAAATTCAGGTGACACCCTAATAAGAAGTCATGTAGAAGCACCTGAAATACCTCGGTCTGACCCGAGTATTATTTAAGAAGAAAATAAAATACGGATCATTCTAGCTATAAATATCATATAAAATGAGATAGGACAAGAGATATGACAAAAAAGTATGATAACAATAATGCCATACTATGACAAATATACATTAAATAACAACGAAAATCATAAAATATCTCAAATTTTCTCAAACACCGAAAAGAATGTCATAATCTTTATTTTATTCACCAAACCACAAATATTGACAAAAAATATCAATGCTAATCGCAAAAATTGGTGAAACACAAATTCCAAAAATCATCTATTAGAAATCCATAAATCACAAAGGGGGAGGCCTATCAAAAACGGGAGCATTAAACCTCTCTAACACGTGCATCACAAACGGAAGGCTATTCCATGGTCGCTAACTATCAAACATGAGCCGGTGCAACGAAGTAGTACAATAATGGTATGCCAGAGGAACCTGAAACACGAATAATTCAAAACAATGACGTAGTACAATAACGGTACGCCTAATGAACGTGAAAAGCCGAAACAACGACATAGTACGAGAACGCTACGTCCGATGAACCGAACTCCATAAAAGAACATGGGTCTCTAGCCTATAAAAATGAGTCGAAACTCCAAAGAACCCATAGGTCGTTAGCCTATAAAAGAAATGAGATGAAGCTCAATAAAACGAGGCATAGCCCCCACGTGGACAAAGAGACATCGCATATCGCTAGTCTAAACCATAAAATGATCGCCGTTGATCAATATAAAGTGTGAATTACACTAAGCCAATAAATAAATGAGTTTAGCTTCATGTCCCATAACCATTGGCTTAACTTAAATATTTACGAACAAACTGTAGATTTCCACTCGAAAATTATCACAAGAGTTCAATCGAACAAGTGCCAGAATTAACCGACAAATTAAAGACAGGCATTTCATACCACTTGTTTTGGTAATTCGTTTAATTAGATTTCTCATACGAATGAGTAAAGGTTTGCATATACTTCTAGATTAGAAATGGATTTAAAAACGATTTTTATATTGAAATTGTGTTGAAATTGTTTTTATGAAAGAGTTAGCATATTTACTACTAGTATAGAAAAATTTGAATTTTAAATTGACAAAACACAGAATACGATTGTAAAACCAATCGATCACCAAAAATTCACATTCGATGATGTGAATTAAAACCCTAAAATCGATATCAAATCTCATCAAACTGGTATTCCCAAAAATCCAGAAAAGAAGTCATCAAAGTTGATAATAAATGAAAACAATAAATCGGACCAACAAAAATTGACAAAAATTGGAAGTCAGCTGAAAAACAACCAAAATAGGCAAAATTGACAGTTCCACACATCTAGAGGTTCAACCAGACGTCTGGATTTGGGTTCTGAAAATATATATCTATTTCCTCCGATTTCAAAAACATTCCAAACATCTGAGCCACTAACCAGACGTTTGAACCACTAAATAGACGTTTGAATCCCCTAACCAGATGTTTGGATTTTGTCTCTGCCTTTTTTCTCTTTTTCTAGGGACCTCTTCTAGACGTCTGGATTTTCAACCAGACGTATGGATTTTCATTCCAGACATCTTAATTTTCCTACTAGGAAGAAAATCAACCTAGCCAAAAAGGTTGAAACCCAAACCGGAAGCAACCGAACGAGGATGGATGCAAGGGATTTATGCCAATCAACAACCCAGCTCTACAGGCTCTTCGATACGCCACAAATAACATTTTTAAACATCTAAGATAGGATTCTTAAAGATTTTGACTTCAAAACACCAAAATGGGAAAATTCAACGAATCAATTCAAATCAAAAGCAATTAAACATGAAATAGATGTTAGGAATTCATAACTAACAAGAATGAAATGTATAGACATCTTTCGAGTTCAAGAACTCATCTTTATACCCAAAAACAACGAGTGAGAAGCTTCAAAACAAAGGAAAGATCAACCATTCTTCAACCTCAATTTAGAAGTTCCAATCTAAGCTCATAAGCAAATATTTCCTGAGTTAGGGTTCAGGAATTTCTGAAAATTGGAGAGAGATTGAGGTGGAGAAGAAGAAGAGGATGCTTACCTAAGCTTCCTTTGATTTTGGGGCTTGAATCTTGAATTTCCAAGCAATCTAGGGTTTAGGAATTTTAATTTCCCTTCCTTCCCCCTATTTTCCTTTTGGCTTCAGAATGTTTGGAAAATTTTATGAATGAATGAAGAAGAGTGGAGGGGGAGTTATGGTATTAGATGGGTTGGGTTCTCTTGTTAAGTTATTGGGCTGAAACCCAAACCCAAAGCCCCAAACGCAAATGTAAAATTTTAATCAACCTCACACATATCGATGTTTATACTCAAAAAGGTCGCAAATGCCATTTTCGAGTCATTGGAAGTGGTCCCAAGTCCTAATTTGACTGTTTTCAAAAAGTAGCATTTCGTACTTTAATCCGACTAACGATGCTATGTTTAAATAAAATACTTAAATATACAATTGATGCAGGTTGTTACATCTGCTTCATGAAGGGACACTAGCAATGAGAATTATATAATATACAAAAGTGTATTTAATATGGTTTAAGAAATTTGATTTATATTCCAAATGTATTTTCCTATAGAAAATTGTTTTCTATAAAGCTATTTCTTCGATTTTAAGATATATGATCTAAAACTCATGATTATAAAAAGAGTTAAGGTAAATGAAATAAAATCCCATAATAAGTTGTTGAATAGAACTCTGTATTATATATGTTATTGTAGTAATGCTGAAAATTGTGGGAGCATATCATATAACACTTACAAAATTATTTCTGTAAATATCCCAAGTATTCCATATGAAATAATAACTATTTTCAGCATTGATTGATAATATACATAGTTATATTTCATTATAAATATTTAGGATATTCGCTATAAAATCATACAAGATATGGGTCTGAAAAAATCCGACATATCATAGATTAAGGAACTGATAGGTTGAACGAGTTTAAAGACTATGTGTAATAATTGTTCGTAAGGGATCTTTTGTGGACCACCCCAAAAGAAGTTAGTGAATTATCGTCACCCATTTACGTTTTCAATGTAAGTTTCACAAACTCAAACCAAATCAACTATATATAAGGCAATTCATAAAAAGTTTATGAATACTTATTTCATTGTATCGAGCAACAATTGTTGTTTCAAAAATGCCAATTTCGTGTCGAAGGATTTTATTTTGCAAAATATTTGTAATAAAATGGAATTGGATATGATAAAGATATCTGATTTTGAGGAATGAAATTAAATTAACCAAACCTAAATGGTCACAACACATTAGAGCATCCAATAAGTATTTTCACACAATAAGAAGAAACTACAAGTTTCTTATCAAGGTTGAGAATAGATATTCCACCATTGTCATTAAATCAATAAGATTATTGTCCCTTCCATATGGAATGATGCGCATATCCAATGTAGATTCCAAGCAATAAATGGTTACGTATTGATAATTATTAGATAACTATGCAATGACTCACTCGATGATGTTGTGTTAGTTACTATAACTAAGGTCAAACAGAGAATATCAAACTGATAATAATATAGAGCTCTCTTTAGGACCACCATTGAATTCAATGTTTACACTCCACTTTGGTTATAGTTAAATTATTGCTTGACGTTTATCGAATGACTATGGTTTGTCTAAGTGGAAGTATTAGAACTGATACAATATTCAAGAGAGGAATCACCACCTCGGTTATCTGGGGTTAGTATCACAGTCAACTATTGTCAAATCAAAGTCAAGTCTTTGAACTGAGCATATCGGTTAAAAATAATTTTTGTTATTAAACCAATGGCTTTGTGTTTGGATTAAAAGTTGAAGGTGGAGGATGTTGGAATCCTGGTCAATACCAAATTCAGTTATGTCCAAATATGATATAATTTTGATGAAGATAAATGGTGCAAATGACTATTATAACCACATACCTCTTAAAATAGTAAAATTAGATTTTACCAAAATTATGTAAGTAATTAATTTGGCTAAACTATCACACCACTAGCTAAGGTGCCTTATGAATGTTAATATTTGAATCGTTTTTATTGAATTTACACCCTCGTGCCACTTGTGAACTCTGCTTATTATCAATAGAAGAGTTTGTTTTCGTATATTAATTCATGTCTCCCTTATTCTTAATAGAAGATTCAATTAGTGCGTACAAATGATTCTCTAGATGCTTCACGAATCATTGATATTAAAGACATGTTGCTTACTTTTGTACAAGAAGAATGATCTTTCAAGATGACTCAACTTTATGATTCCCAAACAATCGTATAGTGCAAGAGTGGCATAGGTACTACTTTATATTGAAATTGGTGTTTGGGACTTATGTAACAACCAGAATTTTTGACCCTCGAAAATCGACACTAATTCATCCTCATGCCGCAAATCCAAGTGCTCAAAATCCTGATTGTTAGGGGAAAAAGAAATAATGATAGAGTAGAATCTCATACGAATGGAATAACATATATTATCTTGACATTAATCTTTATAGTGGACTATTTTGAATCAATATCAGAGGCTAACCTAGATTTATCCTGGAAAGTTATAGATCCTCTATCCTTACAAATGCTAAAAAATAAAAACAATTCCAATAGATGTAGTGCATAATAAAATACACCACACATAAATGAAGATCTTCAGCTCACTTTTGGAAACTCCAAGCATTTTCAACTAAACCGGAAACTACATGGATATGACCCAGGAATTAAAAATACTTGGATCAGGCTTGATATAAACCAGAATGAGAAACTCGAATCATAAATATATGATTGAATCATAGAAGAGTACTAAGCAAAACCTATGAAAAGAATAGTATCTCGTAAGACCATGCTGCTTATAAATACTGATAGGTTTTTAGCTTATGATAACCATAGTACATTAGATGGAAAATTACTTTAAAGTTATCATTAATGGCATCAGTTTGAAAACACGTTCAAATAAATATATATAAAAATAAAATATCAATACCTGGACTACGGTAATATAATCGGACTAGGTCAAAGGAATATATGATACCAAAAGGGGAGATGTAATATTTGTAGAGCATTACAACTATTTTGGAAATACAATCGAAAGTTTAATGCTCATGTTTGGAATTTGATTTCGAACATGATAAGGAACTAGTGGACTGTTCCTTTAATCCATGCAACACAACCATAGTTCCCACGGTGACATCATCACTAGTCTTAAGGAAGCCACTTGGTACTGCAGGTATTGCACTTGCTACACTTCAATGGTACAATGTATTTGCTTAATGGCTTTACACAGTTTCTATCAGCCTCTACTACTTATCAATTTTGTTATCCTAAGACAACGGATGCCTTTCATTTCTCATAACCGATATCTGGTGGAATATTTCCTATAGACCGTATAGTTTTCCATATCGTTCCTAAGATGTGAGGCTCGTGAGTCTACACTTTTATTTTCATAAAGGCATACCTTGTTTTATACAAATCCATGCTATATTTTCCACAAAGCACATTCCACTTGAAATGCAACATCGTCATTCTTTAATCATACAATGGATTTCTACAAATATGTAACTCCTGAGCTCGTATGCCTTAAGAAATGGTGTCAAGGTAAAAGGAGTTCCCTCCTCCACCACCAAGTAGATAATACATAGACAAAGATCAATGCATACAATCAAAAATGCACCGCCAAACACTCGTCTGAACAAGTTTTTTCTAGGGTTGAACGAAACTGAAGGCACTCCTCCTGCCTCATATTTTTTGGAATCACCCCTAGGATAAGCAGCAAGTACTCCTTGCATTACAAAGATTTTAAATTATTACAAGACCACTACGGTAAGAAATATCTCTAAATTGGGAGCGACCTGGAGAATCCCAACAAGCGGACCTTCCGCTATGAAGATCTTCGATCTTTAACACAATGAAGATTGCAAAATCTAGACACCGATGCCAAATAAATATAGTATGGGGTAACCCTTGGGAATCATGACAGCAATCCCTACATTCTAAAGATCTCTGGTCTTCAATAATCATCATCTCCAAAATGTCTTCACTTTCGAATGAATACACTGGTACGAAGTTTTTTTTAGATAGGAATCACCCAAATCTGATACCAGTTTCTCCGAACCATCGGAAAAAGGCATTTAGGTATATAGGTGATTATCACACAACATTCAATTAACTAACCATTTTATTTAAATCAAATTTCTCTTAGAGATATATTCATTAAATCATTTCTTTATATTTTTTAGAGTATATGGAATCCACAAGAAATTCTTTGGTTAATTAAAACCCTTTATCATGACCCAAAATCCAGCATTCAAAAATTGACATCAAATACCTCACCTATATTCGACTTTCGGAGATTCAAATGTCGAACTCTAGTTCGGATGGAGCTTATAACAACATTAGATGATTATAAACATGGAAAAAAAAGAATTATCATTAATAATCATCACAGATACAACATCATCACAATATTTGACTACAACCATTATCACCAACATCAGAGTGCTAAACATTGATATAACAACAGAATAATAACAACTTCACAACGGAGCGACAATAGAGTCTTCAAAAGGTTCTAACATACTTCTACTTCGATAAGGTCTTCAAAACTCCAAACACTTCAAAAGATATCCAAACCAAAGCTGTAACATCCCAAAATTTATCAACTTAAATTAATAATATATTCAAACTCTTGGGATTTAATTTAAAAATAAATGGGAAAAAATCTTGAAAAAAAATAAAATAAGTGATAATAATATATAAATAAATACCAATTTTATTTTAAGATTAAAATATTAAGATAAAGAATGTTTTAAAAAGTCATTTAAATTTAAAATTTTATATATATGTATATTACATATATGAGTAAAAATTGAATGCATATTGAAAATTAATTTAAATTACTGAGGGTATGGTGAATATAACGAATGGACATAAATGTTTGTATTTCAAGTTTAATATTGAAATTTAAATTTATAATAAGTGTTTTAAAAAAATAAGTAGCATTTAAAAAATTATTAAGGTATAATATATGTGATGTAGATATTAGTTAAATTCTTTCAACATTGTATATGTATATATATACAAATGAATTAAGGAATATATTTATTCATAAAGTTTGTATAATATAGAAAATAAAAAATAAAAAAATTTCTTCTGCCTTGTAAGAATTAAAAAGGCTGAACATACATAGCACAAGGAAGAATGGAGTAGAATAATGAACAAAATCTGGAGTTTATGATTATTTTTGACAAATAGCACAAAACATCATTTCTTTAATAAAATAATCAAATAAAAAATTTTAGAAAACTTTTCACCTTCCTAATTCAAATTTTTAAACCTCCTAATCCCTAAAGTTCAGTAACCAAAAAGGATTTAGCAATCTTAACTTCAACACTCAAGCAAGAAAAATTTTAGAAAAAAGGAAAAAAAGAAGGAAAGCTTCTCTGGTTGTTC
Source organism: Allium cepa (assembly GCA_030765085.1). Taxonomy (NCBI): domain Eukaryota; kingdom Viridiplantae; phylum Streptophyta; class Magnoliopsida; order Asparagales; family Amaryllidaceae; genus Allium; species Allium cepa. Next base: position 1,027,529,423 of record CM060928.1, on the reverse strand, counting down.
AAAATGTAAGTAATCTAAAGATTTTTGTTATTAATGATTAAGTAAATAAATACAACAAGGAATTTAATACAACAATATCCAATTATTTGCAAGAAGAATCAAGATCAAAGCTTTATTCTACTTTTGGTTTTCTAGTCGTAGAAAGAAAAATAAAAAGCTCTATGTTATATACATTCAACTGTAGGTAAAATAAAAACTATTGTTATTAATGAATTAAGTAGATGAACTTAAGAAAGAGATTACAAAGATCTGTGTGTATAATCTGCAGATCTAAATTTAAAAAGAATTAAAGTAGGAGAAGAAAAAAAAAGAGATTTTAGGCTTCATCTCTGCTTTGATAAAAACTGCCAGCAGCTTCTGAAAATAGGTGAGTAAACCCCTGTTTTCTTTTAATCAATTGTTGCTGTGTGGATGCTTGAATTATTTTGAAAGTTTAAACTTGGCTTGCATGCAAGAATCTTGAGTATATGAATAAGTTTTGGCCTGTGTATGTTGATTGCACAAGAATATAACTTCTTGTTTAGCTTTAGGAAAAAAACACCTGTCAAAACCCTTTTTTCTGTCTCTCTTAAATCTGAATGATAAACTATGGTTGGTCATGCATTATGTTTCAGTAAACAAGATGGTGTGTGTTCAAACTTGTACTATGTTTTTCAGTAACAAATCAAAGCAAGTTTTGAAATTTTCTTTTACTGGAAACTAAATAAACACAGTGGCACCTAAATTTGGTTTACAGGTTAACCGATATCAAAGAAAATCTAAATATCTCGCTTTGCTTCTGGAAAGATTGTAAACAAGTTAAAATATTGTTTTAAACCTGTACTACATTTCAGTAGTTAATCAAAGCAGATTTATATAGTTCCTTTTTTGGAAATTATAAAAATAGTTACCATTCAAACTTTTCAAGAAACTGGAACTTCACGAATTTTAATTTCAATAACACTAAGTGAATCGCCTGTAAGAATGATGATTTTAGAAACAGAAATTTAATTTTTTCATTGAACATTTCTCTAGGAAATGGAAGTTGAACTGAAAGTGAACTTTTGACAAATTCTGGTGATCCAAACAATGGTGGGTCTCGAGTTCGTCGTCAGGGGTAGATTAAATGTTCGAGATTACTGGAAAAATACGAGTAAAATTTAGAAACCCTTAAATTTTCAATTCAAGACAAAATTAGGGCTAAGCGCTGCATTTTGGATGTTGAGGTCGCAGGTTAACTGCGTCATCAACACAGCGTTTCAAGCGATCGGTCGTGGGCAGTTTGAATCTTTGGGTATCATGGTGGCTTCAAGCAAGGTAGCACGTTCGTCGATGGTCGGAGGTGATAGTTTGAAGTGGGTTTGGGTGACCCAGTTTTTGTACAATCGAACCCTTTGGCTAAATTTCCGATTTCGTGATGAAGGCCAGGTTCTGGAGGCCTGGGGGCTTGAGTGGGTTAGCGTCGTCTTGTCGGAGGTGGATTCCATGACTAGAACGTCGTCCACTAGTTGTGCACGTGTACGTGATACGTTGTGTATCAGTTCCTCTCATGTTGAGAAGAAGGAGGAGAACTCGAAGCACTACTCGGGTTAGGAAGGAGGAGACTCCAACCCAGGCTCACATAGTTGGGTGTTGCATCAGGTTGATTATACACTTAATAAATTTTTGAAGAAAAAAATGTCACTCAGGTCCAAATTAGGCAAAACTCGAAGCAGGGGATGTTTGGCTCGGGGTAAAACTCGATGCAAGCCTCGGGTTGGTAAATAAAAACAGCAAACCCAGTTTTTAGCTAAACTTTTGAAACACAAGTTAAATTTATTTTTTTGATTAAATTAGTGATAATTGTAAATGGAATTTCAGGTAAATGATATTGAGTCAATTATTTAAAATTTATGAAGTTCAAGAATATTTAAATTTTATAAAAATTGTTTTAAGATTTAACTTAATAAAAATTTAAAAGTAAAGTAAATATCAAAGCGTTAACTTTAAACCAAATTTATTTTGAAATAGTAATTAACAATTAATGTTTTGTAATGATTTTATAAATAAATAATTAACTAATTTAAAGAATTGTTAATGAATAAAAATAATTAAACTTAATTAGTTAACAACTAAGAATTCATAAATTAAAGAATAATTAATCAATTTATTAAGCCAATTAAATTAATTCATAATTAAGTAAAGATTAAACATTGATTTAAAATAATTAATAAAGATAATTATATGGTTAATTCACCTTAATCACAATCACCTTAATCAAAGATGATTAACCATCATCAATATTCTGTACTGGATTGATATTTCTGTTGTGATACTGTGATTGCTTTGTGATGAAATGTGATTTGTGATCTAATTCTATATGTATGTGAAAACCCCTTTTTACCCGTAAAACGACATTTAAACTTCGATGCGATAGGGAGTTGGATTTCAATTTGTTATCTGAAACCCACAACGAACCTTGAACATGAATCCTTGTGATTGATACACCCACATGTTTTTAAATTGAGCGTTCACTATTCGGATTAGCCGGGAGAGGACCTTTGTGTCATACAACCCATTCCGAATAGCGATTCGACGAAATGGATAGCATTTAAAGACGGTAGTGAAGACCGGGTGTCTTTGAAAATGATAGGATAACCCATCGATTGTCCCTGCACTGAATTGCACCGGTATAGAGAGTCCCTAAGTGATGGGAAGTCCGATCATGAATGTGGACGCCCGGATTTACAAGGGCTTCTTCCTTTATTGGACGAAGTGCCTTCATTTCTGTTCGAACCCGGAACAGACTTGTATGTTCGTGTGTCTGACACTACACTTTGAGATATAAAGCCGATTTCTTTCAAATACATATCGGTTGGTGGCGGAGAATTTATTCTCTTAGGTTAACACCCTTCCCTGAGATGTAAGAGCTCAAAGGTTATGTAGTTGAAGGTTATCAGCGATATACTCCTAATTTGGTATTGAGGCATGCTAAGTGCTACTGCATATTGATGATCATTTGTTGATCATTTGTGATCAAAGCATGGCTTTCATGTAAAGAGTAGCTTTGTGGACGAGGCCTCATCGGACCTCACACCACAAAAATAGTTGAAACAGGAAAGATACGGCATTATAAGGGTCGCGCCCTTTAGGTTTTGTCATTTCCTTCTGGAAAAAGGTGGTGTCATGGTATGGAGCCTAGATACTTATCTATGTGGTTGCTTCAATATCATTTACTGTATAGTTGTTTCTTTGTGATGGGGACCCCTCTTATAAAGGTCCCAAAGGATCGGGGAATGGCATAGTCGTGTAGTAGTTACCTAGTTACAGAGGTAACCCGGCCTTGTGTTGGCAGAGAACTGGTTAAGTTCTCGGGACGTCCCGCCAGAGGCGTACCCAAGTGGCATGGAAAGTTCCTTAGCCTGACCATTTTTAGGAAATCCAATTCACAATACGAATCCAGTACGGTTTTAGTCGTATAACCTGCCATTTACTTATGGTGGCGCCCCATTGCTTAGATGGTAGCTGTAGTAGGCACACAATAATGGTTGTATGCTGGCTAGGATTGATATTATACTTTCGAAATGGCTTTCTACACTATGCACTAGTAATAATATCAAAGAATTTTTCCATATCAAGCATATTTGACTATCATAAGAAGAAATCTCCTCCAATTCTGTGATTGCATTGTGTGTGGCGGGAGGTCTTATGGTAGTTTCATTTTCCAAAAGCATACCGGTTTTTCTTGTATAAATCTGTTCTATTTAAAAACAACTATTTTTGTTTACTCATACCAATCCCACGACCGACCTTGCTTATCTAGGTGAAACGTGATGGGGGGTTCTTGCTTTTTGTTTGGTGGCGAGAAGGAGACTCTTACCTCTACATGTCCTCTTTAAGGGGTTGGTTAACCGTAAGGCGTGACAGTCGAAAGGTTGGCCGTAAAAGCAAGGGCAGGGTACCAGTGTATGCTGCGGCGGGGCTGGGATGGTTGAAAAGCTTACCAATCGAGATTGGTCGCTGTTGATGGTTGAAAATCCTAGACCGTGACATGTGCTATCAGAGCTAAAGGTTGAGTAAGAACTTTAGCTACGGAGTATAACACATTAGATGGCTCATTAGAGATAGGGTGAAGTATGCCCTAGAATGAGTATAATTGAGACCGAAACCTCAAATTTTCTTGGTCTATTTCCTTTAACTGCTGATATTTCTTAAGATATCGTCCAAATATCTAAGCCAATTTTCTTACTAATTACAGATAGTAAGGATGAGCGGACGAAGAGGAAGAGCTGGGGGCAAGGAAATGTCATAACACCTAGCCAAGTTCCCCCTACAACAGAGGCAGCATTACCTATTCAGCATCAGTCGAATCTGGGTGATTTATATAAGAATTTCTCAAGGCTTGGTGGTAAGCCGTACACCGGGAATGAGTCGATTATTGAGGCGCAAGCATGGATTAGATCATGTGAGAAAATCTTTAAAGGTCTTAAACTGCAAGATGATCAGATGCATCTCATAGCTTCTTGGTAACTTCAAGATGAAGCTTTAGCATGGTGGGAGACAGTCACTGTTGATGAGCTTGAAGACGAGTTCACTTGGGGAAGATTCAAAGAAGTATTTGAGAAGCGCTATATGCCATCAGCTGGGATTTCTCGTATGTACCAGGAATTCTTGGACTCAAAGCAAGGGAGTTTTTCATTCAAGGAGTATCTCAACAAATTCAATGAATTGTCTCGCTTCGGTCCAGAATTAGTGAATACACCTTTGAAGAAGAACGAGAGGTTCATTCATGGGATGAACAAGAAGTTCCACGAAAAGATGACTGGCCATGTCAAAGAATCCTTCTTAGATTTGGTTGATATGGGATACCGTTATGCTATACTTGACATGCAAGACGCCCCGGTGGAGAAAGGAAATTCGAGCAATCAGAATTGGAAGAAGAGAAAATTTTGAGGCAAGAAACCATGGCACGGTAAGGAGAAAAAGAAGAGAAATCAGGGAAGCACTAAAGGGAATGTCACTTTCTATAATTGCTTGGACAAAGGCCATTATTCTAGCAGATGCATGAAGCCTAAGAAATAATTCAATCAATCCGCTCAAGAAAAGCCCAGGAAATGCTACTATTGTCAAAAAGTGGGACATGAAGTTAAAGGTGGCCCAATTATGAAGCAAGCCCAGACAGCTAAAGTGTACTTAGTCAAAGACAAGTCCACATCTTCCAAAGCAGAAAAGGGGAAGGGAGTTCTAGAAGGTAATCTTACTATTTATGACAGCATTATTAGAGTTCTTTTTGACACTGGCGCTATGTAACGACCCGCTATTTTGGACTATTCGCATCCGCACATGTTGGACTTGAATAATTCAAAATACCGAATTGTAAATTTAAATTTGGCAAAACTGAGATATACAGTAAATAAATAGTCAAAGAATCACAGACACAGAGTAATAATATCCAGCGGAAGTAAAAGAGATAGTAGTTCATGAAGCTACTATATAAACCATATAAGATACATCAGAGTTTACAACAGAGGAGTAATACGATACATCAGGTACAATCAGAATACATCACTGGAATCATCGAATACTGAAAGCAGAATAGATGGCTGGATCTTCAAGCAAGGCTCCAACTCCAAAGGTGAGTCTCGAATACTGGTACACTCAGTCTGACCCGAGCGTAAAGCAAAACACAAAACACTCGAGTCAGGATTAATATTCTTATATCAATAAATCGAACTCAAGTGAAATAGCAATCGAAATACAAGTAACTCAAAGGACGTTGGAATAACCATCCTCTAAGGATCCGTTAAACTATCTACTAGGTAGTAATGTATGCTAAGTAGATAATGTCTATCAGTAATATAAAGTATTAAAATAGTGTTAAGGCGTTACCATTATCCCCCTTAACACATTTTTATAATGCCATAGTCTATACAGCACCGTAAACCCCACCGTAAACTGGTGGTTATCAGATGGTACCCCATAGGTATAACACAAAACAAAACGTAGTGGTCACGAATAGGATAATCAGTATGACAAGGTACATGAGGCGATACCAACTAGGATACTAGTAGTTGCGTGATCCGGACTGATGTTGAGCATAGCCAGCAGCTACCTCAACACCGCGAAACAACACTCCCAAACCGAGGGGCACACCCAAATCGAATCACAAAAGTAATAGATATGGTATCGAAGAAGTGTGTCCGCTAGAGGAGGCGAACCTCAATGGCCCGGCGCGGCTCCTGTTTTAGTCATGTCAGGGGTCATCGAATATCGTTCTCTTTCTTCTGTCAACGCGTTCACCAAACCATCCACTTCATTCTGGATCAACTCTCCTCGTATAATAGTTATTAAAGTGGTTTCGGTATCGACAGAAAGTATGTCCATATCCGATCCCGGTCTCTTTAATAACTATGTATTATTACACCGATTGGTCGTTTAATATATTTCAAAATAATCAATTTCAATTTTTAATTAGAATTCGTAATAACATTCCATTTGTCTTTCTTTATCAATTTTTGTAATTTACATTTCAAAACTTTCAAATTACCATTTCAAAATCTTATAATTCAAATTCCAATTATTTTTAAACAATTCAAATATTGGTTCAAGTTCATATATAAATTTCATTCTGAAATTATTTAAAATTAATTTAATTTAACATTCATAATCAATTTCAATTCATTTATCGATTTCATTCAATATTCGTTAAGTTACTTATCATTCAAACAGTTTCCATTTAATTTCCAATTCATTAAATAAATTACTTAAGTTCAACTTTATTATATCAACTTACAAATTTAATTAAATTAAATTCGTCAAATCAAATTCTTAAATTACAAGTCTTACATTTATTTCAAAAAAACGCATTTATTTCTTGCTACGAAATTCAATTTCACTTATTCTTTACGTAGTTACAATTTCAAAACTCAATTAATAAAGAAACTAAATTTCATATATTCGAGAAATCAAATTTCACCTTAACTTACTTAAATAAAATTTTCCAAAACTTAATAAATAAAGAAACCCAATTCCATTTATTAACGAAGTTCAAATTCTCTTATTCAAAAGATAAATCTCTTATCAAAGAATTCAATTTTTATTCACTTATCAAATAATTCAATCTCATTCAATTATTAAATAATTTCAACTTAATTATTAATCATTCCAAATTTAATTATTAAATCATTTCAAACTTAATTCAATGAATAATTCCAAATTTTATTGTCAAAAATTAATTTTAAAACAACGCTCTTTCAACAACTACTTTGTTAATATTCGTTTCAGATTTTAAATATTATCATTTTCCTTTTATTAAATTCAAATTCCAATTTCATTTCAAAACCTTATTCTTTACTCAAATAAAATCATTATTTTATTTTAAATCAAATTATTGACCAGTCGGGTTTTATTAAAATTTCTATCCTAAGTCAAGTTCATTTGGGTATTTATCATTTCAACCCGATTCCATTTCAATTCAAAAATCAAAGCATAGCAAAGGGAACTTGCAGTGTGATAACAGGGATGGTGTCAAAGTAAACAAACAAGCAATAACAACAATCAATAACAATTCAATAATCAATTCAAATAATCCCGAAATAATCGTATTAATTCGCATTGTTATTTGTGCGAATTAATATAACTACTTCTAGAATCTACACTATCATTTCATGCAGATTAAAGATTATTCCACTAATTATTTATATGGTTTTCACTTGTCATTCAATTTCAAACTACATCAATTTATACAACATACATTTAAATGATTCATGGTGTTGTTAACACTATTTCTACGTGTCAATTTATTTAACATTCAAAGGGGTCATATGATACAAATTTAACTAATCAACTTCAACACATATCGATTTCAAATTGTTAACTATTCTACGTCAATTTCAATTGCATAATAATTATCACTTATACATGAAAATTTTAATATCCAATATAAACAACAAACAATCAATTAATTATCAACCAAACTGTATTATCATCGCATAAATAATTAACAGGTAATGGTGTCAGATGTCATAGGTGAACAGATACAGTTAATAGCATATATAACAGTGTAAATAACTAACAGCAGCATATTTCAATTGTCGTTTCAATTGATATCAAATTTAATAAATAAAAGAACATTAATCGTGAGTGATGGCTCACCTTTCGAGGTTAGAGAGAGAATAGACAATGGAACGAGTTACGGATCCAGGCACGACTTCGATGGTCAAAGCTACTAAATGAGGAATCGATGGAAATCAAATCAGAACTTGATTGATGAAGGTAAATGGTATAAATGGCTTATAGATTTTCTTTAAAATTTATTTGATTTGAAAAGCTTATCAAAATAGGTTCTCTAAAAAAAAAAAAATTGTACACAAATATATCGTATATAACCTACTGTAACTAAGTGTAAATATAAAGCATATATTTATTACAACTAAACATAAGCGATACCGTTGTATGCAAATATACTTAATCTATGAACAAGCAGTGACCACATATGGAAGCCAGCTGTAAACAATTTATATGCAACATTTTGTGTATAAACTTGGACACTCAACTGATTTAAATAACTTTACTATATAAAGAAAAACTGCAGCCTATTTTATAATGTAAACTATTGTTATATATATATATACATATATATAATAGTAGGGGCCACATGCAGTTGATTTTTTTTTCACAGCTAACAGCATTATTGCATTTTACAACAAAATATTTATGGACTAACCTATGCACACAGACGTAACTCTACCTACGTACAGACAACATAAAATCCTTACTTTAACAAGGCTACAAAACACATATATATACACATAGAGGCTGTCATGCATTTTGAAACAGCAAGTATAAATAACTTTGTAGAGAAAATTTTTAACTTATGAAAAATATATTTATATATATAACAGAAAACTCACCTATACAATACACTATATACATCTCAATATCTTTATTAAAATCAAGCATAGAAAATAAACATATCTATTTATTTTCAAATCTCTGTAATTCTAAATTTATATGCATCTTACCTAACCAACTTACAGATATATATTTATGAAAGATTGTTTTATACGTGTTTTCTTGCGTGCTATTGCATGTTAAACACAAATCATCGTATACAAATATATACTAAAATAGTGAGATGTTATAGAGTAAAACAAAAACCAAACTTACACGCATACATCACTACACAAACGAGGGCAGCTGCCGAAGCGAGGTCAGGTCCGGGCGGTGCCTGTGGGTGACGTGGAGATCGATGCACGAGAGGGTGGGGACGTTGTACATGGGTTTGCTGACCGCTGGAGAGCGGAGCTTCGAGCTCGGGTGGTCGGAGCAAGGTGAAAGAAAAAGGAGAGGTGATGGCGTGATCTGGTGATACGGCCATGGAGGAAAGGAGAGTTGCGTGGTCGAGAAGGGCAGTTCGGCAGGGTAGGCTCGGTGATTGGAAGGTGGACCACGGCGTGCGGTTCGAACGGAGGGAGGGTGCGCTGTAGCTTCGTCAGTGGTTAGAAGTGGAGACCTAGGGTGGAGCAGGCGGGTCGAGTGGGTGCGCGTAGCAGGGGCGGAGTGCAGCCGGCGCACTGGAGCGGAGGCGGTGGTGCAGCAGAGGCGGAGGGTGATGCGGAAGCAGGCATGGGGACGGAGGCCGGTAGGGGGTGGCGAAGTGGGTGGCGGTCGCGGGTTGGTAGAGGAACGTGAGCCCGGACGTGCGCTGCAAGGTGAGGTCGAGCCTGGGCGGAGATTTGGAGATGTGCGTGATATACTTTGCTTCCAGAAAAATGTTCCATCTACTTCAATTTTTTTTTTTGAACAAATAACAGAAGAGGAGAAAACGTGAAAGAAGGGAGAAGAAATGAATAAGAGGGGAGAGAATGGGATGCTCTGAAATAGGGTTCAGTTTATCTGAGCAACACTTTAAAGGCTTACATATTTATTTTATTTTTCTTTCTTTTGAAACGGTGACGAGACGAAGGAAGTAGAGGAGACATTGTACAGGCAAATGAGCAGGTAACTGCTGGAATGGACATATGAATAGCGGGCTTAGGCAAGTTAGCTGTTACTTTTATTAATTATGACTTGTGGCTTTACAGCTTGCACGATTTGAAATGAATAGACATTGAAATGAACGAGCTGGCAGAGGCATAAATGAAGGCACGTATATAGAGAAGGGTTCAGAGTGCACAGGAAATGTAATGATATTTTTGCAAAGTGGTGGCTATTGGGTTTCCAAGACAGCTGAATAGATTCCTAGAATTTTGAACGTTGGAAAGTTGGGTACCGGTTTGTGCTGCGTAACAGACCAGTTTGTACTCCGTTAACCAATTAAAATTTGCAACGCTGAACTCCAATTGAAAACAAATAAATATACCGTTTTGGCCAGCGCGACGAGGCGGACACAACGGTATAAAGATATCAGTGATCTGATTGAATTATAAAATTCGAAATTTCCTACTGAAGGAAAATGCAGTAAAACGTCGAAAAATAAGAGCGACGGAGCTAAAGTGATCCGAATTTGGAAAAACGAAAAATGACGTCTTGCTCAGAAAACGATTTAGAATTTTTCTATGTAAAATATTTAGGTATCGGAAACGGTTTATTTTCATTGATTACTAACATATTTAAATTGAAGTAAGTTTACGCGTGAAAGAAACTTTCATATTTCTGAACGAAAATTTACCGGTTGCTATGTTTAATTAGACGCATTTCAAATGTGAAGTTTGAATAGCATCGGAATTTGTTTGTGAAAATTCGAAATTCTACACTAAATAAGCGATTTTTAAAATTTTAAACTGGGTCTGAATTTCAGGGTTGTTACATTCTCTCCCACTCAAAACTTTTCGCCCCCGAAAAGGAAGGATGTAGGAGAATAGAAACAACCAGAAGAAATAGACTTGAACTACAAAATAAACAATTGATTTAAACCATAGAAATTTCAATTTAAATTATTTTGTATTTAACAATTTGACTTTAAATTCAAGACTTTCATAAAATTGATTTGATTTCACATATATTAATGTTAGGTACAAAAGATTCCTTTCAAATGAAATTCAATTTAAATTCAATTAATTCACGATATTCTCTTAAGTTGATTTAATTCAATTTATTAATTCTCAAAACAAGATTTTCTTCAATTAATCATACCTATTATTTATTTAACTTATTATTCTATTTATCTCATAAACATTTATAATTAAGATTTAAGTGAATAACATTTATTATACGCACTTACATTTTATTTATAAAGACAATTTATATTATATATTATCCAATTTTCTTAAATTAACAATTTCAATGATCATAAATTTTAATAGTCATTTATTATAATCATACTTTATTCGACAATTTAATTCTTCTTAATTACAAATTATTATTAAATTTATTCTACTTAATCTAGCTTATCACATATATATTAAGTATATTGACATTTATTATAACTACTCAAATTTATTTTAAAATTCCTTTGATAACATTTACATTGTATAATATTCAATTACATAACTAACTTTTGAACATTTAGGTAAGTTATATATAATGCAATTTGAGTATTATCCAATTTTTTTTTTTAAATTCATTTATTTCAAGCTAAGTATTTATATAAAATAATTTGGCTTCATTTAAAATTGTAAAATCATCCTTTAACAAATTTTTAAGAATTAATTTCTGATTAGCTTCAAACAACTTGAGATAAAATAAATATATATATTCATAATATATCAAATCAAAATTAAAATCTTCAATATATATTATAAATCAAGTCATGTTTAGAAATTCAAATCAATTTATTTTTCAAAACAAACCGTAGCAAAGCTACAGAATAGTCTCTCCACTTCGAAACTCGAAAATGAATGTCGATGATGCGGCCGTCATCACCGAAATTATTTTCCAGCGATAAAGAGAAGAGCACTGATTTAAACATCTAAAATTTCTTTGAAAAGATTTCTATTCGAAAATACTTTAAGCAATACACCCTTTAAAACTTTAAAGCCAAGTTTGAAATCACCGGAAATTAAGTTCTCAAATTCTAATTTATATCCATTTGAATTCCAAATCAAAATATAACCAAGCCTTATAAATTCATTTATTTATTTTATGAAATAGTCAATGGTTTATAATACAATAAATGAGAATTTAAAATTTTCACATTTCGGACAACAGATTCATTAACATTTTAATTTCAGAAAAATTTATACATATATATAATAAAATCATACAAAATTTTTTATTTACCACATTCGAAAATACTATTGTGTCAGTTTTCTCTGTTCAAATGTTTTAGGGATTCTATCGATAGCGTTGATCAGACGAATCGATCGAAAACCCAAATCAATATCAACAACTCAAACAACACAATATATGTAAAACATTTTTAATATTAATTTATAATAATTTGTAAATACACTTCCTCGCTCGACGATACAAGAATATATTTCAAAACAAGTATAGAAATTCAAATTCGATGGAAATCAAATCAAAGAGAATTTTGATTCGATAATAAGTTTGAAATAGAAGATAAGGTAATTCGATCAACAAAATCGAGAGATGGTCAAGCTTATTAAATTCACGGGCAACCTTAACCAGATCAACCGTAACTTCAAGAATAAGATCGATGCTAGATTACGAGGTAAATCAACATTCGATCTCAAGAGATAGAATTCAGGCATAGCGGGAGATAGATAGCATCGTAAACCAAGGATACAGAAATCTCCGGTAAATCAATGCCTATTGTAAAGGAGTTTCACCCCCTTTTTACAAATCATTCGAAGATTGGCGAGACCGCCGATCTATTATTGATACCATTCAAAGTGGAGTTATGGGAAGCTCCAGAATTGAAAGAAGACAAATGGTGAGGGACACGAATGAATTTTGGAACCGCAGGGAACGTTCCAAAATTCAAAGGAAACGAGTCAAGAAGAAGAGATTGAAACTCGAGCGGGAGTGATTCTATAAATACATTTACCCTATATGCTAAGTTTTGCCTAGAGCTACCAAAAGCTCTGATACCAACTGTAACGACCCGCTATTTTGGACTATTCGCATCCGCACATGTCGGACTTGAATAATTCAAAATACCGAATGGTAAATTTAAATTTGGCAAAACTGAGATATACAGTAAATAAATAGTCACAGAATCACAGACACAGAGTAATAATATGCAGTGGAAGTAAAAGAGATAGTAGTTCATGAAGCTACTATATAAACATATAAGATACATCAGAGTTTACAACAGAGGAGTAATACGATACATCAGGTACAATCAGAATACATCGCTGGAATCATCGAATACTGAAAGCAGAATAGATGGCTGGATCTTCAAGCAAGGCTTCAACTCCAAAGGTGAGTCTCGAATACTGGTACACTTAGTCTGACCCGAGCGTAAAGCAAAACACAAAACACTCGAGTCAGGATTAATATTCTTATATCAATAAATCGAACTCAAGTGAAATAGCAATCGAAATACAAGTTACTCAAAGGACGTTGGAATAACCATCCTCTAAGGATCCGTTAAACTATCTACTAGGTAGTAATGTACGCTAAGTAGATAAAGTCTATCAGTAATATAAAGTATTAAAATAGCGTTAAGGCGTTACCATTATCCCCCTTAACACATTTTTATAATGCCATAGTCTATATAGCACCGTAAACCCCACCGTAAACTGGTGGTTATCAGAGGGTACCCCATAGGTATAACACAAAACAAAACGTAGTGGTCGCGAATAAGATAATCAGTATGACAAGGTACATGAGGCGATACCAACTAGGATACTAGTAGTTGCGTGATCCGGACTGATGTTGAGCATAGCCAGCAGCTACCTCAACACCGCGAAACAACACTCCGAAACCGAGGGGTGCACCCAAATCGAATCACAAAAGTAATAGATATGGTATCGAAGAAGTGTGTCCGCTAGAGGTGGCGAACCTCAATGGCCCGGCGTGGGTCCTGTTTTAGTCATGTCAGGGATCATCCAATATCGTTCTCTTTCTTCAGTCAACGCGTTCACCAAACCATCCACTTCATTCTGGATCAACTCTCCTCGTATAATAGTTATTAAAGTGGTTTCGGTATCGACAGAGAGTATGTCCATATCCGATCCCGGTCTCTTTAATAACTACGTATTATTACACCGATTGGTCGTTTAATATATTTCAAAATAATCAATTTCAATTTTTAATTAGAATTCATAATAACATTCCATTTGTCTTTCTATATCAATTTTTGTAATTTACATTTCAAAACTTTCAAATTACCATTTCAAAATCTTATAATTCAAATTCTAATTATTTTTAAACAATTCAAATATTGGTTCAAGTTCGTATATAAATTTCATTCCGAAATTATTTAAAATCAATTTAATTTAACATTCATAATCAATTTCAATTCATTTATCGATTTCATTCAATATTCGTTAAGTTACTTATCATTCAAACAGTTTCCATTTAATTTCCAATTCATTAAATCAATTACTTAAGTTCAACTTTATTATATCAACTTACAAATTTAATTAAATTAAATTCGTCAAATCAAATTCTTAAATTACAAGTCTTACATTTATTTCAATAAAATGCATTTATTTCTTGTTATGAAATTCAATTTAACTTATTCTTTACGTAGTTACAAATTTCAAAACTCAATTAATAAAGAAACTAAATTTCATATATTCGAGAAATCAAATTTCACCTTAACTTACTTAAATAAAATTTTCCAAAACTTAATAAATAAAGAAACCCAATTCCATTTATTAAGAAGTTCAAATTCTCTTATTCAAAAGATAAATCTCTTATCAAAGAATTCAATTTTTATTCACTTATCAAATAATTCAATCTCATTCAATTATTAAATAATTTCAACTTAGTTATTAATTATTTCAAATTTAATTATTAAATCATTTCAAACTTAGTTCAATGAATAATTCCAAATTTTATTGTCAAAAATTAATTTTAAAACAACGCTCTTTCAACAACTACTTTGTTAATATTCGTTTCAGATTTTAAATATTAACATTTTCCTTTTATTAAATTCAAATTCCAATTTCATTTCAAAACCTTATTCTTTACTCAAATAAAATCATTATTTTATTTTAAATCAAATTATTGACCAATCGGGTTTTATTAAATTTTCTATCCTAAGTCAAGTTCATTTGGGTATTTATCATTTCAACTCGATTCCATTTCAATTCAAAAATCAAAGCATAGAAAAGGGAACTTGCAGTGTGATAACAGGGACGGTGTCAATGTAAATAAACAAGCAATAACAACAATCAATAACAATTCAATAATCAATTAAAATAATCCCTAAATAATCGTATTAATTCGCATTGTTATTTGTGCGAATTATTATAACTATTTCTAGAATCTACACTATCATTTCATGCAGATTAAAGATTATTCCACTAATTATTTATACTGTTTTCACTTGTTATTCAATTTCAAACTACATCAATTTATACAACATACATTTAAATGATTCAAGGCGTCGTTAACACTATTTCTACGTGTCAATTTATTTAACATTCAAAGGGGTCATATTATACAAATTTAACTAATCAACTTCAACACATATCGATTTCAAATTGTTAACTATTCTACGTCAATTTCAGTTGCATAATAATTATCACTTATACATGACAATTTTAACATCCAATATAAACAACAAACAATCAATCAATTATCAACCAAACTGTATTATCATCGCATAAATAATTAACAGGTAATGGTGTTAAATGTCATAGGTGAACAGATACAGTTAATAGCATATATAACAGTGTAAATAACTAACAGCAGCATATTTCAGTTGTCGTTTCAATTAAAATCAACTTTAATAAATAAAAGAACATTAATCGTGAGTGATGGCTCACCTTTCGAGGTTAGAGAGAGAATAGACAATGGAACGAGTTACGGATCCAGGCACGACTTCGATGGTCAAAGCTACTAAATAAGGAATTGATGGAAATCAAATCAGAACTTGATTGATGAAGGTAAATGGTATAAATGACTTATAGATTTTCTTTAAAATTTATTTGATTTGAAAAGCTTATCAAAATAGGTTCTCTAAAAAAAAAAAAAAATTGTACACAAATATATCATATATAACCTACTGTAACTAAGTGTAAATATAAAGCATATATTTATTATAACTAAACATAAGTGATACCGTTGTATGCAAATATACTTAATCTATGAACAAGCAGTGACCACATATGGAAGCCAGCTGTAAACAATTTATATGCAACATTTTGTGTATAAACTTGGACACTCAACATGATTTAAATAACTTTACTATATAAAGAAAAACTGCAGCCTATTTAATAATGTAAACTATTATTATATATATACATATATATAACAGTAGGGGCCGCATGTAGTTGATTTTTTTTTCACAGCTAACAACATTGTTGCATTTTACAACAAAATATTTATGGACTAACCTATGCACACAGACGTAACTCTACCTACGTACAGACAACATAAAATCCTTACTTTAACAAGGCTACAAGACACATATATATACAAATAGAGGCTGTCATGCATTTTGAAACAGCAAGTATAAATAACTTTGTAGAGAAAATTTTTAACTTATGAAAAATATATGCATATATATAACATAAAACTCACCTATACAATACACTATATACATCTCAATATCTTTATTAAAATCAAGCATAGAAAATATACATATCTATTTATTTTCAAATCTCTGTAATTCTAAATTTATATGCATCTTACCTAGCCAACTTACAGATATATATTTATGAAAGATTGTTTTGTACGTGTTTTCTTGCGTGCTATTGCATGTTAAACACAAATCATCGTATACTAATATATACTAAAACAGTGAGATGCGGTAGAGTAAAACAAAAAGCCAAACTTACACGCATACATCACTACACAAACGAGGGCAGCTGCCGAAGCGAGGTCAGGTCCGGGCGGTGCCTGTGGGTGACGTGGAGATCGATGCACGAGAGGGAGGGGACGTTGTACATGGATTTGCTGACCGCTGGAGAGCGGAGTTTCGAGCTCGGGTGGTCGGAGCAAGGTGAAAGAAAAAGGAGAGGTGATGGCGTGATCTGGTGATACGGCCGTGGAGGAAAGGAGAGTTGCGTGGTCGAGAAGGGCAGTTCGGCAGGGTAGGCTCGGTGATTGAAAGGTGGACCACGGCGTGCGGTTCGAACGGAGGGAGGGTGCGCTGTAGCTTCGTCAGTGGTTAGAAGTGGAGACCTAGGGTGGAGCAGGCGGGTCGAGTAGGTGCGCGTAGCAGGGGCGGAGTGCAGCCGGCACACTGGAGCGGAGGCGGTGGTGCAGCTGAGGCGGAGGGTGATGCGGAAGCAGGCATGGGGACGGAGGCCGGTAGGGGGTGGCGAAGTGGGTGGCGGTCGCGGGTTGGTAGAGGAACGTGAGCCCGGACGTGCGCTGCAAGGTGAGGCTGAGCCTGGGCGGAGATTTGGAGATGTGCGTGATATACTTTGCTTCGAGAAAAATGTTCCATCTACTTTAATTTTTTTTTTGAACAAATAACAGAAGAGGAGAAAACATGAAAGAAGGGAGAAGAAATGAATGGGAAGGCAGAGAATGGGATGCTCTGGAATAGGGTTCAGTTTATCTGAGCAACACTTTAAAGGCTTACATATTTATTTTATTTTTCTTTCTTTTGAAACGGTGACGAGACAAAGGAAGTAGAGGAGACATTGTACAGGTAAATGAGCAGGTAACTGCTGGAATGGAAATATGAATAGCTGGCTTAGGCAAGTTAGCTGTTACTTTTATTAATTATGACTTGTGGCTTTACAGCTTGCACGATTTGAAATGAATAGACATTGAAATGAACGAGCTAGCAGAGGCATAAATGAAGGCACGTATATAGAGAAGGGTTCAGAGTGCACAGGAAATGTAATGATATTTTTGCAAAGTGGTGGCTATTGGGTTTCCAAGAGAGCTGAATAGATTCCTAGAATTTTGAACGTTGGAAAGTTGGGTACCGGTTTGTGCTGTGTAACAGACCAGTTTGTACTCCGTTAACCAATTAAAATTTGCAACGCCGAACTCCAATTGACACAAATAAATATACCGTTTTGGCCAGCGCGACGAGGCGGACACAACGGTATAAAGATATCAGTTATTTGATTGAATTATAAAATTCGAAATTTCCTACTGAAGGAAAATGCAGTAAAACGTCGAAAAATTAGAGCGACGGAGCTAAAGAGGTCCGAATTTGGAAAAATGAAAAATGACGTCTTGCTCAGAAAACGATTTAGAATTTTTCTATGTAAAATATTAAGTTTCGGAAACGGTTTATTTTCATTGATTACTAACAGATTTAAATTGAAGTAAGTTTACACGCGAAAGAAACTTTCATATTTCCGAACGAAAATTTACCCGTTGCTATGTTTAATTAGACGCATTCCAAATGTGAAGTTTGAATAGCATCGGAATTTGTTTGTGAAAATTCGAAATTCTACACTAAATAAGCGATTTTTAAAATTTTAAACTGGGTCTGAATTTCAGGGTCGTTACACGCTACACACAGTTTTTTCTCTCAACAAGCTATTAATGAATTGAATCTTGAACCTGATTTTGTTGATGAGCCTATATGCGTAAAGAATCCATTTGGAGGTCCCGCGAATCATTGTCTTCGATGTAGAGATGTTCCTATCTCATATTCTAGCTACCAATGGTTAGTCATGCCTTTCGGGCTAACCAATGCCCAAGCATACACTACAACAAAAGTTAGTTTAGACAGCATTCGTTCTCAGCGTTTAAATGTTGAAAGCTGTAGAAATGTCTTCGTAGTATTTTTTTTAGGGTTTAACGCTGACAAAAAAATTTTGGTTTTCCGCCTTAACGCGCTCTTCATTTCCCTCTTTTCCAATATATTCGCACGGTATGCCTTTCCCTCTTTCTCAATTTCAATTTCCCCCAAAGTCATTTTGATTTCAATCCATCATTCCCCAACGTCGATTTCCCTATCGCTAGCTATACTCAGTGGTTTCCCTTTCCTCTTCGATTTCCTTACCAGCTGTTACACTGAACTTGGCAGTGATTTCCCTACCTGCGGTTGCCCAACAGCGGTGGAAAATAGAAAATTTGGTGAGAATTTTTTTACCCTATTTTTTAGTTCGATTTCAAATGATTGCTTATTAATTATCAGATCTCTGGTAGCCACGGGTAAAATGTTTCTATTTTTTTGTTGCATAGGAATCGATGATACCCATGTTTTGGGTTTGTAATGTAGTATTAAACCGATATTTTTTCTTTGTTTTCATTATTTATGATGTTTTGGTAGTTTTGAATAGCATATATCTTCATATCTCCATCCCAATAATTATATAGGAATACAAAGATGATAGCTTAAGATAAAACTCATGTGATAACTCCTACTACTAGCCACTGGTATTATTCGTGGTATGGCTAAAGTTAAATAGGTTGCTGGACACAAATCTGGCAAAGAAGATATTTGTTTTGCACTGTCTACACAAATCTGGCAAAGAAGATTTAGTCTATATTTTTATTATCTGTTGTTAATATAGGCACTTTTTTGTGAGGAGTTGTTTATATGATACAAACTTACGCACACACTGCATATGCATAGGATGCTAACTCAATAAAATTCCATATCCCATACATATATGCTACATATAAAAAACCATAAAACAAGAAGCCTTCCAGTTTATACTCCTGTTGTATTTGTTACAGGCTATTTTCATAAACAGTTATTTATACGTGACTACAGATATACATTTTTATATATTTATATCTATCTCTGTGAGTATGTATTACTAATTCGCAAATAGTTCCAGACATACAGCTGTGATATATGATTTTGTATTTACAATCAATATTAGTTTTGGCTGCACTACTTAGTCTACCTTCCTAATTTTAGTTTAAAGAGGTGATATTATGAATAATATTGGTATATATTAATTTACAAACTACTTGCTTCTTCACTCTGCCGTGTTATACTATAAAATACAACAGACTATGATTAATTAAGTTTTCAAAAGTTTACCGATTCTTTTCTACGAGTTTCTGGTAGACCACATTTGATCATACTCTTTTTACAGTCTTTAATAATAACATACTGTCCCTGGAAACATTGTTTTACTACATACAACTTCTATAAAAGACATGCGATATTTTTTAGCTGTCCCTGTAATAACATGTTGTCCCAGTCATTCACGTGGAATACATTGCATGTTATAAGAGGTGGTTTGATGCAGAATGATATGTAGCAAGTGAGGATGTCAAGGGGTTGTTGAATGATGTAGGTGGGTTGTTGATCAGGTTGAGGGAGTAACAGATGTGGTAATGGCAAGTCAGTGGAGTAGAGGAGAAAGAGATGGATGTGGGAAAATTGCTTGCAGGCAGAGGCAGTTGATATGGTAGGGAACTGGTGTTGTGAGAATGGTGATGTAACTGTTATGATGATGGAGAGATTTGGTTATGGTGACAGTCTTGTATGAGGATGATGTTTGTACTGTGATGTGTTGGATGGTTAAAGTGGTAAATGGGTGATGTTGGAGAGGAAGTAGGGTATGGTTAGTGAGGTGAGTTTGAGTCATTGTGTGCACTGTTTTGATGCACAGAAGTGCACAGAATGTATGTTGGCAATGCAAGTTTGTTGTGATTTAGATGAATGAGGGTAGCAGTTGTGTGGTATGACAGGGTGATGAAGTTATGACTGTTGTTAGGTGATAACAGTGGAATGTTTGGAGTTTAAAGAGGTAATGACAGGCAGTAAGGAATTTATATTGGGAGGTGGCAGAGGGTAGCTGCTATATGAGCCAGCAGAGATAGTGCGCTGTGATGGTGCATTGGTGTGCAGGGGCAAGAGTAAGGATGTGAACAGAAATGTGCACAGTTTATGTTTTTTTGTAACAAAAAGAAATTTGTAAAACCAAGATAGAAATTGTAAATGTAAGCCATTAGACTATGAGAGGATGGCTGAAGGTGCAAGGGCAAACATTCCAAGCAAGTGAATTGCCTGATGTAAATGGAAGCAAATGATCGGACTCTTTACTGACATCAAGTATCAGGAACCAAATTTATTGTTAATGGCGCAAGCCAAGTATCAGGAGAGGGGTAATGCATAGACATTACTCCGGTGCTACAAAATAGCGCCGTCGTAATGGCAAATTTTTTGGAAACAGTTTGGCTTACAGAATTAATAGCAGTATTAATGGACCAATGGATCGGTATGATTGCAAATCTTTGAAATAAAAATTCCTAGATTCTACAGGTAACTAAATTCACTTGAAAACAGTAGCAATATATGTTCCAATACCAGTGAATATGGTTCCCTTTTTATTAAAAAGTTATAAGTTACGTTAATTATTGAATTGTTTTCATTTTAGTTTACTGTTTACTATGTATGAAGTGGAAATTTTTTGTTTGCTCCTCCGACTGCTAAACATTTTGTATCGAACCATCAACTGATGAATTTGCTACTGGTTCCCGTATTTTTAATGTACTTGGTCAAAATAATGCCCATCAAGATAAATATGGTGCGTTACTTAAAAATACGAATAACACCATCATGGAAGCAGACACTTATAATCAAAGCATACATCTAAACCAAACCAACCCTAATATACAATGGTTTGTTTTTTATTTATTTTTCAATTTCTTTGTGTTACGAGAAGGCAAAGTGTTCATATTATGAACGCGCATAATACAGCCCTCTTTGTAGCATTGCTTGTCAGGGAACCTAATTCTTACTCATATTAAACCTTCAGTTTGCAAGTATGCCAAATTGATGACCTGATGTTAGATGAATAGATTAGTTGATTAATGTAGGTCTCAAGAAGAAACTCGTAATGAGTATAAAGTCACAAGTTAAATGTTGGAATTCTAACTACCAATTTCCATTAATTATTTGCATGTTGTCTCTTCCTATTTTTTGTTTTGATTTGGCCAAGGGCTTGAGTTGGATTAATGTTTCAAATTTTGGCAGTTCTGATGTCCACTAGTCCGTTTGATTCATTATTGATTTATTCGTCATGTGAAGGTGCTACCTAAGCACAACACGTGTCTCGTTCCTTTTCTTAACCTGAGAAACATGGAATGCATGGTGTATTATAGCATAATTAACTAGCAGTCACATATAAGCCATAATGCCAAATTTCTCTAATTAGTTTATTTTTAGTCAACAATTAATTTAGATCTGATTGATTTATTTTTAGTCAATAGTTAATTTAGTATTTGCTTAGTTGCAGATGTATGTATGTTTACTGGTTATGTTAACACAGGTTCTTAATGCTACTTTAGATAATTATAAAAAAGCATTTTCAATGTTGCTGTTTTGTTTAAGCTCGTCAATTTAGTGAAGTATGTGGCAATTGATCAATTGAGATGTCTCTGCCTTAATTTTGTCTTCTTTTTCGTTGTTATTATGTTCTAAAAGGCGTGCATTATATTTTTAATGTTCTCATTTTATTTTTTAATGCTTATATATGTTTTAATAAAAATATATTAACATAATAACCAGATCATAAATGCTACAAATAATGATTAAATAGTTTGAATTTGTATCCATTTAATATTCTTTCAATTATTTTGCTCTTTTAAAGATATTTATATTCCATGTAAAATAATGGAGGAACCTATTATCGAACAGGAGTCAATATCCTTCATATCCTTTAAGTTTAACATGTAAGTTTCACATCTTGTTTATAAGAGTTTGGTGATTGTTTGGTGACTGTTGATGACTGTTTGAGTCCCTTGTTTCTTAAATCAACGGTTTCTTCAAATCTATTGACTTCAGAGCAGTTTGGTGACTGTTGGTGAAGGAACTGTTGTATGATGACGTTAGTGGCAGCTTTATAGTTGTAGATGGATGAAGGAAGGATGGTGGTAGATGAGTGGTTGTTGTTCAAGGTTGATGTTGTTCAGGGGTGATGTTGTGAATGGTGGAGATAACTATATTTGATGACTGTTGGTGTTACTGGTGGAGAAGGAGTGTGCATAGAAACTGGATGTTGTAACAGGTTGATGGATGTTTATTGTATGTGAAGTGTTGGTTTTTTGTACGGAAATATTTGTATGTTTGTGAAGGTTTTTGTAATATGAGTGCTGTAAGTTCTCAGGTAGTAGATGACGTGATGGTGCAGTGGAAGGTGGTCAGGTGTAAATGGTAAAGGGGATGTATTGGTAGGTTGTTCAAAGTTTGTGTGATTGAACTGGGTTGAAGTTGCTTGCAACAGTAACAGTTTTATGCATAGGGATTTAGAACAGGTTGTTTGTTTGATGACAGAGGGGCAAGGGAAGAACTGCAATGTTGCTGTAGTTGGTTGGTTGTTGGAGTTCAGGTAGTTGTTGATGTAATAGTGGTTGAAGTTGAACAGTTGAGGTATGTGCAGGGGATATGCGGTGGTGAATGATGAAGCAGTTGCAGTGTAGGTGATGAAGTTGTGTTGTTTGGGTATGTTAACAGAGGTGAGTAAGGGAAATGAAGCAATGAGGCAAACCCAAACCCGGCCCAACAATTAGTTTAGCAAACCCAAACCATTCTTCTTCTTTCTTTTTTTAATCTTGTTTATTAAGCAATGAAATCTTGTTTCAATTGCAGTGGTTGTGGGTATTAGAGGTTTGGTATGAAGATGATATAGTATGTTCGGTTTGATCTAGTTCAGTGAAGTCGTAGGCTGTTGTATTGTTTGTGGAAGGTCGAGGTGGAGTGTTGATGGAATAATAGCAGAAGGCGTTTGTTTTGACAGAGGAGGTAGATGCAATGATGGTCAGAGAAGGCTGGTGAGAAGTGCAAAGTGATGTGCAGGTTAAGGGAAAATGTATCAGTGTAGTGGGTTGTTGAAGATTGTATGAATAGCTGTTGATGTTGTGTAGTGTTAATGTCATCTTGTAAATGGCAGAGAAGTGGGAAGTACCTTATGGCTGAAGTGAATGAAGGTGAAGTGTCAAGATAGAGAACTGGATGTGGTAACTATGATGGTCAGTGATAGTCTTGTTGTGTTAAGGAATGTAATAGTGACAATGGCAGAGTTCATATTAACAAACTCTGTCATTTGTTTATTTTAAGTTGGTTGGTTGTTGATTTAAAGGTTGTTGTTGGAGTTCATATTAATAAATAAGTTGCATTTCTACTTTTTTTTTAGTATATATTGCTTAAATTTGTGTAGTTTTCACCATACGTTTACATCTTTATTGCCTTGTAGCTTTGTTTGTATGCTTATTATTCCTATTAACTCTAACTTTTCCTTTTATTGCTACTGTGCAGGGTAGAGACATGAGCAGGAGATTCTCTTTGCCAGTTTTGGAATGTTTGTTCTTCTTTATCCAATCTATTCTCTCACATATAAATATGAATATCTAGAGGAGGAGCATATCTGCAAATATATTTGTTGTTATGTTAATTATGCAGAATAGAAAGCACGTTGTATTTAGAATGAAATTTCTGTTAGTGGTGGTTATGATTATTATCTGGGAAGACGAGTCTTGAAACAGTCAATCCAAAATATAGCATGATTAATTGTCATTTTGCTTTTGCTGTATATCTTAATTAATTGTTCATGTTTTCATGCTAATTTGATAAACTTATATTAATTCTCCGTATATTCAAGAATTGACTGTAGATGAAAATGGGAAAAAGGGAAAAAAAAATAAAAGGGAAGACAGCGGTTGGTTAATGCTGTCAATGAAGAAACAACAGCGTTTATTTTGTGCTGTAATTATCTTGAAATTGTCAATAACAGCGTTTTTTACATGCTGTCGAAATAGTTGATGATTCAATCACAGCGTTTTTAACATGCTGTCGAAATTGTTGATGATTCAATAACAGCGTTTAGAAAAAGCTGTTGTAAACAGTCAAAGTAGAATTTGAACATCTTTGACAACTAAATTATAAACGCTGTTGAAACATAATACAGCACGTCTGAAACGCTGTAAAAAATATTATTGACAGCTCCTAATAAACGCTGTCACAGAGATGTTTCAACAGCGTTTATATAAACGCTGTTGTAAGTTATGTATATACGACAGCATGTCGTTATACAGCGTTTCTAATAACGCTGTTGTATCATATTACAGCGTTTATCAAACGCTGTTAAAAGCCTTTTGTGGTGTAGTGATACATTATGGACCTTATGACTCGTTTGTTTCGGGATGCACTGAATAAATTTATGCTCATATTTATTGATGATATTTTGGTCTAATCCAAGACCTAAGAGGAGCATGCCGAACACCATAGAATCGTCTTGGAGGTATTGAGGAGAAATATTCTATATGCAAAATTTTCCAAATGCCATTTTTGGGTCAAAGGAGTCAAATTTCTTGGCCATATTGTTAATGAAGAAGGGATTTCTGTTGATCCTAGCAAAATTTCTGCCATTCTTGATTGGAGGAGGCCTACTACCCCAAAGGAAGTCCGAAGCATTTTGTGCTTAGCAGGTTATTATCGGAAGTTTTTCTAGGATTTTTCGAAGTTAGCTAGTTCAATGACCAAACTAACAATGAAAAATGCAAAATTCCTTTGGACTCCAAAATGTGACGAAGCTTTTGAGGAGTTGAAGAAGAGATTAACCACCGCTCCTGTTCTCGTTATTATCAACGGGAACCAGGGATTATCCGTTTATACCGATGCTTGCGGTGAAGGCTTGGGTGCAGTATTGATGCAGAACGGGAAGGTGATTGCCTACGCTAGTAGACAATTACGTCCTCATGAAAGAAATTATCCATCCCATGATTTGGAGCTTTTAGCTGTTATCTTCGCTTCGAAAATATGGCAACATTATCTTCCGGGTAAGAATCTCTTCAGCTTTCTGAACAATCTACGAATTTACTTTAACTTAACTTAACAAATATACTTATCGAACTCTCTTTATTTCTAGGTGAAAGTTCGAATTATTCACCGACCATAAATCTTTGAAATATCCTTCACCCAGAAAGATCTGAATTTGCAACAACAACGTTGGTTGGAATTTCTGGCATCGTATAACCTAGACATTCTATGTACGCCTGGAAAAGCCAATGTAGTTGCTGTTGCTTTAAGCAGAAGACATGCTGTTCTCGCACATCTTGTTATCGCTCACACTCTACTTAAGAAGATTGCAAGACAGCAAACAGTAGACAAGTTTCTTCAGGAAATTCATAGAAGAATATGTCGAGGGGAGAATTCCAGTTTTGAGATTGACGATAATGAAGTTATAAAGATGAAAGGCAGAATTTGTGTCCCCGACATCACTGATTTGAAACGAGAAGTGTTAGATGAATGTCACAAATCTAAATTCAGTATCCATCCAGGAGCTAATAAGATGTATCGTGATATCAAAAGAACTTTCTGGTGGAAGACGGTGAAAAGGGATATATCTATATATGTGAGTCGCTGTGCTACTTGCCAACAAATCAAAAGCGATCAAAAGAAAATAGCGGGTTTACTTCATCCTTTAGAGGTACGCAAGTGGAAATGGGACCAAGTATCGATGGATTTCATTGACGGTTTACCTCATACTCGTAAAGGTAATGAAGTAATTTGGGTCACTATGGACCGTTTGACTAAGAAAGCTCACTTCTTGCCAGTAAAAGCTACCCACACGGCAGCGAGTTTAGCAAAATTATATGTGAAAGAAATTGTCCGTCTCCATGGCATTCTTAGCAGCATAGTGAGTGATCTTGATCTGATCTTCACTAGTAAATTTTGGGAGGCATTTCAAGGCACATTGGGAACCAAGCTGAATTTCAACGCTGCTTATCACCCACAATCCGATGGGCAGACTGAGAGGATCAACCGAATCTTAGAGGACATATTACGAGCTTGTATACTTGATTTTGGTGGTTTTTGGGAGGACCATTTGCATCTGGTCGAGTTCTCTTATAACAACAGCTATCAGGCCAGTATAGAGATGGCTACTTTTGAGGCTTTATATGGTCGACCGTGTCGATTACCGGCATGCTGGATCTATGCAGGTGATAGACTCATTCTTGGACCGGATACGATTAAAGAAGCCACGAAGAAAGTTGATTCTATTTGAAAGAAATTGAAGATAGCTCAGAGTCGTCAAAAGAGTTATTATGATCGCAGGAGACGGGATTTGGAATTCCAGATTGAGGACTCTGTCTTTCTTAAATATCTCCTATGCATGGTGTATTGAGGTTTTGGAAGACCAGTAAGCTAGCACCACGATATATTGGTCATTTTCCTATTCTTGAGAGGATTGGGTCTTTAGCATATCGAGTGCAGTTGCCTTGCTAGTTATCTGGTGTGCGTGATGTATTCCACATTTCCAACCTTTGGAAGTATGTGCACGATCTAGATAGTATTATTGAAGAAGCTGCTCAATAGGATCTCGACATCACCCCAAATCTAACAATCAAAAGAGAACCAATAAAGATTATGGATCGTGATGAGAAGCAACTGAGAAACAAAGTTGTGAAGCTAGTTAAAATTAGTGGAGTGGTGATCCAAAGGACTGCACTTGGAAAACTGAAGATTATATATAGAAATCCTATCCCAATTGCAGAGTGGATAGCTCGGCTTAAGTCGGTAAGCCATTTCCTTATTTTTTCTGAATTCGTATATTCTTTTTGTTTTCTCCCTCTCTTTCAATTTCGAGGACGAAATTTTCTTAAGGAGGGAATATCTGTAACATCCCAAAATTTATCAACTTAAATTAATAATATATTTAAACTCTTGGGATTTAATTTGAGAATAAATTGGAAAAAAAAATCTTGAAAACAAATAAAATAAGTGATAATGATATATAAATAAATTCCAATTTTATTTTGAGATTAAAATATTAAGATAAAGAATGTTTTAAAAAGTCATTTAAATTTAAAATTATATATATGTGTATATTACATATATGAGTAAAAATTGAATGCATATTGAAAGTTAATTTAAATTACTTACGGTATGTGTGAATATAACAGTTGGACATAAATGTTTGTATTTCAAGTTTAATATTGAAATTTAAATTTATGATAAGTGTTTAAAAAAATAAGTAGCATTTTAAAAATTATTAATATATAATATATGTGATGTAGATATTAGTTAAATTCTTTCAACATTGTACATGTATATATATATACACATAAATGAATTAAGGAATACATTTATTAATAAAGTGTGTATAATATAGAAAATAAAATGTATAAAATTTTCTTTTGCCAAGTAAGAATCAAAAAGGCTGAACATACATGGCACATGGAAGAATGGAGTAGAATAATGAACAAAATCTAGAGCTTATGATCATTTTTGACAAATGGCACAAGACATCATTTCTTTAATAAAATAATCAATTAAAAAATTTCAGAAAACTTTTCACCTTCCCAATTCAAATTTTTTAAACCTCCTAATCCCTGAAGTTCAGTAACCAAAAAGGATTTAGCAATCTTAGCTCCAACACTCAAGCAAGAAAAAAATCAGAAAAAAAGAAGGAAAGCCCCTCTGGTTGTTCAAAATGTAAGTAATCTAAAGATTTTTATTATTAATGATTAAATAAATAAATACAATGTTAACGTGAAATTCTGACGCTAACACCTCGGTGTGTGTAGAAACAGTGTGAAAGCACCACCCATGAATGTGGGAATCAAGAAATAGCAGTAAGTAACAGAAAATGCAGTAAATGAACACAGAGTTTATAGTGGTTGGGCTTATGGTCAAGCCTACGTCCACTTCAATCCTTTTATTGCTGATTGGATTACAACTTATTACAATCTCTTCCAATTGCAATTCAATTCCATTCAAAAGACAAGTAGCTAAAGAAAACTTTGATGCAACAAAGTTCTTCGAATCCATGATTGAATGTGTTGAATCTTTGTATGAATTTTTATCTAAGCGTCTTGCGTGAGCTTGAAGTGATGGAGTGTAGCTTGCTTTGAAGATAGTAAAGTTCCAATGCCTTGAAGAAAAATGATTCCCCCCCAAAAGTCCCTTGAATGTTGGAGGTCATCACGTATTTATAGGGGTTTTCCTCCTTAAGTCATAAGCCGTGCTTGACTCATGGTTAACTCGTGGCCGAGTCAAGTTGGGTCGTGGACGACTTAACTGGCTGAGTCCAAGCTTGGTATCAGAGCGCCCTCGGTCTCCTGGATATAGCACAAGTCCTAAGTCATCCACGAGTCAATCCTCTTTGACAGAAGTATTGTGACAGCGGGCTACGACTCAGTGGTTTTAGGTTGTAGGCGAGTCATACTGAGTCGTGAGTCGTGAGTCGTGAGTCGTGGCCTATGTGCAACTCTAACTTCTTACTGTCTCGAGTCCTTAAGTTGTGAACTTGTTGAGTCGGTAACTAATTAGGTTGTTGAGTCGATAGTCTTGATGAGTCGCGTATCAGTTAAGTCGCAATACTTTTTAGATCGTGTACCCACTGAATCGCTGACCTCTTCAAGTTGCTTGGGGCTTCAAGTCTCTAACTCGTTAAGTCGGTGATTCACTGATTCGGCCTGTCTCATGAACGGTTCCCCCCTTGAGTCGTTTTGTTCCTCTAAGTTGCCTTAAGCCTTAGCTCGTCAGCTAATTGAGTCGCAACCAGTTGAGTCGGTCCATTCTTTAAGTTGCTGAGGTTTATTGAGTTGCAGGTCCACTGAGTCGTTAAGGACCTTAAGTGGATGAGTCGGCCCAGATTTCAACTCGTTGGCAGAACGGGGTTAACATTTACCCCTCGAAGTACATGCCTAAGTCGTAGGTCGTGCGCTTCGACTCATCTTAGCTCGTGTGCCGACTCAAGCTGTACTGCCCAACGCTATAAAAACCTGAGTCGCTCCCCTTTTCTTCTCATTCCCTAACCTTTAAACCGTGTCTGCCATTAACGCACCTTCAAGCTCACAAAGGCGATTTCGATCAGATTCATCTCCGATCATCTCTAACATCATACTGCGTAAGCGATCTCACTTTCCCTATGATTGTTGATCATCTCTAACTTATGCGCCCTATCTTCATCTTTGATTTGCCCCTTTGAGCCCTGCGAACTTGGTTGTTTTGGTCATCAACGGACTTAGGGTTATCTATTTTGATGATCCACGATTCGAAGCGATTCAGTGGTGTGATAGAGCTAGGATTGTTGATCGAGAGTTTATTGGGTTAACGGGTTAGGAATTAGAAGGTTCATGGGGTAGGAGGGAGACGGTTCATGGGTTAAGAGCTAGAAGGTAGACGGGTTTAGGAATTGTATGGTAAGTAGGCCAATCAGAGTGGAGCATTGCCTCGGATGCGACTCAATAATTCTGGGTGACCTGATATCCTTCGTGGCTCAACTCTGGACCGGCTTACTAATCCTCACGACACAAGTCTTGAGTCATGGCCGAGATAGGACTTGGAGAATTTTCTCATAACTTTGAACCGAAATCTTTTCTCCCTTCTATGCCTTACGGCTTAAGCATTGCCGACTCAAAGGGTTGACGATTTATAGCATAAACGACCTAAGCCGCCTCATAACCTTTAAATCGTGGGTGAGTTAACATATTGAACTGTCTCGGAGCATAATCCTGACTTGAACTTTAACTTGAATTGCTGAAATAAACTGCCTGAATATTGATTTGTTTGGACTTTAACCTGTTAAACTTTGTTGCATATTTTAGTTTTACAGATTGCTTCAATTTGCGAGTCTACAACCTGCTTAATACAATAGTCATAGAAAATTGGGATGAATATACTGCCACTGATTGCCCTCATCCAATGACAGATTAGTTAATAGAAGATAATTAACTTAAATAGATTGTGTGAACGAAGTATTTCAATTCAACGAATTCAAGTAGAATATTAAAGCAACATTGAGATAGTCAATTGAAATCGACCGGTTTGCACCAATACTGCACTTAAACTTTTTAAATTAACAAGTCCTGAAATTTAGTAATCGATCAATTGTCGACTAGTTTAACTTCAGTTATATTTACTTGTCATTATTATTAGTTCTGCACAACACTTCACACTTTTAGGAAACGTGCACCTTCACGTTTGAACATCCAGTTAGTTATGTAGAATGGCTTCACATCAAGGAGAAGAAGAAACGGAAGCTCAAATGAGAGAGACCTTTCAGGTAGCTGTTCCCGTGGCAAATCCCCCAAAGAGAGTTCCAACTAGCCTTACCCCGAGAGCGTTTATTCAGATATGCACTTATTTTGGTTTTGCTAAAAATGAAGTACTTTTTCCCAGGCCAAATGATACTGTTGACAGTCCTCCCCGTGGTTTTGTCGCAGTCAACCGTCAAATGTGCTTAAGCGGGGCGATTCCCCCCTTCAATGACTTCCTTCGAACCTTCCTCTTTCGGCTGACAATTTCTCCGTTCCAACTCCATCCTAACGGCTATGCTATCTTGATGGGGTTGTGTGTTCTGTTTAGGAGAACTCTTGACCGCTTGCCAAGCTTCGAAGAAATCTGTTACTTATGCTCTTTCACAAAAATTAAAGATCATCCTTCTATCATAGTTATAAGGAGCGCTAGGAATCGCAAACTCATCACTGATCTCTCTGACAGCGCTCATGGATTCTTAAGTCAGTATTTCTTTGCTCGCTGCCCACCAGGGTTTTACGCCATTTGGAGAGTAGGAAGTAAGCTTAGATGCTTTAATTTTTCTATTCCTGAGCTTTTTTGAGATCAGAGTTGCTAAGTGCTTATTTCGCTCTTTCCTTTTTCAGCTCTTCCTCCTCCTTTTAAAGATCCAAGTCTCAGACAAATTTTTGAAAGACTAAGTGCCGTGGCCAAAGAGGAGAGGAGTATAAAGTTTTTGTTGAGAGATGAACTTTTACATCAATATGGGCTTCTACATACTTCTCGCTCTACGCACCCTCACGAAGCCCTGGATTCTCCAGCTAAAACTCCAGATGCCCCGCCTCCTGCTAAAGAGCCTGTGCAGGGAGAAACTACCATTGAAGCCTCACTAGTGAAATGTTCGACTCCGAAAGATGCTGCGAGGCCGTCTGATAAGTCTGCACTTGCCCCAATTATTGAAGAAGAGGAGCCCTATCATCAAACCTGGGAGCATGTTGAGGAAGCAATCGATGGAGGGAGCCTTGTTAGGCACGATGGTGATGACATCTTTGGGAGTTTAAGCGACATAATGACCACTTCTCAAGAACTCTTTAAAGATGACTCTGCCGGTGTTAAGGTTATATCTCCGGCGGTTGAAGCGACATCCGCCCTTAAACAGACTCCTTTATCCCAAGAACTGTCACCGGCGGTGAAATCAATTGCTCTCCCTCAACCGAGGAGCGGTTCGTTAGTTCAGCGCGCGTAGTTTGCACATCACACACGACTAGGATTCTTTGACATCTTATATGCTTAGCTCTTCATACTTTCCAAAAAATTCTAAAGTTGTGTTTTTTCCAATTTCAGGTTCTTCAATGAAGCGAGGTGGCTCGTATTATGATGACTTCCAGCGATACGGGAGACGCGGCCAGTATGACTATAAGCGCTATCTTCCTGTTCACAGAGAGACTGATGAAGAGAGGGCCGCTCGGAAGGCTCGGGAGAGACGTGTCCATGAAGAACGTTATGGAAGACCGGATGACCGATATGATTCTTCCCACAAAGAGGGTGACTCCCACAAACGCAAATCTCACGATGACAGAGGGAAGAGTCACATAACTGATGACCCAAGTAAACGAGCTAAAGTCAGTGAGCAACCAATGCCTGCAACTTCTGAAAAGATTACCGCTCCTATTCCTTCTCAGTCTCCTGCCCCTTCCCGTACCGATATCCAGGCAATCATCAACAGGCCTTCTTACCAAGTTGGACCAGGTCCAGCCACTCTCCAAAGTCGATTTCCAAATTGGTGCTTAAAAGGAGTTCGCTTTGACCTTGACCTGGTTCCCATAGATAAAAATGCCATGTTACGGAACCTTGATGCCGTTAGAATTGACATTGAGAGGATATCAAATTGGCAAAAACTTGTTGATGAGCTCCAAAGGGTGAATCGGGCCAACCTCGAAGCTATGCTGACCATGGAGAATGACAAAACCGAATGGCAAAAGACCCTTAAGCAGCATGATGCAGAAATGAGGAGCATTGCCGATTATAATGAAAAACTTGAAGCAGAAGTTGGGAAACTCAAAGAGGAGCTTGCCACTTCCTCCACTTCTTATTCTCAAAGGGAGAGTATGCTCCAGCAGTAGGTGCGGGATGCTCATGCTGCGCAAAGGGATGCCGAGGCCAAGGCTGATGGGCTGGAGCAAATTGTAGAGGGCTACCGTACTGATATAACTCAGTTACGAGGAAAAACTAACTTTCAGGTTGCGGAAATTGAAAAATTGAAAGCTGAACTATCTAAAGTCGAAAGAGAGCGAGATGAGGCTATTGCTGGTAGAATTGCAGCTGAAGAAGCTCATGAAGCTACCAAAGCTGACATCGGCTCGACATTATTTGAATTCTATTTGCAAAGTGTGTTAGGGCGTGGCAGTCTTGCATTTCTGGGTCCCAAATATGAGACTACCCTAGCTGAAGTATAGGAAGCCACGCTTGATATGTTTAAAGGCACCGGGTACACTGAAGAGGAGCTAGAGGCGCATTATTTAGACTTTGATGCTCGTGCAGCTCTTGCTAGAGGGAAGGAGCAACTTGCTAGATCGCGAGTTGAAATGATGGGGGAAGAGCATCAAGAAAAAGAAACAACTTTGACTGCCCCTGTCTCTCTTTCAACTTCAGTCGATGTTGACATTGCTGGTTCTAGTTCTCATACACCGATTCCTACTAAAGCTGATACCGGAGCCATAATTACACAAGCCGTAGATGAGCCACAAGAGAGTGTCGAAGCTCTAGACTACGAAATTGATGTGATACCACCAACTTATCCAGGTAACCCTAATAATACTCAGTGGGACAACTTGCTAGTTTCTTACGGATTTGACGAGCTTCTTGATTATTTCTTGAACCTCGACGAGCCATTGTCTCCTCTTTTTGCGGGAAATACTGACACTTTTAACTTTTCCTTTGTAGAGAAAGCGTCGAGCATCATTCAAACTTCTCCACCTCCAGTTACTGTTCCTCTGCCTCTCTCAATCACTCCTACTCCTCATCTGGGATCACAGGAAGAAATAATAGGTGCCCTTCGGGGCTTGGATGACCCAGCTTCTTCACAAGAGCAAAAGGACGAAGGACTTGAGGGAGGTGAGATATCTCCGGAGCAGACTCCTTCTGATGACATAAATTTGTCTAAACTTGTTACTCCAGGAAGTGAATCTTCTTCAAAGAGGAAAAAGAAGCGCGGAACATCAAAGAAGAGGAGGAAGAGCATCGTTGCTACTGAAGAGGAACCGAAAGTTGAACAAGTTGTACCTCCCTCTCCTTCTTCCCCCATGCCTACAAATCGACCCAAAAAGCTAACCATCCGGCCGAGTGAAGGGTCCAAAGGTGGCAAGAAGAAATGAAGATTCCAGTTTTTAGCTTTTTGTTTTTTGCACGTACTGGTCGGGGATTGTGCGGGTACCGGCCCCCGCTTTCTTTATTTCGAAACTTGTATCTGTAAGAAATTGTAATAGAATTGAATAAAATGATCCTTTATTTGTACAAACTTCTTGTTTGTATTTGAGAATGCATTTATTTTTTATTTTTGTACAAGTTTCTTTATATAATATTGCAGTGGGCTTATGGTATGTTGTTTGAGCATTACTTTTGCCAATGTAGCTATACCATGTTGCTCCCATACCATAAGCTCGTTGCAATACTTTCAATTTCGAGGGGACTTGTACACTTTTCTCTTTTTGGAGAATACTTATTCCGTTCTTGGAGGAATACTATTTTACTTGAAATAGAGTTATCCTCGTTTCGTATGAGTTCTCACGCCCTACCCTTCGGAAATATCACTTTTTCATTGCATATATATATATATATATATATATATATATATATATATATATATATATATATATATATATTTAAAACAAAGTGAATTCTCCGATGTAGTAGAGAGGGCCTCCGAAGAACACTCTAGTCTTTGTAGGAAGGGTCTCTTTTTTTTTTAAATATAGATGAACCGATCTTCCTTCAAGAGCTAAAGTGTAGCTTTAAAGAGGACTTTCTTCTTCTTCTTTTTTTTTGTTTCGCATTTCTGATGAAATGCTTCTTTAGAAAGTTGTACCTCTGAGGAGGGATTTTTCACGTTTCAACACTTGGAAGTTTTATTTCAATCTTGGTGAAACGTGTACCTCCAAAGAGTTGTGCCTCTGAAGAGAGCCTTTTCACGTTCCAACACTTGGAAGTTTTATTTCAATCTCGGTGAAACGTGGGCTTCCGAAGAGGTCTTTTTATCATTTCAGCTCCTGGTGAAGTGGACCTCCGAAGAGCGACTCTTACACTTCAGCTCCTGGTGAAATGGGCCTCCGAAGAGGGCTTTCCACGTTCCAGCACTTGGAAGTTTTATTTCAATCTCGGTGAAACGTGTGCCTCCGAAGAGGTCTTTTTATCATTTCAGCTCCTGGTGAAGTGGACCTCCGAAGAGCGACTCTTACACTTCAGCTCCTGGTGAAATGGGCCTCCGAAGAGGGCTTTCCACGTTTCAACACTTGAAAGTTTTATTTCAATCTCGGTGAAACGTGTGCCTCTGAGTGGGGCTACTGCCTGGGAGTTACTCTCTCATGGTTGGATGGATTTACGGGGCGGTCACAAGTTACTTGGACGTTCGTTGTGCAAACTGTCTCAACTAGTGAACAAGTGCCTTGCCTCCCCGCAGGGAAGAAGGGGCCTCTGGTCGTCTTATGGACTCCCAGGGCGAACACAAGTTACTTGGACGTTCGTTGCACAAACTGTCTCAGCTAGTAAACACGCGCCTCGCCTTCCCATAGGGAAGGTGCCTCCGATCGTCTCACCCATAGAGGAAGAAAACTCTCATTTTGCGGCTTGAGCCGTCGGTGGTCTTTATCCTCCGAAGAGTTGTGCCTCCGAAGAGGGCTTTTCCACGTTTCAACATTTGGAAGTTTTATTTCAATCTTGGTGAAACTTGGGCCTCCGAAGAGGTCTTTTATTGGTGCTGGTCAGCTTGCCCATTTCTTTTTGCTTATCCATATTGGTAATCTCTTGGTACCATCTTTAAGCATGCGTCATTTTGTTATTGGGTTGCTTTATCCAAAGGAATGTATTCCAGCGGAACTATGGTTTGCTTAAAGTACTTCTCAAAGGAATGTACTCCAGCGGAACCATTGTTTGCTTAAAGTACTTCCTATATAGGACTTCGGCCCTAGAGTCTTTTGCTGCTTAAAGCTTGCTTGCTTTTTAGCGATGCCAAGGTTTGCAATTGCTTGGTACTGCGATGGGTAAGTCTGCTTTTTTTTTAAAAAAAAAAAATTGCCTGCGAATTTAAATCGATATTTCAGCAATATATTCAAAGTACTTTACCTATCGAAATAAAATAAGCGACTTGTAACAGTAAAGAACACAAGATTTATAGTGGTTCGTCCAAAAGTCGGGCCTACATCCACTTTATAGTTCTCATTATTCACTCGCACTGGTTTTACATGAGCTTTCAATACAAGAATCATACATTCATAATTCTTTTTCAACATTTCAGTAAAGCTTTTAAGTAAAATATGGACGCAAGTGATTGCTGTTCCAGGCTCTCGGGATTGAATCTCCTTCAACAGTTATGAGTTTGAATGTGCCATCAAGAAGTTTGCTGCCTATGACATATGGCCCTTCCCAGTTTGGCTCGAACACTCCTGTTGCTATCATAATTCTTTTCAAGACTAAATCCCCAATTTCAAAGCTGCGATGGCGGACTTTGGAGTTGAAATGCCTGGCTATTTTTTGCTGATGAGATGCAACTCTGAGCTTAACCTCTTCTCTTTTTTCATCAAGAAGGTCAAGTGCCTCAAGTTGAAGTTTTGCATTTTCAGCTTGATCGAAGTGAATTCTTCTATGTGAAGGGACTTTCGTCTCTACTGGAATCATTGCTTCTGATCCATATGCCAATGAGAATGGAGTATGCCCAGTTGCAGTTTTATGAGTAGTTTTGTATGCCCATAGTGCCAGTGGTAGCTTATCGACCCAACCACCTTTTGCTTTTTCCAATTTCTTTTTGATGGTTGACTTGATAATTATGTTTACTACTTCCACTTGCTCGTTTGCCTGCGGATGAGCCACTGCTGAAAAACTCTTTTGGATTTTGAATCGTTTGCAGAAGTCCTGGAATTCCTCGCTTTCAAATTGAGTACCATTGTCTGTGATTATTTTCTGTGGCACACCATACCTGCAAATGATATTTTTAGTCACAAAATTTATCATTTTCTTAGAGGTAATAGTAGCCAAAGGTTCAGCTTCAGCCCATTTAGTAAAATAATCAACTGCAACAATAGCATATCTAATCCCTGATTTGGCAGTCGGTAATGGCCCAATGAGATCCATTCCCCAAATGGCAAATGGCCACGGACTGACCATCTGTGTTAGCTCAGTGGAAGGTGCTCTAGGAATTTTGGCGAATCTCTGGCACTTGTCACATTTCCAAGAATATGCAGCAGCATCTCGATTAATTTCTGGCCAAAAATATCCATA
Source organism: Allium cepa (assembly GCA_030765085.1). Classification (NCBI taxonomy): domain Eukaryota; kingdom Viridiplantae; phylum Streptophyta; class Magnoliopsida; order Asparagales; family Amaryllidaceae; genus Allium; species Allium cepa. The sequence goes on along the minus strand of CM060928.1, from coordinate 1,027,492,054 downwards.
ACGGAAAATTTTCTTTGCTAATGTCTGACCACCCGTGTGATCTCCACATTCCCCTCCGTGTACTTCAGCTAGAATTGTCTTGGCTTCATCTTTAGTTACACATCGGAGTAATGGCATTGAAAAACCCCGCCTGTACAATCAGCCGTCTTGGACTATATATCTGAAGGCTTTCCTTAGAAGCTTCTGTCTTTCTCTTGAATTTTCTGGCAAAGAACCTCTGAGTAGATAGTCCAGTGTTAACGCTAAAAATTGAACGCTAACACCCCGGTGTGTAGAAGGTAATTGTGAAAGCACCACCCGTTGGTACGGGAACAAAATATAAGCAGAGAAATCATAGAGAAGCTATAAAAGACACAATATTTATAGTGGTTCGGCTTAAGATCTAGCCTACGTCCACTTTAAAGCTCTTTATTGCTGATTTGATTACAATTCTTTACAACAATCTTCAATTACAACACACTTAGACAAATAGCTCAAACTCTGATGTAGAAGAATCCCTCGAATGCATGGTGAATGAGTTAGATTTCCACTTGAGATTTGTTGAAATGTCTTTGGTGATTGGAGTGATAGAAGTGTTGCTTGAACGTTGCTTGAAGTCGAGTCAATGGCAGAGTAATGGCGTCCAGGAAGTCAGTCCAAAAGTCCCCTCAATGCTCAATGTGGTCATGTATTTATAGGCAATTTTCTAGGCTGAAATTGTCAAGTCATGAGTCGTGACCGACTCAAGATGAGTCTTAAGTCGTGACCGACTCAGGATGAGTCGTATGTCGTAGGCGACTCAACTGGTTGAGCCCTGACTTCATATCAGAGCGTCTCCGGTCCTCTGTATACAGCACAAGTCCTAACTCGTCTGCGAGTTAATAGGTCGTGGTCCAAAATGAGGCGGCATAGGATTTCTACATAGTAGCTGTAAGTCGTAGACGACTCAAGCTAGGTCGTGAACGACCTATCATAAGTCGTAGGTCGGTTGTTTTGGGAGTTTAGTCAGTTAAGTCATTTGACACCTTAGGTCGTTGAGTCGTTAGAGAACTTGAGTCGCTAGCTCCATGAGTCGTTAACCCGTTGAGTCGGCCGGCACCTTTAAGTCGCTAAGGTTATAACCCGGTGAGTCGTTATTCCTCCTGAGTCGCTGAGTCGTAACCCTTCGAGGCCGTTGAGTCGGTAACTCCTCCAGGCTGTTGAGTCGGTAACTCCTCAAAGTTGTTGAGTCGGTAACTCCTCAAGGCTGTTGAGTCGGTAACTCCTCAAGGTTGTTGAGTCGGTAACTCCTCAAGGCTGTTGAGTCGGTAGCTTCCTGAGTCGGTGGCTTGTTGAGTCGGTAGCCTGTTGAGTCGGCCCAGACCTTGACTCGTTGCCTAAACGGAGTTAACATTTGCCCCTCGAAGTTCACGCCTAAGTCGTAGGTCGTGTGCTTCGAATCATCTTAACTCGTGTGCCGATTCAACTACCACTGCTCAACGCTATAAAAGACTTGAGTCGTTCCCCTTACTTCCTTCTTCTCATTTCTTATCCTTTGAACCGTGTCTGCCATTAATGCATCTTCGAGCTCTCAAAGGCGATTCCAACCTGATTCATTTTCGATCATCTTTAGCATCACACCGTGTAAGAGACTTTGCATCTTTTTTCAATTGCTGATGATTGCCGATCTCCGCCTCTGTTTTCCCCCCTTGATCCTTGCGAATACTATTACATCGGACATTGATGGGTTAAAGGCAGGCGGCTTGATCTTACTTGTATCGATTCGAGATTTAAGGTGACCTAGTGGTGTGATGGAGCTGGGGTTAACCACTGCGAGGTTATTGGGTTATCGGGTTATGGATTAGATGGTTAATGGGTTAGGAGTTAGATGGTTAATGGGTCAGATTGATTCGAACGTTGCCGTAGGTTTGACTCGGCTACTTTTGTATGATCCAGCGACCCTTGTGATTTAACCATGATACGACTCAACACGCTTCACGACCTAAGCCTTGAGTCGTGGACGAGACAAAACCTTTGAGTCGTGGCCGAGATAAGACCCTTGAGTCGTGGCCGAGATAAGACCCTTGAGTCGTAGCCGAGATAACACCTTTGAGTCGTGGCCGAGATAAGACTTGGAGATTTTCCTGTTATTTTGAACCAGAGCTTCTTTAACATACTCCACGACCTAAGCCTTGAGTCGTTGCCGAGATAAGTCTTGGAGATAATCTCCTTATTCCTACGACTCATGACTTAGGACATTGCCGACTCAGAACTTTTGAACCGTTGACGAGTTATGACTTGCATGAATTCTGTTTGAATTTTGGACCATTGTATTAACTTTGAACTGTTGAATTTTATTGCATTCATTCACAGGTTATTTTAACTTGCAGGCTAACAACCTATTCAATACAACATTCACAGAAAACTAGGATGAATATACTGTCATTGATTGCCCATATCAAATGACAGATTAGTTAATAACAGATAATTGACTTAATCAAATCGTGTGAATGAAGTGCTATCAATTTCAAGTAGAATATTAAAGCAACACTGAAACAATCAATTGAAACTGACCAGCCTGCACTAATATTATGCTTGAACTCTAAATTAACAAGTTCTGAAATTACCATAGTCAATCAATCGTCAACCAGTTTAATTACAGTTATATTTACTTGTTATTTTCATTAGTTTTGCACAACACTTCACACTTTTAGGAAACGTGCACCTTCGCATTTGAACACCCGGTTGCTTGTGTAGAATGACATCTCAACAAGAAGAACCGATGGGCCAGGCTGAAGATGTCTTCCCAGTAGCCAACTTGTTGGATAATCCTCCGGAAAGAACTCCCACCACTCTAAATCACCGGGTGATTACTCAACTGCTCACCCAGTTTGGCATTGCCGAAGCTGATGCCTTACTGCCGGGGCCAAACGATACTGCAGATAGGCCCCCTTCTGGCTTTATTGCTGTCAACCGCCAAATGTGCTTGAGCGGTGCCATACCACCTTTTAATGACTTCCTTCGGCAGCTCTTGCTTCGATTGTCTATCTCTCCATTCCAATTGCACCCCAATGGCCATGCCATTCTGATGGGGTTATGTGTGCTTTTTAGTAGAGTTCTGGACCGATTACCGAGCTTTGAGGAAATCTGCTACCTCTGCTCATTCACAAAGATCAAAGATCATCCCTCTATCGTAATCATAAGGAGTGCTCGAAATCGAAAACTCATCACCGATCTTTCTGATAGCGTTCATGGATTTCTAAATCAGTATTTCTTTGTTCGTTGCCCTCTAGGGTTTTATGCCATCTGGAGAGTAGGAAGTAAGATTTTCCTGTTTTTATTTCTCCAATCTTGGATTTTCATAATTTGAGTTGCCGAATGCTAACTTTGCTTCTTTTCCCTGTTTTAGCACTTCCTCCTCCCTCTAGAGATCCATGCTATAAACAAGTTTTTGAGAGATTGAACGCCGTGGCGGCAGAAGAGAGGAGTATAAAGTTCTTGTTAAACGATGGATTTTTACGTCAATATGGGCTTCTTCATCCTTCTCGCTTCACTCAGTCTCGTGAAGTCCCAACTGAAATTCCTGATTCTCCGGCGGAAACTTCTGATGCCCCGGTCCCTATTAAAGAGCACATTCAGGGAGGAACCTCTATAGAAACTCCACTAGTGAGATGTTCAGTTCCGAAGGACGTTGCGGGGCCGTCTGATAAGTCTGCACTTGCCCCAGTTATCGAAGAGGAAGAAACTCCACGATCCTCCGGAAGATCTGCCGACGAAGGGGTTGAAAAAGCCAGTCCCAAAAAACATAAGGGTGATGATGTTTTCGAGGGGTTGAGCGATTTAATTGTGACTTCTCAAGAACTTTTCAGAGATGATGTTTCCAAAACTGTTTCTTCTGTAATTGAGGCGACATCTTCTCTACAACAAATGTCAACTCCTCCTACTCAAGTTATCACTACATCTATTTCACAGAGTGGTCTGTAACTCGATGCGTGTAGTTTACACGTTACACAAAACTTAGGATTTTTTCATCACTTCTACGCACTTATCTTCTTGTACTTTAAAGATTTATAAAGCTTATTATTTTTATTCCAGATTCTCCTATGGGGCGCAGCGGCTCGTACTATGATGATTTCCAGCGCTACGGGAGGCGTAGCCAGTATGATTACAGGCGTTACCTCCCTTCTTACAGAGAATCGGATGAAGAGAGGGCTATCAGGAAAGCCGACGAGAGACGAGCATATGAAGAACGTCACCGAAGGGAACAAGAAAGACATGACCCTCCCCACAGAGATGATGATACTCAAAAGAGAAAAGCTCACAATGAGAGAGGTAAAGGTCACATAGACGATTCTTCTAGCAAGCGGGCTAGACTTACTGAAGAAACAATGCCGATAGCTTCTGAACATGTTCCTGCTAAATCTCCTGCTCCCGTTCGCTCCGACATTCAAGCAATCATCAACCGGCCCGCATACCAAGTCGGGCAAGGTCCTCCCACTCTTCAAAGTCGATTTCCTCAGTGGTTCTTGAGAGGGGTTCGATTTGATCTTGACTTGGTTCCTCTCGACAAACCGGCTATACTGCGAAATCTTGATACTGTCAGGACCGATATTGAAAGAATGTCGAACTGGCAAAAACTTGTCGACGAGCTTCAGAGGGTTAACCGAGCCAATCTCGAGGACATGCTCACAATGGAGAACGATAAGGCTGAGTGGCAGAAGACTCTCGAACAGCATGACGCCGAAATGAGAAGTATTGCTTCCTATAATGAAAAGCTGGAAGCGGAAGTGGAAAAGCTTAAGGAAGAATTAGTTACTTCATCAACTTCCTATTCTCAAAAGGAGAGCATGCTTCAGCAACAAGTACGAGATGCGCATGCCAGTCAAAGAGCAGTCGAAGATAAGCTTGCACATAAGGAAAAGGTCATAGAAGAATACGTGCTGAAACTGTACAGCTGCGAGAACAAACCGGCTCTCAAAGCTTGGAGATAGAGTTGTTAAAAACTCGAATTGCTATGGCCGAAAAGGAGCGCGAAGAGGCTGTTGCTGGTAAACTTGCGGCCGAAGAGGCCCATCAAGCAACCAAAGCTGAGATTAGCTCCACACTATTTGATTTTTATCTGCACAGCATTTTGGGGCGTGGCAGCCTTGCCTTTCTAGGCCCTAAATACGAAATTACATTAGCTGAAGTCTGGGAGGCAGCACTTGATATGCTAGGTGGCAAAGGTGCTGGTTACGCTGAGACAGCTCTTGAAGAGCATTATCTTGATGATGATGCCCGCGCCGCTCTTGCCAGGGGAAAAGAGCAACTCGCCAAGGTACGGGCCGGAATGGCGGAAGGGGAACATTCTGAAAAAGGAGCACCGCCTACTACCTCTGAACGTCCTCTAGTTTCTCCCGAGGTGGACATTACAGGCTCTAGTGCTCATTCGCCGCCTCCTACAAGAACCGGGGTAATTACCCCTACTAATGAAGAGGCTTTGGAGGACATTGGGGCTCAGAATTATGAGATTGAACTGACGAAGCCAACATCTTCAGGTAATTTCGACATTGGTCCGATTCAGGTGGATTGCCTGCTTATTCCTCAAAAATTTGATGAGCTTCTCGATTACTTCTTGAATCTCGATGAACCCATATCTCCCTTCTTTTGGGAAGATACTAACATTTTCAATTTCTCTTCTTCTGCAGTTGAAACAACAAGTGCTGTGCAGACTTCGCCTCCTCTGGTTATTCCTCCTCCATCTCTTCAGGTGACTCCTCCTTCCGCTTCACAACCGGGTCACAAGAGGAGAAAATCGAGGCTCTTCATGGCTTGGATGACCCTATTGCTTCGCAGGAGCAAAAAGATGAGGGACTTGAAGGAGGCGAGATCTCTCCGGAGCGGACTCCTTCTGACGACGTAATTTTGTCCGCTCTCGTTACTCCAGGGAGTGAGTCTTCTTCGAAGAGAAGAAAAAAGCATGGGACATCGAAGAGGAGGGGGAAGAAAATTATCACCACTGAAGAGGAACCGGAAATTGCACCAGTTGCACCTCCCTCCCCTTCTTCCCTTATGCCTTCAGACCGACCTGAAAGACCTGAAAAGCTAACCATTCGGCCGGGTAAAGGGTCTAAAGGCGGCAAGAAGAAATGAAGAGTTGGGCTTTTTGATTCCTTTTTTGTGTAATGGTCGGATGATGTGCAGGCACCAGCCCCTGCTTTTTATTTTGAAACATGTATCTGCAATATCTGCAATTGAATAAAATGATTCTTTATTTGTACAGACTTTTGTTTGAATTTGAGAATGCATTTATTATTCATTTTTGCACAAGTTTATTTATACGATATTGCGGTGAGCTTGTGGTATGTTGTTTGAGCGTACTTTACCGACGTAGCTATACCATTTTGTATGTAACTATACCATGTTGCCCCTATACCATGAGCTTACTGCAATATCGTATACTTTGAGGGGACTTGCACTCTCGTTTTCTAAAGAATAATTACTTCATCCTCGAAGAGAATTTTCGTAGAGTGCAACTTCCTTTATATAAGTTTCTACGCTTTGTCCTTCGAAGAAATCACTTTTTCCTTTTGCGTATGTATACATTTTGCCAAGTGAATTCTTCTATGTGGTAAAGCGGACCTCTGAATGTACTTTAACTTTCTTTCCCCCTTCTTTTTTTTTTAGAATAGGTAAATCGCTCTTCCTTTGAAAGTTAAAGTACGCTCTTGATGAGGATTTTTTTTTTTTAATAAAAATTTGTGCCTCTGAGGAGAGATTTTTTCACGTTTCAACACTTGGAAGTTTTATTTCAATCTTGGTGAAACGTGTTCCTCCAAAGAGTTGTGTCTTTGAAGAAAGCCTTTTCACGTTTCAACACTTGGAAGTTTTATTTCAATCTCGGTGAAACGTGGGCTTCTGAAGAGGTCTTTCTTTTTAATTGTGTCCCCGGGAGGGGGTTGTACCTCTGAGGAGGGATTTCTCACGTTTCAACACTTGGAAGTTTTATTTCAATCTTGGTGAAACGTGTACCTCCAAAGAGTTGTGCCTTCGAGGAAAGCCTTTTCACGTTTCGACACTTGGAAGTTTTATTTCAATCTCGGTGAAACTTGGGCTTCCAGGAAGGTCTTTATCTTGTTTTGCATTTCAACTTTGGTGAAGTGAAATTCCGAAGAGCGGTTGTTACACTTCAACTCCTGGCGAAATGTGCCTCCGAAGAGGGCTTTTATTTTGTTTGCATTTCAACTTTGGTGAAGTGAAATCCCGAAGAGCGGTCATAACACTTCAACTCCTGGTGAAATGGGCCTCCGATAAGGGCTTTTATTTTGTTTGCATTTCAACTCTGGTGAAGTGAAATCCCGAAGAGCGGTCATAACACTTCAACTCCTGGTGAAATGGGCCTCCGAAGAGGGCTTTTGTTTTGTTTGCATTTCAACTCTGGTGAAGTGAAATCCCGAAGAGCGGTCATAACACTTCAACTCCTGGTGAAATGGGCCTCCGAAGAGGGCTTTTATTTTGTTTGCCTTTCAACTCTGGTGAAGTGTAATTCCGAAGAGCGGTCATAACACTTCAACTCCTGGTGAAATGGGCCTCCGAAGAGGGCTTTTATTTTGTTTGCATTTCAACTCTGGTGAAGTGAAATTCCGAAGAGCGGTCATAACACTTCAACTCCTGGTGAAATGTGCCTCAGAGAGGGTTTTCATCGCCTGGAAGTTACTCTCTCATGGTTGGAGGGTCATGACTTCTCCAATCTTTTTTGTTGAGTAGAGAACTTTCTTTTTTGTGGCGTATGACCCATTAGAGGTCTTTATCCTCCGAAGAGTTGTGCCTCCGAAGAGGACTTGTGCTGCCGATGATGGCTTTGGTTGTTCCTCTGTTCACTTGCTTATGCCTTTTCAATGATCCTCTGCCCCTTCTTTTTTTTTTTTTACAAGTAACTTGTTTAATCCAAGGAAGTGTGCTTCATTGTCAGGCAATTTCATGAGAACGAGCACTAGCTTCTTAATTGGATGTTTGTTTGTTCAAACGATCTCAATTTATTAGCAAAGACCCGTTTCTGTCGAAATCATAGGCCGTTCAATTGAAGTACTTCCTATCTAGGATTTGAATTCGGGGCTCTTGTGACTTGAAATTTGGCGAGAATCACTTGGTCTTTTTATGTGCAAGTTTCACTTCCATTGTCTGCAAAAATTCAAATCGACATTTCAGCAATACATTCTATGTACTTTTTATGTCGAAAATAAAGCAAACATGTAATAATAATAAGGAACACAAGATTTATAGTGGTTCGGCCAGGAAATTGGGCCTACATCCACTTTATATTCTTTCATTATTTACTTGCATCAGTTTTACAATTGCTTTCAATTACAAGAATCATACATTCATAATTCTTTTTACAATATTTCAACAAAATTTTCAAGTAAAGTATGGACGCAAATGGTTGTTGTTCCATGCCCTTGGAATTTGATCTCCTTCAACAGTGGTGAGTTTGAATGTGCCGTCAAGAAGCTTCTGACCTATTACATATGGTCCTTCCCAATTTGGCCCAAACACACCTGTCGCTGTCATAATTCTCTTCAGGACTAGGTCTCCAATCTCAAAGCTGCGTTGGCGAACTTTGGAATTGAAATGTCTGGCTATTCTTTGCTGATGAGCTGCAATTCTGAGATTAGCCTCATCTCTTTTTTCATCAAGGAGATCTAGCGCTTCAAGTTGTAGCTTTTCGTTTTCTGCTTGATTGAAATGGATTCTTCTGTGTGAAGGGACTTCTATTTCTACCGGAATCATTGCCTCTGACCCGTATGCCAATGAAAACGGGGTGTGCCCAGTCGCAGTTTTGTGAGTGGTTTTGTATGCCCATAGTGCCAGTGGTAGCTTATCGACCCAACCACCTTTTCCTCTTTCAAGTTGCTTCTTGATGGTTGACTTAATGATTTTGTTCACGGCTTCCACTTGCCCGTTTGCCTGCGGATGAGCTACTGCTGAGAAGCTTTTCCGGATTTTGAATCGCTTGCAAAAATCTTGGAATTCTTCACTTTCAAACTGAGTTCCATTGTCTGTAATTATTTTTTGAGGCACACCGTATCTGCAAATGATGTTTTTAGTCACAAAACTTATCATCTTCTTTGAGGTGATAGTAGCCAGTGGTTCAGCTTCTGCCCACTTAGTAAAATAATCTACAGCAACAATGGCATATTTAATTCCAAATTTGGCAGTTGGCAACGGTCCTACATGGTCTATTCCCCATATCGCAAACGGCCATGGACTGACCATCTGTGTGAGTTCAGTGGAAGGAGCTCTAGGAATTTTGGCGAATCTTTGACATCTGTCACATTTTCGGGAATACTCTGCTGCATCTCGATTAATTTCTGGCCAAAAATATCCGTATCGGAGAATTTTCTTTGCTAATGTTTGGCCACCTGAATGATCACCACATTCTCCTCCATGTACCTCTGCTAGGATTGCTTTAGACTCTTCCCTGGATACACATCGAAGTAATGGCATTGAGAATCCCCGTCTGTATAACCAGCCATCCTGGATTACGTATCGAGAGGCTTTTCTCAGTAGCTTTTGTCGTTCTTTTGAGTTCCCTGGTAAGGATCCATTGAGAAGATATTCTATTATCGGAGTCATCCATGATTCTTGCTCTTGAGACATGCTCATGATCCAATCAATGTTCATCTCATCAATGCTAGGAGTCGACAGGACCTCTACTGGAGTTAGCCCCAGAAATTGAGCTTCGTCTGTGCTCGAATACTTTGCGAGAGAATCTGCTTTCATGTTTTCTTCTCGAGGAATGTGACTTATCATGTAATGGTCGAAATCACCCAGGAGTTCCCAAGCCTTTGACAAGTAGGCGGGCAGATTCCCCCCTTTTGCTTGGAATTCCATTTTGACTTGGCATACAATAAGCTGAGAATCACTGAATATCTGTAACGCTCGGATGTTTAATTCTTTAGCAATCCTTAAGCCAGCGATAAGGGCTTCGTATTCTGCTTCATTGTTTGTTGAAGGAAATTCCAATCTTAGTGCATAGCATAATGATCGACCTTCAGGAGTCTCAAGTACAACTCCGGCTCCAGAACAGTAGTCGTTTCTCGCACCATCGACATATAACTTCCACTGGATCGGGGAATCGTCGACCGTTTCTTCCTCACTGTTACCCTTATCTGTAAATTCTGCAATGAAATCCGCTAAAGCTTGTCCATTGATTGCTTTCCGGGGATGATAAGTGATGTCATACTGACTGAGTTCAATATTCCACTTTAGAAGACGACCCGAAGTTTCAGGGCGAAACAGGACTTGCTTTAAAGGTTGATCAGTGAGGACTCTGATAGGATGAGCTTGAAAATATTGCCTCAACTTCCTAGACGCAATTAGTAAGCAATAGGCGAGTTTTTCCAACTTAGAGTAATTCATCTCTGCCCCAGTGAGTCTTTTGCTGATATAGTAAACTGGATGTTAAATCCTTTTGTCTTCCCGTATCAGCGCTGCACTTAAAGCATGAGATGATACTGCCAAGTATATAAGAAGATCCTCGCCATCGCCAGGCCTAGAAAGTATTGGAGGCGTCTCCATATGGCGAATCAATTCATCAAAGGCTTTTTGGCATTCGGGAGTCCAATTGAAGTTTTTCTTTCCTTTCTTTAGGGCGTCAAAGAATGGGATGCATTTGTCTGTGGATTTGGAAATGAACCGACTCAAGGCGGCAACTTTTCCATTGAGACTTTGCAATTCCTTCTTTGTTCTAGGAGCTTTGACTTCTTTCAATGCAGTAATTTGAGCTGGACTGGCCTCAATGCCCCTAGCGCTCACGATGAAACCTAAAAACTTGCCGGATTCCACTCCAAATGAACATTTTAAAGGATTGAGCTTCATTCCGTATTTTCGGAGGACAGCGAACATGTCTGCTAAGTGTTCTATGTGATCCAGTGCTTTCTTAGACTTTACTAACATGTCATCGACGTAAACTTCCATGGTTTTGCCCAGTTGCGGTTTGAACATAGCATTAACGAGTCTTTGGTATGTTGCCCCTGCATTCTTCAACCCGAAGGGCATAACTCTGTAGTAGTAAAGACCAGTGTCGGTGATAAAGCTCGTGTCATCCTGATCTGGCTCATGCATCATGATCTGGTTATATCCGGAGTAAGCATCCATAAAAGATAACAATTCGTGTCCCGCTGTTCCGTCTACCAGTTGATCGATTCTGGGTAATGGGAAGCAGTCTTTGGGGCAGGCCTTGTTTAGATCTGAAAAATCGATGCATACTCTCCATTTTCCGTTGGCTTTCTTAACCAGCACTGGATTTGAAACCCAATTCGGATATTTAGATTCTTTGATAAAATTATTCTCCATGAGCCGATCAACTTCTTCTTTTAATGCCGCTGACCTTTCCGGACCTTGAGTTCTCCTTTTCTGCTTTACAGGTGTAAATTTTGGATCAATATTTAGAGCATGCACTGCAACTTCTGGGGATATTCCGCACATATCGGCATGAGTCCAAGCAAAAACATCCAGATTTGCCTTTAAAAAAGATATTAAGATATTCTGAATTGACGCATTAAGTTGTGAACCCACATTCAACACTTTGTTTGGGTCCTTTGGGTCAACAGGTATTGGTATTGTCGTTTCCACCGGTACCACTCTATTTTCCCCTGCACTGACTTTTCTAGGGTCCATCTCTTTTCTTGCTCCGCTGTGCTCGCCAGTGCAGGGTCCGCCCTGTAATTGCTACAAGGCTGGTTCTTTGATGCGGACTGGGGCTGCCGCATTCTTTCTCATTTGTCTTTTTCTGGTTTCTCGTAGCTCTGTCAGATAGCACTCTCGCCCAGCATTTTGATCACCTTTTATAACTCCTACTCCATTGTCTGTAGGGAATTTAATAGTGAGGCACCACGGGGCAAGAACAGCTTTGAACGCTGCCAGAGTTGGGCGACCAAGGAAAGCATTGTAAGCAGAAAATTCGTCGACAATCACTAAAGTTTGCTTGCGGACCACTTTTCTCTCTCCTTCTCCAAGTTCCACAAACAAATCAATGGTCCCTACCGGCTGCTTTGGCTCCCCAGTGAAACCAGCAATTTTCTGCGATGAGGCTTGCACATCAGCCATAGGGATCTTCATTTGGTCGAATGTTTTCTTAAAGAGAATATTGCAGGATGCGCCACAATCAATGAGAACTCTTCTAACAATAGCTGGTCCGATACCAGCCGAGATGACTAGAGGATCCAAAGTAGGAGCCTCAATACCTGCAGAATCCCTGGCTCTGAACACAATATCATCATCGAAAGTTCTTTGTTTCTTCAAAGGCGTAGCACCTTCCAAAACAAATACATCTTCCTCAGTCGGCACATACTTTAAAGCTCTGGTATACCTTTCCATCTCACCCCAGCTTCTGCCTGCTGGGTGAGGTCCTCCTGTAATGACATTAATAATGGGCCTTCCAGATTCACGCCCTGCAGCCTTCTCAATCGTCCTAGGCTGTTGAGTAGGAGCCTATTGCCCCTGACTAGATGAAGCAGGATTGTTGCTATTCTTTTTCACAAATTGCTGCAGTTTGTTTTCCCTTAGCAACTCTTCAATCAGATTTTTCAACTGGCGGCACTCGTCAGTCTCGTGACCGGGTTGATTATGGAAGCGGCAGAACTTCCCACTCTGTATAGCTTTTTTCCCGGTCCTTAGAGGAGGAGGTTTAGGGAAGTCAACAGAATCTTTAATGGCAAGGTAGATACGCTACGGCATATCTGATAAAGGAGTATACTCTGATGGCTTGAAGGATCGGGGCTTCTTCAGATTACTCTGTTTCTTCCCCTTGTTATTTTCCCTTTTTTGCCCTACAGATTCATTCTTGCGTGGAGCAACAGTGTTATCTTCACCTTTTTCCAACACTGCCTTTACCGGTACGGGATGGCTTTCTAGGCGTATGAATTCATCTGCTTTTTTATAGAATTTTTCAAGGGAATTTGGTTCCTTCATGTTTAGCCATTTCCCAAACTCGCTTGACTTGTCAATACCCTTCATCAGATAAGTCAATATCATTCGCGGTTCTGCATTGTCCACCTCAGCTAGCGCTATATTAAAGCGGTTTAAGAAAGATCTGATAGTTTCCCCTGGATTCTGTTCCAAACTCGACAGTGACATGATATCCTTAGCTTTTGAGGCGTATAGTCTGAACTGCTCCTTGAACTTCCGAGTTAAGTCAGAAAACTGATCGATAGATGGGACTGGAAGTTTGGTGAACCAAAGCAGAGCTACACCTTCGAGATACACAGGAAAATATCGGCACTTTATTTCATCAGAGGCTCTGGCACCAGTCATGTGCCAATCATACTTGTATAAGAATTCGTTCGGATCACTCGTCCCCCTGTAAGCTGGAATGGTTGGAGGGACAAACTTCCTTGGGAATTCAGCCTTTAAGATTTTCTCAATAAATGGAGTCTTACTTGGGGCGAAACCCCATTCTTTCTCGTCTTCGACCCTCTGCATACTCTCTTTCATAATTTGTCGGACCATTCCAGAAAGATACTCCTCATCATGTCGAGTTCTAGATCCACCAACTTCTGGAAGTGTTTGTTCAAAGGGGCTAGCAGCCCTTTCGGGAGAATTTCTTTCTTCAGCATCATGAAGGTTGCCAGCAAAATTCCTCTCATTACCTGCTGGTTGACGGTTTTCCCCTAGCAAATCGTTCAACCTATTTAGAATTAGGGCATTCTGGGCATTTTGAGCCTCGAGTTGTGCATTTTGGGCATTGATCTGTTGGTTCAGCCCTAAAATTGCAGCATCCAGCTCTACCTTTGTAACTCCGACAGCTGGAGTGGCTTGATTCGATATAGGGGAAGCGGAGGTTCCCTCTTGAATATTCCCAGATCTGACAGATCTACTCTTCCTTCCAGGAGCCATAATCTCGGATAGACTTTTGGTTTTCAAGGAAATTCTCTCTATAAACCTCTGTGAAGCAATGATGATAACTCGCCTGAGTTCAGTTCTCAGTGAAAGCACCAAAAATGTTAACGCTAAAAATTGAACGCTAACACCCCGATTTGTAGAAGGTAATTGTGAAAGCACCACCCGTTGGTACGGGAACAAAATATAAGCAGAGAAATCACAGAGAAGCTATAAAAGACACAATATTTATAGTGGCTCGGCTTAAGATCTAGCCTACGTCCACTTTAAAGCTCTTTATTGCTGATTTGATTACAATTGTTTACAACAATCTTCAATTACAACACACTTAGACAAATAGCTCAAACTCTGATGTAGAAGAATCCCTCGAATGCATGGTGAATGAGTTAGATTTCCACTTGAGATTTGTTGAAATGTCTTTGGTGATTGGAGTGATAGAAGTGTTGCTTGAACGTTGCTTGAAGTCGAGTCAATGGCAGAGTAATGGCGTCCAGGAAGTCAGTCCAAAAGTCCCCTCAATGCTCAATGTGGTCATGTATTTATAGGCAATTTTCTAGGCTGAAATTGTCAAGTCATGAGTCGTGACCGACTCAAGATGAGTCGTAAGTCGTGACCGACTCAGGATGAGTCGTATGTCGTAGGCGACTCAACTGGTTGAGCCCTGACATCATATCAGAGCGTCTCCGGTCCTCTGTATACAGCACAAGTCCTAACTCGTCTGCGAGTTAATAGGTCGTGGTCCAAAATGAGGCGGCATAGGATTTCTACATAGTAGCTGTAAGTCGTAGACGACTCAAGCTAGGTCGTGAACGACCTATCATAAGTCGTAGGTCGGTTGTTTTGGGAGTTTAGTCAGTTAAGTCATTTGACACCTTAGGTCGTTGAGTCGTTAGAGAACTTGAGTCGCTAGCTCCATGAGTCGTTAACCCGTTGAGTCGGCCGGCACCTTTAAGTCTCTAAGGTTATAACCCGGTGAGTCGTTATTCCTCCTGAGTCGCTGAGTCGTAACCCTTCGAGGCCGTTGAGTCGGTAACTCCTCCAGGCTGTTGAGTCGGTAACTCCTCAAAGTTGTTGAGTCGGTAACTCCTCCAGGCTGTTGAGTTGGTAACTCCTCAAGGTTGTTGAGTCAGTAACTCCTCAAGGCTGTTGAGTCGGTAGCTTCCTGAGTCGGTGGCTTGTTGAGTCGGTAGCCTATTGAGTCGGCCCAGACCTTGACTCGTTGCCTAAACGGAGTTAACATCCAGTATTGGAGTCATCCATGATTCTTGTTCCTGAGATACCTTCATAATCCAGTCAACATCCATCTCGTCTGTACTTGGTGCTGACAGGACTTCTACGGGGACTAATCCCAATAGTTGAGCTTCACCAGTACTTGAATACTTTGCGAGGGAATCTGCCTTCGTATTCTCTTCCCGGGGAATATGGCTTATTGAATAATGATCGAAATCCTCAAGAAGCTCCCAGGCCTTTGACAAATAAGCTGGTAGATTTCCTCCTTTAGCTTGGAATTCCTTCTTGACTTGGCATACGATAAGCTGAGAGTCACTGAAGATCTGTAATATTCTGATATTTAGCTCTTTAGCGATTCTCAAACCTGCAATGCGAGCTTCATATTCTGCCTCATTATTTGTCGAAGGAAATTCCAGCCTCAGTGCATAACACAATGATCGTCCTTCAGAGGTTTCAAGGACAACTCCTGCCCCAGAACAATAGTCATTCCTTGTGCCATCAGTGTATAATTTCCATCTCACCGGGACGTCATTAGTTTCCTCTTCTTCACTATCACCTTTATCTGTGCATTCTGCAATGAAGTCTGCTAAAGCTTGTCCGTTGATAGCTCTTCGGGGATGGTAAGTGATGTCATATTGACTGAGTTCAATATTCCACTTTAAAAGACGTCCCGAAGTCTCAGGGCGAAACAGGACTTGCTTCAGAGGTTGATCAGTGAGGACTTTGATGGGATGAGCTTGAAAATACGGCCTCAATTTCCATGATGCAATCAATAGGCAATAGGCGAGTTTCTCCAGCTTCGAGTAATTCATCTATGCCCCAGTGAATCTTTTACTAATGTAATAGACTGGTCGTTGGATTCTTGTATCTTCTCGAACCAATGCTGCACTCAGAGCGTGAGATGATATTGCCAAATATATGTAGAGATCTTCACCATTGTCGGGCTTTGACAGTATTGGAGGCACTTCCATATGACGAACCAGCTCATCAAATGCGTTCTGGCACTCGGGAGTCCAATCAAAGTTTTTTCTTCCTTTCTTTAGAGCGTCAAAGAATGGAATGCATTTATCAGTAGCTTTAGAAATGAATCGGCTCAAAGCAGCAACTTTTCCGTTAAGACTCTGCAGTTCCTTCTTTGTTCTAGGAGCTTTGACCTCCTTCAAGGCAGTGATTTGAGCAGGATTAGCCTCAATGCCCCTAGCGCTCACAATAAATCCCAAAAACATTCCGGACTCCACTCCGAATGAACATTTCAACGGGTTAAGCTTCATTCCGTATCTTCGGAGGACCGCGAACATTTCCGCTAAGTGATCCATGTGGTCCACTGCTTTCTTTGACTTTACCAACATATCATCGACATAGACTTCCATTGTCTTTCCGATCTGCGGTTTAAACATGGTGTTAACAAGCCTTTGGTAAGTTGCCCCCGCATTCTTGAGTCCGAAGGGCATGACTTTGTAGCAGTAAAGACCAACATCTGTTATGAAGCTCGTGTCCTCCTGATCTGGCTCATGCATCATGATTTGATTGTACCCGGAGTAAGCATCCATAAAAGACAACAATTCATGTCCCGCCGTTCCATCCACCAACTGATCAATTCTAGGCAGCAAGAAACAGTCTTTGGGTCAAGCTTTATTCAGATCTGAGAAGTCAATGCATACTTTCCACTTCCCATTAGCCTTTTTAACTAGGACAGGATTTGAGACCCAATCCGGGTAAACAGATTCTCTGATGAAACCATTCTCCATGAGTCGGTCGACTTCTTCTTTCAACGCTGTTGACCTCTCTGGACCCTGAGTTCTTCTTTTCTGTTTTACTGGCGTGAACTTTGGATCAATGTTGAGAGCGTGTACCGCAATCTCTGGTGATATTCCGCACATGTCAGCATGAGTCCATGCGAATACATCTAAATTTGCCTTCAAGAACGAGATCAGAATATTCTGAGCTGTAGTGTTGAGTTGTGAACCCACATTCAGCACCTTGTTTGGGTCCTTTAAGTCAACAGGTATCGGCACTGTCACCTCTACCGGCACTACTCCATTCTCCCCTGCACTAGCTTTTCTTGGATCCATCTCTCTCCGGGCACCGCTATGTTCGCCAGTGCAGGGACCAACCTGTAGTTGCTACAAGGTTCGTTCTTCGATGCGGACTGAAGGCGCCGCATCTTTTCCCATTTCTCTCTTCTTTGTTTCACGTAGCTCTGCAAGATAGCACTCCCGTCCCACGTTCTGATCCCCTTTAATTATCCCAATTCCGTTATCAGTGGGAAATTTTATAGTTAGACACCATGGGGAGAGAACAGCTTTGAATGCAGCCAGGGTCGGTCGGCCCAAGAAAGCATTATAAGCAGAAAATTCTTCAACAACTATAAAGGTCTGCTTTCGAGCTACCTTTCTCGGCCCCTTTCCGAGCTCTACAATCAAGTCTATAGTCCCAATCAGCTGCTTTGGCTCCCTAGCGAAGCCAGCAATTTTCAATGACGAAGCCTGAACGTCAGCCATTGGTATCTTCATTTGGTCAAAAGTTTTCTTGAAGAGAATATTACACGAAGCCCCGCAATCGACCAGAATTCTTCTCACAGTGGCCGGGCCAATACCGGCAGAAATGACCAGAGGATCTATCGTAGGGGCGTCAACGCCTATAGAGTCCCTGGCGCTAAATATGATGTCATCTGGGAAAGCTTTCTGTTGTTTCAATGGCGCAGCATCCTCTAACACAAAACCACTTTCCTCTATGGGTGCATGCTTCAGTGCACGAGCATACCTTTCCATCTCACCCCTGCTCCTGCCTGCTGGGTGAGGACCTCCCGTTATCACATTAATGACAGGCCTTACTGACTCATGCTCTACGGCCTTCTCACTCGAGCTTGGATGGTGAGCGGGGACTTGTTGCCTTTGGACTGATGAGGTTGTTGTATCCCTACCCCTTTTAACATACTGTTGGAGCTTGTTCTCTTTCAACAGTTGCTCAATTACTTCCTTCAAGTGTCGGCATTCGTTAGTGTCATGACCAGGCTGATTGTGAAACTGACAGAATCTTCCACTTTTCTCCATTTTACCTCCAACCCTCATCTTAGGTGGCGTAGGATAACTGATATTATCTTTGGTTGCAAAGAAGATATTTTCAGGGGTATCAGTCAAGGGTGTGAAGTTGAAAGCTCGACCCTTCTTTGCATCCCTTTGTTTCTTTCTGCCGTCATTCCCTCTTTTCTGAGCATTGGATTCCTTTTTGTCTGGAGCGTTACTATCATTCTTAGTTTCTGCTGACGCCACCTTAGCCGATGCTTGAAGGCTTTCCAAGCGCATGAACTCATCGGCTTTTTTATAGAATTTATCGAGTGAATTTGGTTCTTTCATTTCAACCATTCTCCAAACTTGCTCGATTTATCAATTGCCCTCCTCAAGTATGTTAAGACCATGCGTGGCTCAGCATTATCAACCACGGCCAAAGCTATGTTGAATCGATTCAAAAACGATTTGATGGATTCTCCTAGGTTTTTCTCCAGACTTGACAATGACATTATATCCTTTGCTTTAGAGGTGTACAACCGAAACTGCTCCTTGAACTTCTTAGTTAAGTCCGAGAACTGATCAATGGATCTAACTGCCAGCTTGGTAAAGCATAATAAAGCTACTCCTTCCAAATACACCGGGAAGTACCGGCACTTAATCTCATCGGATTCCCTGGCGCCAGTCATATGCCAGTCATACTTGTACAGAAATTCGTCAGGATCACTTGTTCCTTTGTAAGCTGGAATAGTGGGCGGAACAAATTTTCTCGGGAATTCAGCTTTCAGAATCCTCTCGGTGAATGGAGTTTTGCTTGGAGCAAAGCCCCACTCTTTCTCATCCTCGTCCTTTTGCATACTTTCTTTCATGATTTGACAGACCATCCCTGAAAAATACTCTTCATCATCCACAGGCCCTGCGGGGAAAACGTCAGCCATTCTTTCAGAGTTCTGCCTTGACAGTCGTTCAGGAAGGGTCGGTTGAGGTCCCGATCCTCCATCCTGAGGAAGTGGCCTTTCAACGGGGCTTACCACCCTTTGAGAAGTATTCCCTCTAACATCCTGAGCTCTATCAGCAGAGTTTCCTTCTTTAGTTGTTGGCTGACGATTAGCCTCGAGCAAATCATTTAGCTTATTCAATATCAAGGTACTCTGAGCATTCTGAGCCTCTAATTGTTGATTCAATCCCAAAACCACAGCGTCCAATTCCGCTCGCGTAACTCCCACAATTGGAGTTTTCTGACTCAGAGGAGGAGAAGTGGCGGCGTTCTCTTGAACATCATCAGATCAGGCAGATCTACGTTTCCTTCCGGGAGCCATAATTTCTGTTAGACTTCTGGTCTTAACGGAGATTCTTTCCTCAAAGTTTGGTGAAGCAATGATGTAAATACCCCGAGATCGATGTTCTCAGTGAAAGCACCAAAAATGTTAACGTGAAATTCTGGCGCTAACACCTCGGTGTGTGTAGAAACAGTGTTAAAGCACCACCCGTGAATGCGGGAATCAAGAAATAGCAGTAAGTAACAGAAAATGCAGTAAATGAACACAGAGTTTATAGTGGTTCGGCTTATGATCAAGCCTACGTCCACTTCAATCCTTTTATTGCTGATTGGATTACAACTTATTACAATCTCTTCCAATTACAATTCAATTCCATTCAAAAGACAAGTAGCTAGAGAAAACTTCGATGCAACAAAGTTCTTCGAATCCATGATTGAATGTGTTGAATCTTTGTATGAAGTTTTATCTAAGCGTCTTGCGTGAGCTTGAAGTGATGGAGTGTAGCTTGCTTTGAAGATAGTAAAGTTCCAATGCCTTGAAGAAAAATGATTCCCCCCCCCCCCAAAAGTCCCTTGAATGTTGGAGGTCGTCACGTATTTATAGGGGTTTTCCTCCTTAAGTCGTAAGCCGTGCTTGACTCATGTTTAACTCGTGGCCGAGTCAAGTTGGGTCGTGGACAACTTAACTGGCTGAGTCCAAGCTTGGTATCAGAGCGCCCTCGGTCTCCTGGATATAGCACAAGTCCTAAGTCGTCCACGAGTCAATCCTCTTTGACACAAGTATTGTGACAGCGGACTACGACTCAGTGGTTTTAGGTTGTAGGCGAGTCATACTGAGTCGTGAGTCGTGAGTCGTGGCCTATGTGCAACTCTAACTTCTTGCTGTCTCGAGTCCTTAAGTTGTGAACTTGTTGAGTCGGTAACTAATTAGGTCATTGAGTCGATAGTCTTGATGAGTCACGTATCAGTTAAGTCGCAATACTTTTTAGATCGTGTACCCACTGAATCGCTGACCTCTTCAAGTTGCTTGGGGCTTCAAGTCTCTAACTCGTTAAGTCGGTGATTCACTGATTAAGCCTGTCTCATGAACCGTTCTCCCCTTGAGTCGTTTTGTTCCTCTAAGTTGCCTTAAGCCTTAGCTCGTCAGCTAATTGAGTCGCAACCAGTTGAGTCGGTCCATTCTTTAAGTTGCTGAGGTTTATTGAGTTGCAGGTCCACTGAGTCGTTAAGGACCTTAAGTGGATGAGTCGGCCCAGATTTCAACTCGTTGGCAGAACGGGGTTAACATACAACATGGAATTTAATACAACAATATCCAATTATTTGCAGGAAGATTCAAGATCAATGCTTTATTCTACTTTTGGTTTTCTAGTTGCAGAAAGAAAAATAAAAAGCTCTCTGTTATATACATTCAAATGTAAGTAAAATAAAAACTATTGTTATTAATGAATTAAGTAGATGAACTTAAGAAAGAGATTACAAATATCTGTATGCATAATTTGCACATCTAAATTTAAAAATAATTAAAGTAGGAGAAGAAAAAAAGGGGTTTCAGGCTTTATCTCTATTTTGATAAAAACTATCACGGGCTTCTGAAAATAGGTGAGTAAACCCCTGTTTTCTTTTAATCAATTATTGCTATTTGGATGCTTGAATGGTTAGGAAGGTTTAAACTTGGCTTGCATGCAAGAATCTTGAGTATATGAATGAGTTTTTGCTTGTGTATGTTGATTGCACAAGAATATAACTCCTTGTTTAGGTTCAAGAAAACAAAAAAACAAAAAAACCTGTCAAAACCCTTTTTTTCCGTCTCTCCTAAATCTAAATGATAAACTATGGTTGGTCATGCATTATGTTTCAGTAAACAAGATGGAGCATGTTCAAACTTGTACTATGTTTTTCAGTAACAAATCAAAGCAAGTTTCGAAAAATTATTTTACTGGAAACTAAATAAACACAGTGGCACCTAAATTTGGTTTACAGGTTAACCTATATCAAAGAAAATCTAAATATCTATCTCTCTGCTTCTGGAAAGATTGTAAACAACTTAAAATATTGTTTTAAACCTGTATTACATTTCAGTAATTAATCAAAGCAGGTTTATATACTTCTTTTTCTGGAAATTATAAAAACAGCTACCATTCAAACTTTTGAAGCAATTGAAACTTCATGAATTTTAATTTCAATAACACAATGTGAGTCCCCTGCAAGAATGATGATTTTAGAAACATAAATTTAACTTTTTATTGAACATTCCTCTGGGAAATGGAAGTTGAACTGAAAGTGAACTTTAGACAAATTCTGGTGATCCAAACGATGGTGGATCTCGAGTTCATCGTCAGGGGTAGATTAAATGTTCAGGATTACTGGAAAAATACGAGTAAAATTTATAAACCCTTAAATTTTGAATTCAAGACAAAATTAAGGTTTAAGCGCTGCATTTTGGATGGTGAGTTCACGGGTTAACTGCGTCATCAACACGGCATTTCAAGCGATCGGCCCTGGGGGGTTTGAATCTTTGGGTATCATGGAGTCTTCGAGCAAGGTGGCACGTTTGCTGATGGTCGGAGGTGATAGTTTGAAGTGGGTTTGGATGACCCAATTTTTGTACAATCGAACCTATATGCTAAATTTTTGATTTTGTGATGAACGCTAAGTTCTGGAGGCTTGGGGTCTTGAATGGGTTAACGTCGTCTTGTCGGAGGTGGAGTCGAGGACCAGAACGTCGTCCACTGGTTGTGCAAGTATACGTGATACGTTATGTATTAGTTCCACTCGTGTTGGGAAGAAGGAGAAGAACTCGAAGCACTGCTCGGTTTAGGAGGAGGAGACTCGAAGTCAGGCTCGCGTAGTTGGGGGTTGTATCGGGTTGATTATAACACTTAACAAATTTTTGAAGAAAAAAAATGACACTTGGGTCCAAATTAGGCAAAACTCGAAGCAGGGGATGTTCGGCTCGGGGTAAAACTCGAAGCAAGCCTCGGGTTGGTCAAGAAAAACAGCAAACCCAGTTTTTAACTAAACTTTTGAAATACAAGTTATTTATTTTTCTGAATAAATTAGTGATAATTGTAGATGGAATTTCAGGTAAATGATATTGAGTCATTTATTTAAAATTTATGAAGTTCAAGAATATTTAAATTTTATAAAAGTTGTTTTAAGATTTAACTTAATAAAAATTTAAAACTAAAGCAAATATCCAAGTGTTAAGTTTTAACCAAATTTATTTTGAAATAGTAATTAACAATTAATGTTTTGTAATGATTTTATAACTAAATAATTAGTTAATTTAAAGAATTGTTAATGAATAAAAATAATTAAACTTAATTGGTTAACAACTAAGAATTAATAAATTAAAATAATAAATTAAAGAATAATTAATTAATTAAGCCAATTAAATTAATTCATAATTAAGTAAAGATTAAACTTTGATTTAAAATAATTAATAAAGATAATTATAGGGTTAATTGACCTTAATCACAATCACCTTAATCAAAGATGATTGACCATCATCAAATATTCTTTACTGGATTGATATTTCTGTTGTGATATTGTGATTGCTTTGTGATGAACTGTGATTTGTGATCTGTTCCTATATGTATGTGAAAACCCCTTTTTGCCCATAAAACGACATTTAAACTTCGATGCGACAGGGAGTCGGATTTCAATTTGTTATCGGAAACCCACATCAAACCTTGAATGTGAATCCTTGTGATTGATACATCCACATGTTTTTAAATTGAGCGTTCAATGTTCGGATTCGCCGGGAGAGGACCTTTATGTCATATAACCCATTCCGAATAGTGATTCAACAAAATGGATAGCATTTGAAGATGGTGGTGAAGACCGGGTGTCTTCGAAAACGATAGGATAACCTATCGATTGTCTCTGCACCGAGTTGCTCCGGTATATAGATTCGCTATGTGATGAGAAGTCCGATCAGGATTATGGACACCCGGATTTGCAAGGGCTTCTTCCTTTATTGGACGAAGTGCCTTCGGTTCTGTTCGAACCCGGAACAGACTTGTATGATCGTGTGTCTAACACTACACTTTGAGATATAAAGCCGATTTCTTTCAAATACATATCTGTTGGTGGCGGAAAATTCATTCTCTTAGCTTAACACCCTTCTCTGAGAGGTACGAGTTCAGATGTTATGTAGTTGAAGGTTATCGGCGATATACTCCCAATTTGGTAGTGTGGCATGCTAAGTACTGCTGTATATTGATGATCATTTGTTGATCATTTGTGGTCAAATCATGGCTTTCTTGTAAATCGTAGCTTTGTGGACGAGACCTCATCGGACCTCACACCCCGGAAATGGTCGAAACAGGAAAGAGCGACAAGGTTATGAGGGTCGCGCCCTTTAGGGTATGTCATTTCCTTCTAGAAATAGGTGGTGTCATGGTATGGAGCCCAGATACTTACCTATGTGGTTGCTTCAATCTCATTTATTGTGTGGTTGTTGCTTTGTGATAGGGCCTCTCGGATAAACATCCCAAAGGACCGGGGAATGGCATAGTCGTGTAGTAGTTACCTAGTTACAGAGGTAACCCGGCCTTGTGTTGGCAGAAAACTAGTTAAGTTCTCGGGGCATCCCGCCAGAGGTGTACCCATATGGCATAGGAAGCTCCTTAGCCTGACCATTTGTTGGAAATCCAATTCCCAATACGAACCCAGTACGGTTTTTGTTGTATAACCTGCCATTTACTTATGGTGGCGCCCTATAATTTAGATGGTAGTTATAGTAGGCATACAATAATGGTTGTATGCTGGCTAGGATTGATATTATACTTTCGAAATGGCTTTCTACACTATGCACTAGTAATAATATCAAAGAATTTTCCCATATCAAGCATATTTGACTATCATAAGAAGAAATCTCCTCCAATTCTGCAATTGCATTGTGTGTGTGGCGGGAGGTCTTATGGTAGTTTCGTTTTCCAAAAGCATACTGGTTTTTCTTGTATAAATCTTTTCTATTTAAAAACAACTGTTTTTGTTTACTCATACCAGTCCCACGGCTTACCCGGAGTTTATTGTTTCCTTTCTAAACTTTGGGTGCCCACTATTTCCACACGGGCAGCCTAGTAGCAGGTTTTCCATATTTTGGCATTAGCTGTATTTTGGTTTGGAGACTATCGATTTTTAGGAGCTTTTACCTTAGAGACATCTTGGAAGCTTTTGGATCTCAAGGTGCTTAGTTCTTGGTAGTTCACTATCATTCTCTTTCTTTGAAGACTTTTGGCCTATGATCTCTTGTTGTTCTATTATAACATTCTATTTGGAGTTGTGATTCATGTATTATGATACTATGATGTTGTAATAGATATTATTATGATGTTATATCTGTGATGTAGTGCATGATATTCATTTTATTTCTGCTGTTTTATATTCATCTAATGTTGTTATAAGCTCCATCCGACTGGAGTTCGATGTTTTGAAACCTTGGCAGTCGAGTACAAGTGAGGTATTTGATGTCAATTTTTGAACATTGGATTTCGAGTCGTGACAAAAGCTTTCCAAAATCAGATAGCTTCCAAACCAAAATACTTAAAAATATTCAAAGCCAGCTCCAAAATATGGATAACCTACTTCTAGGCTGCCCGTGTGGAAACTATGGGCACACAAAGTTTAGGAAGTGAACAATAAACTCCGGGTCAGTCATGGGACTGGTATGAGTAAACAAAAATAGTTTTTTGTACAAAAACAGTTTATAGAAGAAAAACATTCATTCTTTTGGAAAACAAAACTACCGTAAGGCCTCCCAGCACACACTCAATGCAATCACACACTTGGGGGAGACTTCTCCTTATGATAGTCAAATATGCTATATACGAGAAAACCCTTTGATATTATTATTAGTGCATAGTGTAGAAAACTTTTTCGAAAGTATAATATTAATCTTAGCCAGCATACGTACCATTATAGTATGCCTACTATAGCTATCATGTTAAATGGTAGGGTCTACAACTAAAACCGTACTGGGCACGTATTGGTGATTGGATTTCCAACAATGGTCAGGCTAAGGAACTTCCTAGGCCATATGGGTATGCCTCCGGAGGGACGCCTCGAGAACTTAACCAGCTCTCTGCCAATATAAGGCCGGGTTACCTCTGTAACTAGGTAACTACTACACGAGTATGCCATCCCCCGGTCATAACCGACCTTTATCTAGGGCCCCAACAACAACAACGACAAAGCAAAATAATTGCAATATCAACATAAGTTAAGTATCTGGGCTCCATACCATGATACCACTTCTATCCAGTAGGAAATGCACATACCCTAAGGGGCGCTACCCCCATAACCTTGCTGCATCCTTCCTGTTTTGACCATTTCCGGGTTGTGAGGTTCGACGAGGTCTCGTCCACAAAGCTACGCTTTTCACAAAGCCATGCTTCGATTAATAAATGATCAGCAGCACTCAGCATGCCACACTACCAAGTTGGGAGTATGTCACTGATAACCTTCAATTACATAACCTCTGAGCTCGTACGTCTCAAAGAAGGGTGTTCAACTAAGAGAATAAATTCTCTGCTACCAATAGAAATGTATTTGAAAGAAATCTGCTTTATATCTCAAAGTGTAATGTTAGCCATACAACCATACAAGTTTGTTCCGGGTTCAAACAGAACCGAAGGCATTTCCAAAGAACCCTTGCAATCCCGGCATCCACAATCCCGATTGGACTTCCTATCACATATGGAGATCCCTATACCGTAACAACTCAGTGCAGAGTCATTCGACAGGTTATCCTATCGTTCTAGAAGACACCCGGCCTTCACCACCATCTTCAAATGCTATCCATTTTGTCATATCACTATTCAAAATGGGTTATATGAGACAAAGGTCCTCTCCCGGCTAAACCGAATAGTGAGCGTCAATTTCAAAAACGCGTGGATATATCAATCACAAAGATTCACTTCCAGGGTTTGATGTGGGTTTCGGATAATCAACTAGAATGTGACTCCCTGTCGCATCGAAATTCAATTGCCGTTTTACGGTCCAATGTGTTTTCACATTCACATAGAAAAAAATCATAGATATCATAGCTCAACACAAAGTAATTTATATCACATAGCATCACAATCACATATAAGAGATATTAATCCAATACACAACATTCAATACAAATTAATCATCTATAAACACGATTAATTAATCGTGTAACTATAATTAATCAATCACATATTATTTTTTATTAATTATCCTTAGCTATTAATTAATTAATCTTAATTGCTTTTATTAATTATCCATAATCAATTATCTTAATTAATTAATCCCTAATTGTTAATTAACTATTCTTAATTACTTTTATTAATTAATTGTTCCTTAATTAATAAATTTTAACTACAACCCAATTAACCTTAATTATTTGCTTAATTAATCTTTAATATTAAGTAATTAATTAAATAGTTATTCTCTAAGTAATCAAATTAACAAATCATTAATTATTTAATAAATTAAAAGATAAATCTTTTTATCTTTGTTAATCACTTTGATTACTTTATAACCCTTGTTTAATGAATCATCCTTATCACACATTTTAACTTAAAGGATTAAGATTAGTTTAAATAACATTATATCTTAATTACCCTTCATAATTACATTATTCAATTAATATAAATAATTTTATAAAATAATATAACAAAATTTAATTTAATTTAATTACTTTAAAAATGTATTAATTAAAACCTTAATTAGTTTAAACTTAAATAAAAATCATCTTTTAAAAAACATGGATTTAAAATTGTTTAAAAGATTGAATTTTATTTTTAAAGTAAAACTGTTTTGTATTTAAACCTGAGACCTCTTCGAGTCTCACCCGAACAAATGTGTTCCTTTCTTCGAGTCATTTCCAAAACCCACCCATGTACCCTATGTTTTCTTTAAAATAAAATTTTGTTTAATTACAAACTTGTGCAACCCAAAAATTACTTCGAGCCTACACCTGAGCTCGTATCCCTTTCTCCGGAAGGCTACTTCGAGTTTCCTCTTTCTTCATAAGCTAATGCTTCCTGACACATCCTAGGCCTACCCGGGCCCCATTCTTGGAAAAAAAATAGAATCTATGTGCACATGCACAATCTATCCGGCCACCACAGGTTGAGTCTTTGGCCATTGACGAGTCCATGATGATATTCCCGAACCACACGAACATCCAGAAACCCAAATCATTGAAGAATTTGAAAGTTGAAGATTGAACCCAAACTGGAACAACACGGATCACCAGGAAAGCCCATCGCCTTACCACCTCAGGCCACCAGAGGCCATGTTACTTCAACTGAAGCTTTGACTAACTTCAATGCTTCGATCGCCACTGGTGCGATCAATTTCGGTGCGACGACGAAGTTGTAGCAACCCGAATACTTGACTTCGACCAAACATGGGTTAAAACCCTAGTTTAGCAATTTCCGACCACCACGATGACTTATAAATTCGATCAATAATTTTCTGATGATCCCTGACCATCCACCAAGCTCCAAACATATCAAAAGATTTATCATTAACCGGATCATCAGAATTTGGTGAAAAAGACGATTCTGATCATCCTCATTTTTCTTAGAGAATACTTGGTAGAAAAATTTAATTTCACTTTTAAAAATCATCAATTTCGAAGACGTTTCAATTGATATATTAAAAATTAGAAACCAAGATTGATGAAATTTCTATTTACATTGGTTTTTCCTGTATTATTATAATTCCAGAAAAAGTTTTTGTTTAATTTGCTTAAATTTGTTTTTAATACATAAAGCATGATCATACAAACATGTTCTCTTTAGATTTCAAAGCCTAAAAATAATTTGAGATACAGCTTTTGAATTTGAAATAGGTTTTTGGAACATGTAGGCCTGGAACAGAGTTCATATTTATGGGTAAGGACATGCACCTTCATTTTCATGTATATACATATATAAATGCAAAAACACATTTACAATTCAAACTTCAATATTATTCTCAACAACAAGTTCTATTTCAAATCAAAAAGGCTTACTCACCTTGATGTCTAAGAATAGTGGAGAGTCTGGAGTGTTGTTTTTAAAATTGAAAGTCTGGAAGGCTGTTTTAAATTTGACCTTGAATTTTTGTCTGCAGCTAATTAATGTAAACTTTCTTAGTTTCTGATGGATTTACTTGCTTAATTTCTTTCACAACAAATTCAAATTCAAATTCTTTAAAATATTTACTTATAGTTTTGTTTTTATGAAAATATAGAAAAAAGAACTCTAGTGTGCAACTTGAAAACCGTGATTTGAAAATCTTGAGTTGATCCTGATTCTATTGTTTAGGTGATGATCCTTGCTTTTGTTTAATTGTTGAAGTAGAATCCTGCTTTGCTCTTGATTTGTTAAAATTCTGGTTTGAACTTTGAGAAAATTTGTTTTTGGTTTAAACGTTGAGGAAGTTGTTAGTTTAATTGCTTGTTGCTGATGATTCTTTCTTTCTGGTTTTAAAGATTTGTATAAGGCTTTGGAATGAATAAAAGAGATAAGAGGGAGGAGATAAAATGGATTATATAGCTTTATTTCCTTTTTTAATGAATTTCTCAAAAAAAATAAAACAATACGATGACACTTGTAAATTTTCTATTTTTATGAATTGCACATGTGAATTCACTTACTAAATGTTAAACACTTGTTAAATTGGGTTTCTTATCACTTAACACTTGTAATTACATAATTATATGTTTAAATAAAAATTTGTATTACTTTTTCTTTATTACATAATTACATTTCTTTATTTTATTTTATATAACTTTAAAAAGAGAATGTTTTACTGCAAATTTATTCATATATAAAATCATATACATATGTTGATATTTTAAACCCAAATATTTTTCTTAAAATATTTATTTAAATTCAAATTCAAATTTACTCATATATACGCATATATATATATATATATATATATATATATATATATATATATATATATATATATATTTCAAATTCAAATGATTTTATAAGAATTTATTATTTCATATTTTAAACTGAAAAGAAGTTGAAATCTTATTCATACAAACTAACACTTATTTTATTTGATTTGAACTTTTTCAAATTAATCTCAAATTAAATACCAAAAATTCAAATAAATTACTAATTTGAATTGTTAAAATTTGGGATGTTAGACCCTTTTTAAATCTTGGAATAACTCTAAATCATATCACTTTTTACTTATGAAAAAAACATTTCCAAATTATTTATTTAAATCTCAAATTGGAAAACATTATTCAGTAAAAAGGACAGTGGAAATAATAATAATTCTACTCAATATCAATTTTCGTGTTCAACCTTTACTATATGTCGAATAACAGTGAAATCTCCTTTTAAATTCACATGGGTTATATAGATTCCCTCAGAATTTAATACCAAGCATAAGAAGATTATTTCTTCGCAATCCAAGTTGTTTGAATTTGGAAAAATATATCTTTTACACTTTGGGAAATTTTGTTCCGAGTAAATCAAATTTACTATCCCCTTTATTGGGCCAATTTCGGTAGCTAAGGAGGGTACGCAACTGGTTTCCTCTACCCAAGCCCAGAGACTACTACTCTGTTACCAAAAAGGTGGCCAAATAATTTGATCGACTCCAAATCATTTAATATATTTAACTTAATTTTAATTATTTTAGAGCATTCGGGCTTTCCCTTCGGTCTATTCATTTCCTCGATCGATTTTTTTATGACACTTACAGATGGAAAAAATATTCTAGTCATTTTTGAATACTCCTTTTTAAACCTCCTAATCATCTATATATTACTTAATTATTTATTTGAAAAGGTGCACAAAAGATTTGAGAAAGAGTAATTAAGTTAAAACTATTATTTGCAAAAGTTATTGAAAAGTGCGAAGAAAAAGTGCTAGAAGCAGTGTCCTAAAAGCTTATTTGGTTAAAACAACATTTCTATCATTTTGGAAATCCTTATTTAAAACTCAATCCCTTTTAAAACATTTTAATAGATTTATAAAATTAATTTCACATTTTTAAACATTTAAAAATATTCATTTTAAATTAATTTCGAATCGGGTTTAAAATGCAAAATAGCAATTTTTTGATAAAAAATTACAACGTAAAATCTTGATTTTCTTTCAATATTTAAAAACTATGGATAAAATAGTCCAAAAAATTCTAATCTCGAAGAATGTCGTGCTACATTCCATTTTGTACACTTGTATGAATTCTATGGCGTGAAATCGAAAATTACCGTAAGACGTCTAGTTTTGACTTGTTTTTCAATTTTTTTCAACTTCATGGAAATACTTTTAAATAATTATGATTTTTTTAAAAATCATTTTAAACACATTTAAGCAAATACTTTTCTTGTTTCAAATTCATTTTCCATTTCATCTCATATTATAATATTATATTTTTATAATATTCATTTTTTCTCCTTTTAGATGTTTAGAGCAAATAAGAGGCTAAACACTCTAACACATACTATTAATGGGATTTATTCTCATTTTATTAACTATGGTTAATTACTAACCATTTCTCTTAACATTTATCAAACAAAGTTATCAACCATGCCATAATCATATTACCAACCATAATATCAATCAAGTTATCATCCAATATAAAATATTTAATCATCCAATATATTTAAACTTTCAAATCGTTATATCTGAAATAATTTAAAGGTTAATTAGTAAAAATGTTAGTACTCTTTTATGGTTCCATGCCACCAATCATTTCGTAGACTTCTCTTTTCACTTCAACGGCACATCTTCCTTGTTTTCTTATTCCAAAACCTTTCGAACTCCTTCCTTCTTATATATGCTTGGCCATGCTCCTTAGATAGTGGTGCTCTTGACTTTGAGGTGGAGATGGGTGGCTATGAGCTTTTAAGGGTTGGAGGAGGCGTTTTTCTTTGATTTTTGAAGTGTTTTCGTATGTGTGTGTGTAAGATATATATATATATATATATATATATATATATATTTAAATATTATTAACTACTATTTTCTTCCTTACTTTATTTGAGGGGAATCCATTGAAAAAGCTTTAATGAATAAGAAAAGGAGATGGATTGGTGTGAGAAATGGAAGTGGTATGCATGGCTATTTATAGTCTTAGGATCCTTAACCTTTAAGCTTTATCAAATGACACAAGTACACTTCCTTAGCCTTTAAGTGAAACAAACTTTTTCATAAGTCACATCACATCATTACTTTATGCTGTCTTTACTTAATACTTAAGGAATAAACCTAGTAAGAAAAGTAGGCTAAGGTGGAGATTCGGTTTGATTTGCTTTTGTTTTGATATGATTTGAATTGATGTATTGGATTTGGTGAAAATATCATCCTTAAATACTTTTCTTTAGTTAATTCAACACTTAGCTTAATTAGTACTTAGTTAATATAAGTGAGTCGTTTATTTCTTGTTAATGCTTTTATATAACAAATATTCAGGTTGTAAAAAGTTTACAAAACTTATGTTGTACAGAATGTTGATTTTTTTGACAAAACGTTTTCTAGTCACATTTTTTGTTTTTAACGAATCTATTTTTTTATGAATACAAACTTGAAAATTGATTTGTTGTCATCGTTAAATAAGTAAATCATGGTAAATTGAGTTTCAAAACCATATTAAAGAATATTAAATCCAATTGTAAAAATGCAATGTCGATCGGTCAATGTGCAGCAAAGTTTGTCTATCTTCATAAAACAAGTGTATATATATATATATATAACTTTTGTAAATCAATATTTATAATTTTATAGAAATTTAAAAATAAAATTATTATATAAAAAATTTGAACATATATCCAATTTTATCGAAAAACGGATTTTGTCAATTTTACGATGAAAGTCCAAAATCTCTTATTTTTGTAAACTAAGTCTAAAAATAAGTTCTCCATTCCTATTTATCACATAATACTTGATTACTTAAGTTTGACAATTCTATATTTGGATATATAAAGTTAATTAAACACTCCATTTAAAAGTGATAAAATTATGGGTCGTTACATACATCCCCTTTAAAAGAATTTAACCTCTGAAATTAACCCAAAACCCAAAACCTGATAATACTTGCTCAAACCAATCTTCAAAAACAATTTTGTATGATATACAAAAATCAACCATATGCGACATCTGATTTGACCTTTTATTTGAATCCACAAATTTATTTACAAACTAATGTTAATGCCCCAATCCTCTACTGTGGATTCTGATCAGATACTTTGATCAGAAATCTTCGTTTCCCTTACATAGTCCTCAACTATGATAGGAAACTTGTGTGCCCAACCAAAAACCCTCAACAATATTCCTTGTTAAGAATCAAGTGATAAACCCTTTTTGGGTTTAAACACATCAAAGTTCTGTACTTGAATACTAGATCAAAATTGTGTGGCGAAATGATCTTCGTACAACATATGTACGTAATAGTTTCCTAAAACATTTCTTAAAGCTTTTATCATTAGTTTAAAAACTTTTATAAACCTTCTATTTTCACAAAATATTTATTTTTCTATTTTCTTTCCGAAGGAACAATTTCAAATTAATTCATGATTTACATCTTATTATTATTTTTCAATAACTTCTCTTATTAAAATTTTATCTCAAAATCCCTTTTGAAATTTCTTTTTTATTAACTTCTATTTTGATAATATTCCCTTTAAATTTTCAAAAGATTAGGATTAGAGTTCTTAAAATTCCTTTTCAATAAATATATATCTTTTGCACTTTATTTTTTAAAAGATACCTTTATAAAATATAATCTTAAATAAGTTCTTAATTTAAACACTTTTTATAAAGCTATTTCTAATATTCCGTTAAACTTTTTATTTCTAAATATCTTGTCAAATTTATTTAATGGAAGATAGAAAAATTGCACAGAGAGAATGATCAAAAAGAGATTTATTAATTAACATCATATATATGCACATTTATTTCTAACCCTAGCTTGTACTACAAACTAAAAAAATACTGCTAACCATCATACAACTCTATGGATACTAATACAACCATTATATCCTTGAGCCTTTCTAAGGTAGATGGTACTTCATCACTGATAACTAAGTCACCAAATCTCATCTTTAGACGGTCCATCATTAAATATCTTCCCTCGAAGCACCAAATGCAAGTCATTTGAGATAATCTTTGTCTTTATGTCTTAAGTTCCTACAACGATAGCAACCTACTGACTTCTTTGCTTTATTTACCGATTTCTTATTTGTTCTAGGGCATTCGCGTTCCTTGCCTTTTACACGTGAAACAGACTATATCATCCCGATTAGAATTTTTTTCTTCTTTCTTTGCTTCATCCTTCTCTTAATTTCACACATAACTGCATAATGTCTGTTCTTCCTATAATAGTAACAATCGGTATCAATATAGGGTCCTAGCTTTGCTTTTTCTTCAGCTTCTTTTTAGGCATGTACTCTATGTGCTTACTTTAGATTAGTTCATAACTCATCACCCGACATATATTAAGACATCCTACCCCTAAGTCATATTTCATGTTATTACCAAAAGTTTAATACGATTACTTTCCCGACTTATCCAATTTACTTGATTCATACTTGTTCGGATTTAAACTTGCCTTGATTATACAATGAAAAGAAGAATAATTGATCGAATGTTCTCTACCATTCACCCAAGCCAATATATGATTAATTAATCTTTTTATTTAAATCAAATTTATTTTAGAGATATATTCATTAAGTCATTTCTTTATCTTTTTCAGATTATATGGAATCATTAATCCCAGTTCATCAAACCCTTTGATCAATTAAAATCCTTTTTAAATCATGGAATAACTCTAAAAAAATTTCACTTTCACTTAACAAAAAACATTTCCAATTTATTTATTTGAATCTCATGTTGGAAAACATTATTGAGTAAAAAGGACCATGGAAATTGTACTAATTCTACTCAACATCAATTTCTGTATCCAACCTTTACTATCCATCGAATAATGGTGACATCACCTTTTAAATTCACATGGATAATACGGATTCCCTCCTTGGAATTTTATACCAAGTATAAGAAGATTATTTCTTTGTAATCCAAGTTGTTTTAATTTGGAAAATTAAATCTTTTATACTTTGGGAAATTTTGATCCGAGTAAACCAAATTTACTATCCGTTCCATCGGGCCAGTCTGGGTAGTTAGGGAGGGCATGCAACTAGTTCCCAAATCCTTGCTTAAGGACTGTCACTCTGTAACCCATAAGGTGGTCAATTTATTTGATCGACTCTAAATCTTATAACGTACATAATTTAGTTTTAATTATTTTAGAACATCTAGGCTTTCCCTTCAATCTATTCCATTGCTCGGTCAGATTTTTTGTGACACTTACAAATAGGGCCAATATGCTAGTCTTTTCCGCATACTCATTTTAACCTCTTAATCATCTTAAAATTAATTAATTAATTAATTAATTAAAAGGGTTCACAATAGATTAAATAATATTAAAATCCAATTGTAAAAATACGATGTCGATTGATCGAAGTGTGACAACGTTTGTCTATCTTTATAAAACAAGTATATATATTTATAAAACTTTTATCAATCAATTTTTATCATTTTATAACAATTTGAAATGAATTATTAAACATTTAAAATAAAAATTGAATGTTTATCCAATTTTATCTAAAATCGATTTTTGCCCATTTTGCTATGAAACTCCTAAATATCTTCTTTTTTCAAACCAATCCAAAAATAAGTTCACCATTCTTATTTATCACATAGAATATGATTATTTAAGTTTGATTATTTTATATTTGAATATTTAAAATTAATTAAATATTTCATTTAAAATGTTAAAATTACGGGTCATTATAACTTATAAGGAAATTATTGCTTGCATTGAAGAGCGGCTTAAAGAAAAGGAGAAAGAGCTTCAAGCATTAAAAGAGAAAACTAAATCATTTTATGAATTTGGTCCTTCATCGAAGCTGACACAAAGATAATGGAATTACATAAGAGGATAAATGATCTTAAAGTTGACTTAAAAATATCAATCATTAAAGTTCATTGCAATTGAGGGCGATGCAGGCCTTTCAACCCCCACTCTAAGAGGAATTACTATATCCCGTTCTTCGGTGAGCCAAGAATATCCAACTTTGTTAAACCTGCCTCAAGGCTTAAGCAATGAAATAATCTCTACATGGCGCAGTAAGGTCAAATTTAGGGTCATACAATATTTTGATAGGTAATGGGATAAGAAAGTATCTTAGTGTATAAGCGAATACGTGTAAAGTTCAAATGCTCAAGCGTGAGTGATAAACTTTCAAACAAAAGATCGAAGAGTTAAATAACACAGTCAAAACTTTATGAGGAGCCAATAAAAATGTTTTGGCCATGTTTGACATTCAGATTGCTTCAACTAACGATGCAAATATTATTTGAAAAAAGAAAAAGAAATTCAAAAAACTCTTGGATGCTACTAATTACCATGTTGTTGACCGCATAACTACTAGGGATTTAGAGGAGGCTGCACGAAACCTCGAACTTTAGCAATGATTTTCTTTAGACAAGCTTTCTTTTGTATTTGACTTTTATACCTGCAACTTTGTATGAAATGTGTAGATTGTAAGTAAATTTGCAATCAAATGAATGTTACATCGAATATGGGGTATATAATCGTAAGTTGAATTCCGATTTTGATTTGAAACTACTTGGTGATTAGTATCTTACTTTTCCATATTTGAGCTTTTGATGTGTAAATTAACTCTCTTCTTGCTTATAGAATCAACAATCTTACTGATTGAGCATGATTTAAATATCTGATAGCTTCATTAGTAACGAAAATTCCCATTAAATAAATTTGATTGAAAACTGTCTTAAACAAGCCCTAAAACTCAATATGGAAATTGAAGAAGACTACGAAACTAAATTTGGTAATAATAATATTAGAGTAGAAGTCTATATCTTAAAGATGTCTAGAAATTCATAATTTGTAATAATAATAAAAGAATAAAAGTCCATATCTTAAAGAAGGCTAGAATCCATATTTGGCAATAATAGAAGACCATATATCCATATATTTGGAAATAAAAGTTGAAGATTGAGAATCTTAATCTGGCAATTAAATTTTCCATTTGCTTGGGTGTGTTTTTAGCTTATATATGATAGATCTTCCTATAGAAGATAGATTGACAAGAAGCTCTTCTTGGCTCAGATTTTGATAGATTGGGAGCATCACTTCGCTTTGATTCTGAAATTTTTATTCGACACCATTTTAGGTGATGATCTTTACTTGGATGGGAACCCATGTCACTATCATAGATAATGATCTATGCACCTTGTCTGGTGCATCTGATTAGCTATTTTAAGCAGAGCCAAAGACCTACCCAGCCTCCCTCTATGTGGTGATTTAGTGAGGCCTTTGATAGTGGCACTGAACGCTCAGTTCGGGGCTTTAGTGAGGCCTTTGACAACAAAAATAAAGGATTAATCCATCATTCCTCTAGTAGGCACTTCAACCAGGCCACATTAGTAGTGGTTGAAGGCTTTTCGAGTGCTTTCGTGCGGCCTTTTATAGCGACACTAAAGGCTTATTCCAACCACCTTTTAGGAGGTTCTTCAGTGAGGCCATTGATGACGACACGAGAGGCTTTAAGCCTTTGATGGTCAGGGACCTCTTGCAGTCATGAACCTTTGATGGCTGTGGCATCTAATGGATAGAGACCTCTTGCGATCATGAGACATTCTTGGCTGGGGTCTTTGATGACTAGAACCCTTTGTGGTCATGAGACTTTGAAGGCTATAAATAGTTTGTTCAATTTTTTTTTATTGATGATTGACTTAACATCTTTGTACGAACTGGTTGAATTTTCTTTTCCTTTGAAAATTGATGATCATTCCTTCTTAGCTCTGGCATTGATTGGTATCATGACCATTTGCATGGTGATAGTGACAATATGACTTTCCATGATTCCTTTCAAACTTGGGACGCCTCTTTTGTGAAGCCCAATAGTTAAGCTCATCCATGGTTAGGAAATAGATTTTTTTCAAGAGAAGTTGTAAGAATGCAATCTTTTAGAAGTCATGATTTAAAAGCTAGCCCTCTTAGTTGATGCTTAACTCTTTTCCTACTTTCTATAGGTTTCTCTTCTTCTATGATTGGTTTCATTTTTGGTTTCCATTGAATTTCACTCGTGGCCAACGAATAACTCGTTGCCTTTTTTCATTTTTGAGCAAACGTGTCAAAATCACTTGTTATCTATATCTCAAATATAGTTCCTTTGGGTTGGAATTGGATGGCCCTCTATATCTTCAAGAAAAAAATTCTACTTCTTTGAGCTCTCTCTTTCCAAGGCAAAAATAGGTGTAGGGCCTATATGAAATGGATTTATGTTCCAAATGTTTGGATCATAAATGGTTGCATGCTTCTTTTCATTTATAATTTGCACGGTTGTTAATCGCCATACTTGTTCTTTATGAAGTTGAAGGTCACTGGTAACTTGATAGGTGGGCCTAATAATTTCAAAAGATCCTCGCTCAAACATCTTAACATGATTAAATGGCATAATGCTAAGGATTAAGGTAGGTTATTTGGGAATGGGATATGCTTGGTAAGGGAATTTTTTAATGCCCTAAATATGTAGGTTAGGGAAGTTCCTTTTAGGATTTTAACGAAGTTGGAGGTTCGAGCTCTCCTTCTAATGCCAAAATGTTAATGAATAAATTCGTCAACCCTAAAATTATGTGGATTGGAAAACAACTTCAAAGAGATTCCTTGTCGAGGCAAGTTGAAGTCATTAAAGAGAAATATGCACTCGTATCAGCTCTTGGTTTAGTACCGACATCAATGAGTGTTCGAGGTAGTGCGCAAATCTAAGTACAAGTCAATATGAAGGTTGATGTTCAAGTCAATATGCATGGCAATAGTAAATCACAAGTTCTAGGAAATTCAATATGCTATGTAAGTCACAAATCCAAGTAAACTATTGTACAAATAACGAATATGCAAGTCATAGTCCAACCATGACCTTATTCAATTTCAAAATTATTTAATCTACAATTGTTCAAGTGTTACAATAGGCAAAATCCTTCACTCAATTAAGGTTTTACAAAGTTTAAAAAATAAGATATAAGAAGAGAGAATACGTTCACTTCCAAGAGCCCCAAGGTCCATATATATAGGGTTCGAAAAGTGGCAAGTGCTAACCCAAAAAATGGATCAACATCCCAGATTGAGTGGAAAGCACTAGTCCTGTTCTTATAGAGCAATAATATAGAAAATAAATGTAAAAAGAAAAGAAATATTTAAAAAGTCAAGAAGATTTTTATAGTGTTTCGGCTGTTATTGAAGCGTACATCCACTTTATAACTTTTGATAAACTGACTGCTGTTACAAGTTGAGTCATATTACAATATGATTGCATCTTTTAAGTTAGATTAAGTCACAAGTACAAGAGTTCATTAAAGAATCACGATGAACCCCTAGATGACTATTGTGTGGGAGGAGAAGAGTGAAGAATAATCTTTATAGATTTCTAAGTATGGGTGAGTATTTATAGGGGATTTCAGTGAGTATTAGGTCAGAAGTCCAAGTGCATAAGAGTCGAGTTGTTATGCCAAGTCATCACCGAAAATCTCAAATCAATATCAATCATTTTTATGGATTTCTAGCTATCCATAAGGGATAGATCGCTAGATATTCATTGGGGATGGATCATTAGCTGTCGATCAACTTAGCATATTTTTCTACTAAAAGCCTTTACTTAGTGCTATGAAGGAGCTTGGAATGTTTGAGGGAGATCCGACCTATCTTGATGGATCGCTGGCTATCTATAGTGGATGGATCACTGGCTATCCATAGAGAATAGATCGCTGTTTATCCGCATAGGATGGATCCCTAGCTATCCATCCATTTAGCATACTTTGGGTGAATTTAGTTTGGTTGTCTTCATATCTTCTATTTAAGCGCCTTCTCTAAATACCAAGTCATTTGGAGTTCATTTGATCATCTTTCCTCATTGGCCCTCTAGTCTAGAAGAATCATCCATAACTCATTTGATGCTTAACCAAATCACACGAAAATAAACATTTGCAGTGTAGACGACTAAAAGACCCCCTATAGATCATAGGTCATGGGGCCCACTCCACGCAGGTTGGACTTAATGGAACAAATTAACCAAATTCGGAGAAGGATCACCTATAACTGGCTCAAATCTTAACGAAAGCAAATAAAACTTTAAATGTACTCTCCTTAGGATGATAAATTTAAGGTTGTGCGATCCAACCAACATGGATCGTTAGCGATCAATCTAGTTAGGTAGAAAGCGATTCATTAAACATTGCTAGTGATCCATCAAACATCCACCAAATGATCCCTTTTTTTATGAGCTTTTTTATGTCTTCTAAGTATTCTCCTAAAATTTCAAGTCTATTTGATTCTGTACGAGTTCTCTAGGTCCATTTTAAGTTAACTTCTTTTGTCAAACAGCTTTAATTTGACAAGTCTTCACTTCTCAAGTAGATTGTTTGGCATGCTATGAAACTTGGCATGTATTCTTAGAAGAGGTATTAAATCACGATGCAAGAGGCTTTACAAACTCATGATGCTTCCTTTTGGATCTTTGGAGACGCACGAATGGTGGATCCCTAGCAATCCATCTACTTAGTGGATTTTGGATTGTTTCTCTTAAATTATATTGGCTTGTTCTTTAAATGCCTTGTTCAAGTTTCACGTCATTCTGGCTTTGTATGGATGTTCTAAATCCTGTTGAATTCTACTGGGTTAAAACCTAGTTAACATTTTCCCCCTAAAGTATGCTTCGTTGTAAACAAAGAGTGCTCTGGAATAGGACAAGTTTCGAATTACTATTTATGAATTTCAATTAATCGTCGAAGTCCATCTCAAGATGTTGTCCTCAATTGACTGAATTATGGTAGCCACTCATTTTTTATTTCAATCCGAATTTCAATTTTCGATGTTGACAAAGCAATCATTACTCTGTAGTTTACATAAGGGTTTAGGTTGGTAAATGGGTGCATGACGTAGGTTTAGAGTCAAACTATATAGTTTTAATTTGGCCAGAGGTGAAGCTAAATTTTGTCTCGAACGATTGTACACCATTATGGATCTAAGTCTTGCTCTATGTCGTTAACTATTTATTTTCGAGGACTTAGTTATGTTCTTGCCACCATTTTGAATTCTAATGCGACGGTTTATTCTAAATCAAATATAGTGGGGCGATTCAATCAAGTCGCTTTTCCGTTTATGTACTACAGTGATCCTGAAAAGAAAAGCTTCCCGCATCGCTTCGGAGAGTGGCTCCATCATTGATCGTTGATGAGTAATGAGTAAGTATGGAGAAGATAATTTCAAAGGACGATATGGATTGTCTTTAAAATGTGAGCAAGCTATCTACACTAGAAGGTTCATTTTCGGTATTCAGTATACTGGACTCTTTTCATGTAGATAACACACTACATCTACCCCAGTCAATAATTAGAACTCGATTGCTCAACATACGTCGACTTCCCTTGAATTCTAGGCATTGGTTATACGAGGATATTATTTAAATTAAAACATATGCAAGTTGAATGCCTAGTTTTGTTGTTGAAAAGGACTTTTTGGTCATCTAATCTTTAGTCTACAGAGGGACTTTCACTCTTCCAGAAGTTGGGTCCTTCACAAATTAAGCTTTGCTTATCATACCTATAATATTGGCATTATTGATTATAGTTAAATTATAAGGCTATTGCTCTTGTCAAGTTATAGTTGAAGTTCGATCAGGCTCAGTTTCGGACTTTATAAAATAGCACATGACTTGTTCGATTGCTGTTATCCTTCCTTTGCATCTTTTGAAATTCAGCCTGCACACCAGCCTCTATCTTCCAGGATTATTGGTTTAATTACTCGATTTCGAGCATTATTTTTTTTCCATTGTTTCACCTCTTGTGTTCTTGTCAAGCATACTTGTTTACTATTATTCTATACATATAAGTATACTTCTACCGTCATTTTGGCATATTTATTTTCATAACTTTGTTCAAGACTATAAGGTAGCTTGGTTTAGCTAGTTCTATAACCAATCCCTACTTATGCTCAATTGAGTTCATTTCAACAAAATATTGGTGTATCTGCCCTAGTCCATAGGGATGATTTCTTTAAGTAGTAAGTCTAAATGTTTTTGGAAGACTAGATCTCTTGGGCAATACATTGGATTACCCTAGTTTGATTTACATGATAGCTCCTACCTCAATGAACTACGACTTTACTGTTAGATTCTAAGCTCTGATTTTTTCAATGATATCCATCTCATGGCTGTAATTGAATTCCTCCAAGTTGACATTATCTTTTGATGTCATTATGGGTATACGTGCTAGAAAGACACATCACCGTCAACTTTTGCTAGTGTGAATTCTTCCAAGTCCAATGTTGAGACCATAATCATGTATCAGTTTCTTTCTCCATAAACTCGTACGGAAATGACTCAACTCTACGGATTTTTCCTTGATGTTGCAAATCTTCAGATATCATGAAATACCAAAAGGTAGGGTTGAAGATTCAATCAAGCTCTTGCTTCTGCTTTCGAAAGCCAATGCATCGATATTTCATTATAGGGGTTTCTTCTTAGCATCACCAATCTTTGGGTAATTGCATATTCTTATAAGTTGGAACCAAATTATCAAGTTGCACCATAAGTAGGCCATTGATCCTTTATGTCATTGCTAGACTACAAGCGACGGTTGGTTTGTAAACGTTATATCCCTTATTTCCTTTATTGGAAATTTTGTTGCTAGGGTGCTCCGTTTGGCGATACAGAATAGTTATCTAACAAACCTCACGGTTAGTTATGTTTGGACTTTGCAACATTTCTTTCGATCAAAGTATCTGTGCGTCTATCCCTACTCGAGGGACTCGTTATTTCAAACACCTGCATTTTGGAGATTGTGAGAGGTGGAGAGGTTTGGGGAAAATGATTCGATTGCCCCTGGTCTGGCCTCAATCCTATTCTAAGATTGAGTAAGTTCGATAGTTATACTCCTAATCTTCCATGATTGTCCGTACATGTCCTTGGTTGTGCATGCTTGGCTTGATTGCTGTCATCATGGAAGTAATGTTTATATGCCAGTTCTTATCTTTAAGAATTAAAAACCTAGCTTCTTGGTTCCAAGAAACGTTTCCTCAAGGCTTCCTATCTTTTGACAAAATTCTTTCTAAGTTGAATTTAAGAAATTCAGTTGTGCACCAGATTTCATTCCTAGAAACTAGCAAAAAAGAAATTCAATCATGGGATTTCCTATCGGTGCTACTTTAATCATGTGCGGTGGCTGATTCTTGTGATAAAAGGTTTAACCATCTGGTTGCCTATGAAAGGTTATGTCCTCTTGTTATTGCCCATTTTCTAGCAACGATGGTTTTTTTTTGAAGATAAGGGTAGAAATAGTTGAGGACCAATATCTATCTCTGGAAGCTAGTGCATTGATGGTTTACAATGAAGAGTGTTTCTCATTAAACCTATAGGTTAAATTTTTCCTGGTATTGTTGATGCAACAGCCGTACGTAGTGAATAGAAAATTTCCCAGCCTTACTCGGGAAATGTAGGTGCTTAGGAAATAGAGGGTTTTGCGGTATTGCTAAGAGAAGACCAATACTTATGAAGTAGAAAGTTTCTCCATGTTGCAGGCATAACACGGTACTTAGAAATAAGAAAAGGCCTTAGCATTGTTGGGGCAACACCGATGCTTAGGAGGTTGGGATAAATTTTCCCCACTGGTCCGACAATGCTTTTAATCTAGGCTGGCACTAGTTTAGATCTTCAAGAACTTTCACTTCGATGATTGGATTGTAGAAAAATTTTCTTAGTGCTGCCTGTCTTTGGGCAATGTTAAAGCCTTGTTTGTTAGGATTGAATTATTTATCTGATCCTACATAGTTGAGCAGATCCCTTTCGACCCAAAGTGGCTGTTTTTCTCAATGTTTCTTAACTTTAGGATACACCATTTTCTAGAATGATCGAAGTCCTAGATGTTTCCATTGCCTAGCCTTGTTTATAACCATCAAGTTGGAAATGTAGGGTTATTGCTTAACTAATTCCATGGTTATTCTTATTTACGAAAAATCAGAATTCCTCCAAATGGTTTTTGTTATGATCCGACTTCTATCTATGGAATCCTTCATTTTTTGATGTCAAATTCAAAGTTCACAGAAAATTTGACATTAGGGAGCGAGTGATCACATTGCCCCTGGTACGGCCGCACTCACTTCTATCCTGATCGTGGACCGGTAGTGTTTGTCTTAAATCTATGACACATAATTTTGCTTGTTTCAAGCCATATGCATTTTGCTGAGCTAAAAGCATAGTTGTGGCTATCAACCTTGTTCTTTGGTTCCAATCTTTGAGAATCAATTGTTTATCTAATCGATTTCGAGAGTTCTCCCCTTGTCGTTGTCTCTCTTCAGAT
The DNA here is from genome assembly GCA_030765085.1 of Allium cepa. Classification (NCBI taxonomy): domain Eukaryota; kingdom Viridiplantae; phylum Streptophyta; class Magnoliopsida; order Asparagales; family Amaryllidaceae; genus Allium; species Allium cepa. The sequence continues at coordinate 1,027,448,327 of CM060928.1, read as the reverse complement.
AGCTGCCAGTTTTCTACATATTGGGGTTTGAGACTTCATGCGAGCACCTGCTTCTATCTTTGGAAACTGGTGCATAGATAATTTGATTTTGGAAATGCCTTCCATCATCGTTTATTTTTGGACGATGCTGAGTTCATCCTTTTATTACAAGTTGGAGCGATTTTTTATCCTGACCAAGTGTTAATATATTATGTGCTGCTTAGTGCTCAGGGTTCATTATTCTGAACAATTGATGTGGGACTTGATGTTCTGCGTGGCTCCCGGGATACCTCCAGTCAAAGATGTATCACAGCTCCTATCTCTAGTAGCTCATGACTTAGACGTCATGAATTTAGATATTTTGTACATTAACTTTGGTCAAAGATGAGAATTCTTTGCCAACTTTTTTGTTTGTGAACCTTGCGTTACTACTGGAGCAATGTGATTCATCTGGGAAGCGGGAGTTGATCTCTGCTCATACTACAATATACAAATTTCCTTGTGTTGTTAGGACAACATCGGTACTTAAAAAATCTTAGCAGTTTGCTAATGATGCCGGAGCAACATCAAGCGGCGCTTGCATAGTTTATGAATTGCGTGGCTTTTAAGAGTGCATGGCTTTTAAGAGTGCAGAGCTTATGAAATGCATGGCTTTTAAGAGTGCATGGCTTGTGAAATGCATGATATTTAAGAGTGCGCGACTTATGAAATGCACTTCTTATGGGATTGATATGACTCGTTGATGTGGAATAGTTTGGAACTTCTTAATGTTGCCAATCTTTGGGTAATGTGAGGAGTTCACTATAAGAAAATATATTTTTCGCAACACACTTTAGCGGCCTTTTACTAAAAATGTTGCGATTATCTAGACCGATTGTTGAAAAAATAAGAAAAAACAACGTTCAAAACACTGCCCATATAGGTTACCATGAAAAGGAGGGGGAATTTTTTTACCACGCCCCTCCATTACTCAACGTCTCGCTCTCTCGCACATATCCTTGTCCATATGCCTAATCTAATTGAAAAATCACTCTCCAACGCGCATCGAGCTCTCCCTCTCTCTCACGTATCCTTATCCCTATCCCTAGCTCTGTCATCGATCTCCCGAATGCACCACAACTTCGCCATCGATCCCCAGAACGTGCCACCACACTTATGGGAGCCACCTACTCTTGTTACATCCAAATAGGAGCGACCCACATAGCCTTGTTGCATCTCCTTTGGTTTTGGCTATTCCCAGTAGGTGAGGCTTAAGGCAACACTTACCTTGTAAATAGCAATCCCACTTAGAATGCCAATACTTCTTTCCAAGTAGTAATGCGATGCCAGCATTCATCCATACAAGTTGTCTAGGATAGGGACAAACCAAAGGCACTACTTCTACTACATCAATTTTGGAATCACCTCAGGACCAGTAGCAAGCAGCTCTTGCACTTTAATGCTCCATCTTCGATTGCGTGCTCTTCAAGATGTCTTTAGTTCGAAAAACTTGAGTTGGATCGAAGTGGTTTTCAAATAACATATCTGATCCCAGTCTCTTCGAAACAACTTTCGATTGTTCCCAATAAACTCAACCTCGGTTCTTTAGGCAATAAGCAGCTAAAAGATAAGAGCACAGTTTACCTCCTAACCGTTTGTGGACGGATTTCCGTATCATTTATCCTTGAAGAATGAAATGAGGTTTGTATACATAGTGTAACATCATTGGGGATGACTATGCCATATAACTCATGTGTTTCTCCAAGATATTTCCAAAGTTACGTTTAGGTCTAAAGTTTGATATTTTGTTATTTAGCTATCAAATAAATAATCATTCGAACATTGAATTGATTCCATATGGGATCCATTAAGCCTCTATTAATTAAAATTTAATTAATTAAAACACTTTGCAAAACTTGATCAAAAGATCTTTTTAAAACACTATTCCCAAAAACCTTTACATTCCTTTTATACTTGGAAATCAATTTTTACTTATATCAAAATATATAAACATTTGGAAAATTTTCTCTTCTCAAATTCCATATTAAATGACCAAGAAATTCCCGTTTCAAAAAACATCACTGCCATAAAACTCATTCACTTTATAAAACTCATTCATTATCCCTTATAAAAAAAATTTATAAGTTCGCTTCATATTTCAATTCTCCATACAAATCTTCAAACTAGTTTAAACTTCTTTTTAAAATATCTAAATTGATTTATAAAAAATCTTTCCATATTTAAAATTCTTTACAAGATTTACTTTGTAAAATATCATTGACATTACAAAATATCATTTACAAAATCTCATTTTAAATTACTTTAAAGAAACCCTATTATCAAGAAAACCCTTTATATTAAAAAGTTATTATATATAAATACTTTTGTAAAATAATTATATAACTTGAAAATCATTTACAAACTTTCAAACCCTAAATTGATTAAAAAATTTAAGTTAATTCAAAATCATACTTCATAAATTCAAAAAGAGGCTTATCAATCCCAACAGTATTAATTTAAGTGACAATTCAATTTCAGTTTCATTCTAACTCATTCAACAACTTATTTACACAAGTCAACATATATGTAAATAAACTTCATATCCAATTCAGGAAATAAAATGTAAATATAAACTAACTAATATAAACATATACAAATAACAAAATAGCCGGATGGTGATTTGTCCTGCTAGAAATGTCAAAACAATCAATAGTTAACTTGTAGCAAAATGGATATTTATTCTACTAACATATGTGTTCATATAATCAAAACACTAATCTATAGCAAAATTCGAATTTATTCTGCTAATATATGTCCATAACAATCAAATCTATTACATTATAGCAGAATAGAAATTTATTCTGTTATCAAACATCCCCACAATCTAACTATCAATTTATGGTAGAACGGGGTTTTATTTTGCTAATAGTTGTCCACACAATTCAAACCATCACATCATAACTTATTCATAGTCATTTATATACTTAATGGTACATTTAATCCCCTGTGTTCAAGACTATCCTTTGGAAATAAATCACTTTTTAAATAAATTGATTCTTGAAAAATCAAAGGATTTAAAACTTAAACTCCTCTTTAGAATAATTAATTATAAGTTAAACCCTTATCAAATCATAAATAATCTTTATTAAATCTTAATTTTATGAAACCAATAAATCAAGCAATATTTAAAACTTTAATAAAATGTGCTATCCATAAAATATTCACGAGAGAAAAGGTATGAAAGATGAGGCGTAAACATTGATAAGATTAGAAAGCACCGGAATGGTCAATTTAAACATAGCTTTCAACAAGAAGATTAAAGCGCCAGCAACATCATTCAAAAGGGCCAAGAGGATGTTTCGATGGTGTAACAGCCCGCATATTTATCGATTGTGTATTTAAATATTTTATTTAAATATTTCATTGTTCGTTGGATTTTAGTCCGAAAACCTACTTTTTGCAAACAGTCGAATTGGGACTCGAGACCCCTTCCATTGAGTTCAAAATGCCGTTTGCAACCTTTTTGAGTATAAGCTTCGATATGTTTGGAGTAAGTTGAATTTTGCTACTTTTTCTTTAGGGCTTTGGGTTGGGTTTCAGCCCATTAACCCCACTTATACACTAGCTCGGCCCTCTCCTCTCCATTCACTCATTCCCACTCCTCAAACTCAAGCTCCAACTAAAAATGGTGGAAAGGAAAGGGAATTAGAAACTCCAAGCCCAAGTTCCTCTTGCTAGCTCAAATTCTTGCTCCAAAATCAAAGAGAACCCATTGGTAAGCCTTCTCTTCTTCTTCTCCAACTCATTCTCATATCAATTTCAGAAATTCCTAAACCTAACTTTGGGAATGTTCTTCTTTTAAAGCTTAGAATCAAGCTTCTTGAGTTGGATTTGAAGAGTGGTTGATTCTCCTTTTCTTCCAAGATTCTTCTTCATTTGTTTGGGTTCAAAGGTGAGATTTTTATCTCACATCTTTGTCTATAATTATCTTCGAATGTTAGGTATGAATTCCTAACACTTATTCTTGTGCAATTGATTTTGGTTTGGATTGATTTGGTGTATATTCCAATTTTTTGTGTTTTGAAATCAAAATCTATGAAAATCCTTTTATGGATATTGGGACATTGATATTTGAGGCGTATCGAAGAGCCGCTAAGGCTGGGTTGTCGCTCGACATAATTCCTTAGTCATCGTCGCTCGATCGATCGCTTCCGGTATCCGATTGGCCATTTTTGGCCTAGGTTCAGGGAATGCCCTGAACCCTTCATTCAGACGTCTGAAACGTAATATTCAGACGTCTGAATATTGTTCTGGGAAGATTTCTATTTCCAGATTCAGACGTCTGAATATATGATTTCAGACGTCTGAATTGGTTCATTTGGAACCAGAAAGGAAATAGGCTAAAATGTGCCTATTTCAGGCGTATGAAATCAAAGATTCAGACGTCTGAATTCTATTTTGGAAAATATTTTATTTTCCAAATTCAGACATCTGAATCCTTGATTTCAGACGTCTGAATCTGCACTCTTTTTGCCTATTTGCTTGAGAATTCCAACTTTAATCGGTTCGTGTTATTCCCTTATTTGTTGTTATCATTTGTTGTTGACTTTGATGACTTCTTTTCCTCGGGAATTTTTGGAATATCCATTTTGATGGATTCGGTATCGATTTCTTTGGATTTTATTCACGTCTTTGAATGTGAATTTTGATAATTGATTGTTTCTACAATCCTTTCTATGATTTGTCGCTTTAAAAATATAAAGGTTTTAACACTAGTATTAAATATCAAAACTCTTTATTCAAATGATTTCAACACTATTTTATTACAAAGCTCGTTTTTCTCAAACCGATTTCCAATCTATTAGTATATACAAACCTTTACCTCACTAGTATGAGAAATCTAATTAAACGGCTTAGTAAAACAAGTGGTATGAAATGCTTGCGTTTACTTCGTCGGTTAATTCTTGGACTTGTTCGATTGAAACTCTTGTGACAATTTTCTAGTGGAGATCTACAATTGGTTCGTAAATATTTAAGTTAAGCTAGTGGTTATGGGACATGAAGCTAAGCTCATATATTTACTAGCTTACTGTAATTGACACTACTCTGTGATCATGACGATCACTTTTACGTTTTAGACTAGCATTGTGCGATGTCTTTTTGATTTGGTTCATCGGATGTCACGCTGTACGACGTCGATGCTCCGAATTATTTGATACATTGGATGTACCGTTTGCACTACATCAATGATATGCTTTTGATTTATTGGATGTACCATTTACACTACATCAATGTCTTTGCTTTTGATACATTGGATGTACCGTTTGCACTACATCAAAGTCTTTGCTTTTGATACATTGGATGTACTGTTTGCACTACATCAATGTCTTTGCTTTTGATTCAGTGGATGTACCGTTTGCACTATATCAATGTCTTGGCCATCCTTTTCTTGTGATTTTTGGATTTCGTGTGTTGAATTCTGGAATTTATGTTCCACCAACTTTTACGATTAGCATTGATATATATATATATATGTCATTTGTTGTGGCTTGGTGAATGAAATTAGGAGTATGACATTTCTTTTTATCTTTGAGAAGATCCTTGCGATATTGATTACTCTCTTATTGATTTTTCAATTATTTATTTATCACAGCTTGGCATTGTGATTATTATACGTTTAGTCATATCTCTTATTCTATATCATTTCATCTGATATTTATAGCTAGACTGATCCGTTTATTATTTTATTATTAAATAATACTCGGGTCAGACCGAGATGTTACAGGTGCTTCTGCTTGACTTCTCTTCTGGGGTTGTCATCCTGACTTTTGGTTAACTACTTAGATTAGTAGTTTTTGTTGTATACATTTGAGATATAGACTCATAGTTGTGTACTTATTCTTTTGTATAGCACATGTTGCTATTCTTTTGTGTCATTGTGGATCTTTTAGACCACTACTCTGATGAACACTTTTATGTGTTATATATATTCATATCTATTTCCGCCTTTGTGATATGAATTATCTGTGACTGATTTGTGTTACGTTTATTTCTATATTTGTTTCCGAAGACATTATAGCCACTGTGTAGTAGCTTTGAGTTTGTGTCGGTATGTCAGAATTCCTCTTGAAAAGAATGCAAGTTATATTTTATCTGGCATATCGGTACTCGCACAAAGCAATTATACAGATGGTCGCTCCTCAACAGCCTTATTCTCCGTGCTAGTTGACGGCATTACACCGTAGTGTCCTTAGCTAACGTGGGTATAGAGGTGGGGCGTCACAGCTTGGTATCAGAGCCAAACTTTGGAACAATGTAGAATAATTTAACAAGGATCATCGTCCTAAGTCCATCTTAGGAGTCATGCTTTAGGATTTTATTCGGTTCTTCGTACTGTCCTATCCTATTTTCCTTTATGATTCCTTGTTTTATCTATCAAGATTGCTTGATATTTATTTTGAGAATGACTTTTCTTCTTCCTTTCTTTCTTAAAGAAGAGAAATGGTTAGACCAGGCCATCCCAGCGTCGGTCAATCTAGTGCTACTCCTCAGGATGGAGTATTTTTGTCTGCTCAGCAGCTTTTAGATCTCGTGAAGAATGCTCAAGCTGCAGGAACCATTCCAGAGCCTACTCATCCTAGATCCAGTTTTGCACGCTTGTGCAGAGACTGGGTGGAAGGCCATTCAAGGGATCCGAGAGTGTTATAGAAATTCAAGCTTGGCTCAAATCATGCGATCGTATCTTTTCTCGCATGAACCTTATTGATCTACATCGAGTCCAAGTGGCTTCTAGCATGCTCCAAGAAAGAGCATTAGACTGGTACGAGCTTCTGATTTATGAAATAAATGAAGAAGATCTCACTTGGGAGAAATTCCGAGAGCGCTTCGAGTTAAAATTCATACCAGAGGCTGAAAAGTAACTTTGGCCCGGCGTTTTATTGACCTTGTTCAAGGTGAATTTTCTGTGACAGACTATGTCGCATCTTTCGAATCTCTGTCCAAATACGGGGTTGAGTATATTAATATCCCATTGAAGAAAAATCAGAGATTTGTCTATGGCTTGAATAAGAATCTTAAGAAGCCATTACTTTTGAAACTAGAAGTTTCTTTTGATCAGCTTATTGATATCGCTCTTCGTCTTGAAGAGGCCGATAATGAAGGTGTTGTTGAAGTTGTGCGTGCCCAACAAAACTTCGATAATAACTTGAAGAGGCCTATCAAATTCAAAGGCCCCAATTCTAATAAGAAGGGGAAGCAACAAACTCCGGTAGCAACGACTCCTACCTCTAGTCGTGGACGATGCTACAATTGTGGTTCCACAGAACACTATGCAAGGGAGTGTCCGAAACCCCTCTTTTGTCGTTATTGCAAAGGATTGGGTCATCTTTTATCTTCGTGTCCTAAGCTTCCAAGCAAGAGAGAAGGAAAGCTGCAAGCCCCTAGCAACTCTTTTCTTGGTCAAGGTATTTTTCACTCAATCCTTGATGGCATTGTTTTATTTCGTGATCTTCTTATTTGAGTTCTTTTTGGTATGGGTTTCATCTCACTATTTTATATCAAAAGAACTTGTTGATTCTTTTTCTTTGAAAATATTTTGGGCTTGATGACTTCTTTGAGAGTTGCGAATCTGGTTGGTGGATCCGCAACACTCAATTTGCTTTCTATTGATGTCGAAATTATTTTATGCGATTTTTCTTTCCGAGCCGATTTTTACTTAGGCTTCGAAATTGATTTTTGTAAGGATTGGCTCAATGATTGTGAAGCTCATATCCTATTTTCCGTGTGGACTATTCATCTTCGACATTTTCTATCTGCTAAGCAGATTTCTATTTTTTCTTGAGATTCCGATTTCAAATTCTTAAAGGCATCATTTTATTCTTTAAGCCCTCAAGATGAGAAAAGTGTTATTTCTCTTATCTAAATAATTTGTGAAATGTTTTCGGTATTTTTGAGTTTGTCCTAGGATTATCACCTAAGAAATCTTTTGTGTGGTGTTAAGGTCTTTCTAGTTCGACCTTGCCACCGATTTTCATTTGGTTACGAGTTGCGGGAGTTAGCATTCCACTTACCGCATTCCGCACTCGTTATGATTCTTATGAATGACTAATTATGTCATTCAGTTTGCCCATTTCGTTTCATCCATTTTATAAATCGAGTATTCTATGAATATCTCGATAATTCCATTCTTGAACTTATTGATTTTGGATGAAAACAGAAATTTAAAATTTTGCAAATCTTTTTCATAAGATTTATTTATAAGTACAATTGGATTTTGATCTTAAACGAGCAAAGAATATTCTCAAAACTTTTAAGAGATATTTTCATCATATAAAAGATGATTTTGTGATTGTATTGCCCATTTAGTGTTTTAAGAATTTTGGTCAATGCGCTTGATCAACGTTATCGATAGGAATTTCCTAAACGCTTTGATGAGACAATCAGACACGATATATTGACTTGTAAAATGTAAATTTTTCTAGAAAGATTTTTACATTGAGATAAATGTAATTTTGAAAGTTTTAACTTTTCAAGAAAGAAGGTTATTTAAAAGAAATTCTTTCTTTTCGATACTCTTATTCTTGTGATTCCCGTTGGTAACCAAGACTTTATCTTTTGTACCAATGCTAATCGTATTGGTTTGGATGCCGTTCTCTTGCAAAAGATGACGTGCTATCACTTGTGCTTCTAAATCATTAAAAGCCGATTGAGACTAGGTATGCCACTCATGATCTAGTGCTCGCGACTATTGTTTTCACTTCTAGAGTTTGGCATCATCATTTTTGGGGGAGAAATTTGTTCTCCACCTCGATTATAAATCTTTGGAATATTTATTTTCTCATAAGGAACTTCATGTCGACTCGAGTTCCTTGCATCTTATGATCTTGATATTCTTTTTATTCCCGGAAGGAGAATTATGTTGCCTATGCACTTGGTCGTAAGCAACAAGTGGTTGATTCTTTGATGATGTCTGAATGGAATTATCTTTTTATTAATTTCATCGGACGTTTTGATATACTTCGTTTTATTGAGCTTTATCTCATTCCTTTTATGGACTAGTGTCTGGTGTTCTTTTATGGTGTTCGGTTCATCGGATGTACTGTTATTATACTACATCGATGTTCCGTCTCATCTGGATCAATGGATGTACCGTTATTATACTACATCGTTGTTCCGGTTTATCGGTTCATTAGGCGTACCGTTTTTGTACTACGCCGTTGCACTGGCTCAATTTTCTTCTACTCTTGACGTTTTCTGCGTCTTTTAACTATGGAAATGCATTTAGGTTTCCTATTTTTATTCCTGAGCCCGGTGTTATTGATGAAATTGAAGTTTCACCGGATTTGACTTATGAGCAACATTCTATTCGCATCATTACTTCGGAGGTTGAGCGCCTTCGAAATAAAGATGTTCTTCTTATAAAAGTTCAATAGTTCTCAGATCCTAAGGATTGCTCTTGGGAATCCTGGGAATTCATCGAGCGAACCCGTTCGGACTTACTCTTTCGTGCTTTTTATGGTGAACTTCCTATTTCCAATATTCTTTTGTGTTGATATGCTTTTATGGTTTTTACTCTTTATTTTATTCTTAAGTATTGCGAGGACACAATTTCTTTAAGAAGGGGAGTCTGTAACAACCCGCATATTTATCGATTGTGTATTTAAATATTTTATTTAAATATTTCATCGTTCGTCGGATTTTAGTCTGAAAACCTACTTTTTGCAAACAATCGAATTGGAACTCGAGACCCATTCCATTGAGTTCAAAATGCCTTTTGCAACCTTTTTGAGTATAAGCTTCGATATGTTTGGAGTAAGTTGAATTTTGCTACTTTTTCTTTAGGGCTTTGGGTTGGGTTTCAGCCCATTAACCCCACTTATACTCTAGCTCAGCCCTCTCCTCTCCATTCACTCTTTCCCACTCCTCAAACTCAAGATCCAACTGAAAATGGTGTAAAGGAAAGGTAATTAGAAACTCCAAGCCCTGGTTCCTCTTGCTAGCTCAAATTCTTGCTCCAAAATCAAAGAGAACTCATTGGTAAGCCTTCTCTTCTACTTCTCCAACTCATTCTCTTATCAATTTCAGAAATTTCTAAACCTAACTTTGGGAATGTTCTTCTTTTAAAGCTTAGAATCAAGCTTCTTGAGTTGGATTTGAAGAGTGGCAGATTCTCCTTTTCTTTCAAGCTTCTTCTTCATTTGTTTGGGTTCAAAGGTGAGATTTTATCTCACATCTTTGTCTATAATTATCTTCGATTGTTAAGTATGAATTCCTAACAATTATTCTTGTGCAATTGATTTTGGTTTGAATTGATTTGGTGTATATTCTAATTTTTGGTGTTTTGAAATCGAAATCTATGAAAATCCTTTTATGGATATTGGGACATTGATATTTGAGGCGTATCGAAGAGCCGTTAAGGCTGGGTTGTCGCTCGACGTAATTCCTTAGTCATCGTCGCTCGATCGATTGCATCCGGTATCCGTTTGGCCATTTTTGGCCTAGGTTCAGCGAATGCCCTGAACCCTTCATTCAGACGTCTGAAACGTAATATTCAGACGTCTGAATATTGTTCTGGGAAGATTTCTATTCCCAGATTTAGACGTCTGAATATATGATTTCAGACGTCTGAATTGGTTCATTTGGAACCAGAAAGGAAATAGGCTAAAATGTTCCTATTTCAGACGTCTGAAACCAAAGATTCAGACGTCTGAATTCTGTTTTGGAAAATATTCTATTTTCCAAATTCAGACGTCTGAATCCTTGATTTCCGACGTCTGAATCTACACTCTTTTTGCCTATTTGCCTATTTGCTTGAGAATTCCAACTTCAATCGATTCGTGTTATTCCCCTATTTGTTGTTATCATTTGTTGTTTACTTTGATGACTTCTTTTCCTCGGGAATTTTTGGAATATCGATTTTGATGGATTCAGTATCGATTTCTTTGGATTTTATTCACGTCTTCGAATGTGAATTTTGATAATTGATTGTTTCTATAATCCTTTATAAAGGTTTTAATACTAGTAGTAAATATCAAAACTCTTCCTTCAAATGATTTCAACACTATTTTATTACAAAGCTCGTTTTTCTCACACCGATTTCCAATCTATTAGTATATACAAACCTTTACCTCACTCGTATGAGAAATCTAATTAAACGGCTTAGTAAAAAAAGTGGTATGAAACGCTTGCGTTTACTTCGTCGGTTAATTCTTGGACTTGTTCGATTGAAACTCTTGTGATAATTTTCTAGTGGAGATCTACAATTTGTTCGTAAATATTTAAGTTAAGCTAGTGGTTATGCGACATGAAGCTAAGCTCATATATTTACTAGCTTATTGTAATTGACACTTCTCTGTGATCATGACGATCACTTTTATGTTTTAGACTAGCATTGTGCGATGTCTTTTTGATTTGGTTCATCGGATGTCACGCTGTACGACGTCGATGCTCCGAATTATTTGATACATTGGATGTACCGTTTGCACTACATCAATGATATGTTTTTGATTTATTGGATGTACCGTTTTCACTACATCAATGTCTTTGCTTTTGATACATTGGATGTACCGTTTGCACTACATCAATGTCTTTGCTTTTGAAATATTGGATGTACCGTTTGCACTACATCAAAGTCTTTGCTTTTGATACATTGGATGTACCGTTTGCACTACATCAATGTCTTTGCTTTTGATTCATTGGATGTACCGTTTGCACTACATCAATGTCTTGGCCATCCTTTTCTTTTAATTTCTGGATTTCGTGTGTTGAATTCTGGAATTTATGTTTCACCAACTTTTACGATTGGCATTGATATATATGTCATTTATTGTGGCTTGGTGAATGAAATTAGGAGTATGACATTCCTTTTTATCTTTGAGAAGATCCTTGCGATATTGATTAGTCTCTTATTGATTTTTCAATTATTTATTTATCACAGCTTGGCATTGTGATTATTAAACGTTTAGTCATATCTCTTATTCTGTATGATTTCATCTGATATTTATAGCTAGACTGATCCATTTATTATTTTCTTATTAAATAATACTCGGGTTAGACCGAGACGTTACAGGTGCTTCTGCTTGACTTCTCTTCTGGGGTTGTCATCCTGACTTTTGGTTAACTACCTAGATTAGTAGTTTTTGTTGTATACATTTGAGATATAGACTCATAGTTGTGTACTTATTCTTTTGTATAGCATATGTTGCTATTCTTTTGTGTCATTGTGGATCTTTTAGACCACTACTCTGATGAACACTTTTATGTGTTATATATATTCATATCTATTTCCGCCTTTGTGATATGAATTATCTGTGACTGATTTGTGTTATGTTTATTTCTATGTTTGTTTCTGAAGACATTATAGCCACTGTGTAGTAGCTTTGAGTTTGTGTCGGTATGTCTGACTTCCTCTTGAAAAGAATGCAAGTTATATTTTATCTGGCATATCGGTACTCGCACAAAGCAATTATACTGATTGTCGCTCCTCAACAACCTTATTCTCCGTGCTAGTTGACGGCATTACACCGTAGTGTCCTTGGCTAGCGTGGGTATAGAGGTGGGGCGTCACAGATGGAGTGAGCAAAAAGATTTCAACAAGGTTGAAGGCTACCTTTCGAAGTCAATATGTAGAGAGCTTTCAACGAAGTCGAAAGATGCCTTTTGAAGGCAGAGATTAATAAACTTACAACATTTTATGCTAAACCATTTGCAGCGATTGGTTTCGTCCACATTCACTTCCATAGGAGAATGGCTAGCAAGCCAACCCTTTCGAAATCACATATAAGCCTTTCTCATTGGTCAAAGTCATTTTGCTCATGAGAGAAGAAATGAGGTATCGTGCTAGTTACATGAAAAGCTTTCAAGTGGGGTCTTCGGAAGCCAATCTATCAATAGCGCTTCAACTCATTCGATACCTACCAATCTCATGTTTCGACAAAATTAAAAGTTAGCTCCCAAACCAACTCATGTGGTACATCAACATCCATATGAAGAACACATATCAACACCATTCAATGAAGTCAAAAGGAGAACAAGCAAATGCATTCCGACGAAGTCAAAAGGCGCCAAGTATTTCCTTCTTACAAAGTTGATAGGGGTAAAGAATGCAAACAAAAGCCCAGCCTTCATCAGGAGTGGAAGATTAACCATAACCCTTTCAACCATGTCAAAAGCTAAGATCTAGGAAACAATCACGAAAGTATCATTTAAAGTTCCTCTTCGGCAATAGTAGAAATTGGCCGTGTAACCCTTTCGACTAGGTCGAAAGCTATAAGTCAAGCAATACATGCGAAGGAAGGAAGTTTACCTTTCGACCATTTCCATATCATGGGATCAAAAGGTGCCAACTCGCATCTATATATATGAGCCCAGGGGTCATGTTTAGGGATCCGGTTTCTGGAATTCTCACTTATAATCTTCTCAAACAAGTAAACCCTAGTTCTCAAATCAGATTAAGGATTTGGTCCATGTGTATAATTGAGTTCAATAAAATAAGATTATTATAATCGTGTTCTCAGTACAAATTTCCTTATTTTTCACAGATTTGTCAACATACAGTTGAGTTGATCGAAAGGAGCCCTTTCGACCAAGTCGAACCCAACATTTTCTTTGTTACTAGAAGCCTTAGCTAGAATCTACTAGATTGCAAGTGTTAACCCTTTCAACATTGCCAAAACCTTTTCAACTCTGCTATTTCCATAAATCCATAAATTCATACCCAAACACACACGTCTATGTCGAAAGGCTGTTTCAAATGAGTTTTCAATCAACACATTCGAAAGCAAATTTCAAGACGGAAACTACCCTATCAATTGGGTCGAAAGGCATCAAAGACAATTTTGATCACTTTTTGCCTATCTGAAAAGCTTTAGCAATCCCACTCATTTGAAAGGAAGTTTTGATAGCATTGCCCATATCTAAACTTGAAATTTGAGATGTTGACAAGTTTTCTTGTCAACATTTTTGGCACTAGAAGAGGGGCTCAAACCACCGATCCCTAATCACTTTCAGCACAGATTAATAGCATAAAGTGCTTCATCCAGAAGGAAAAATGTATGAAGCAGGGAGTAATACTAATATCTCACATGAAGGATTCATGCCACAATCAGCTTTGGAAGACAATATAATCCCAAACTTCAATTTGAAGAATTTGGAAATTGGAAAACCGTTGACCTTAAAAAGGTTGGAAAACAATGAGATTGAAGACCAGAATCTACAACAACAAGTGGTGGCGGTATAAGAAATTTTTGAAAGAACTCACCTTAAGGATCATAAAAGATTATGGAAGTAGAGGATGAAGTGCAACCTCCATAAGAGGTAAAGGACTCAGAGCTAAACCCAGATTGTCATGCGAAAAGGTCCTTCGAGCAATCAAATAACCCTATCAAAAGAAATCGTGAAAGTTGCCACAAAAACTGAACAAGAAGACCTCCTGCACCAAATGATGATTGGTACACTTAAGGGAAAGCGAATTTCTGACCTTGAGAAATGTGTTATCCTTCAATGAACTTCTTTCTTAGAGGAGATAATGGCAGTTAGCATCCCCTATTACATTCAAATCCCCACACTAAAGTATGATGGAACTTTTGACCCAGAAGATCATCCAACAACTTTTGAAATACGAACAGACTTATATAATGCTCTGGGGCAAATTCACTACATGCTTTTCCTGATAACTTTTCAAGACAGCTATCAAATGGTTCAAGAATCGCTAAGAAAAAACCATCAATTCAAGGAAAAAATTTCCTTATGAATTTGTGACACAATTTTATGCATTCAAAAATCCAATTATGGACTTTAGCTTGTTAGCTGCCATCCAAAAAAGACCAGAAGAATCAGTTGATGAATATTTAAAAATATTTAATACAGGAGCTTAAAGGTTGGAAGTGTAACCAACAGAGAAAAACTTATGGCGCTTCAATCAGGGTTGACCGAACAAACCCCATTCTAGGAGGACATTTATATCAATGGGTGCAAAGATTTGCAGTACTTCCGTACCCAAGCGGCCAAATTTATCCGTTTAGAAGGGATGAGCGATAACAAGAAAAAATCGGGACAAGACATAAAAGGAGAATGATCTAGTCCCCAGAATCCCAACAAATGGTCAGATAACAGAGGAAGAATTTGGAATAGAATTCCGGAATCCAACTATGTGGCCTTAGCGAAACTTCTCTCCCATATTTACGCCTCGGTAAAGGATGAAGGAAGTTTCTCAACTACTCATAGAATGAGAGGCCCGTCCGAATCCAGGAAAGAGGGAAATTATTGTGATTATCACAAAGCAAATGGACACAAGTCCGATGAGTGTCGCACATTAGCTTAAATAATTCAGAGTATGGTCATGTCGGGAACTTTGAAGGAATTTACTAAAGAAGCATAAAACAAAATTTTGAAGAAAACAACTTAGCGACTTCGAACAATACGAATTCTTATCAAATCCTGAAGTTCTACAGCATTAGTTCAACTATGAATTATCTCTTCGCTTAACTTTTTAACTTGATATATACTTTGATTTGGAACCTAACCATGTGCTGCTTCAAAATTTGAGTTCCACTACAGATAAAACAAAATCAATCCATAACATTCAACACATTCTTAAAGCACAACAAATTTCTGGCTACCTGGGAAAGCAGCTTAGATGTCTAAAACAAGATGACTATCAACGCATTAACCAACACAATACAAAAGCCCGCTCTCGTTGAACTTATCACTAATAGTTCTTTGTCAGTATTTAAGGAATGCTTACAGATAGCCTACTCCGCTATTTAGTAGTCTACCCGGACATGTTAACGAAATAAAAAAACTATGTATCCCTACTCTATTTTTGGAAAATAGTTTGGAAAAGAATTCCATAAACATATCTTCACAAGAAAACTGTTTCCAATTACCCTACAACCAAAGGGGGAACAAATGTCAATATTTCAAAAACAAACCTTTCAAAGATATTATATATGCACAAAACATTTTTAAATAAGTAGTCCTAATATCTTAGAAGTTTTCTATAAAGCATTGGCGTGGTGAAGCCGATTCATAAATTCTTATAAAAAAATTAAAGTTGTCAAAATATTATTAACATAAACTCAGACTTGGAAATCATATACTCATTTAGAAAACTATAGGTCCAAGAATCATGACCTACTAGTCTTTTATTTGAGATGTGTATTTCCGTTATGAGAAAAACAATTTTTAGCCCTTACCAAAGCCACCTTAGGGAGGAAGCGTCAAATCATCTTAACCTTTACAAAAGGCATCTTCAAGAGGGAGGGTCAAAACCTCTAAAAAGCCGTTACCAAAGGTACCTCGGGGAGGAAGGATCAAATGCTCTCAAGCCCTTAACAAGGCTGCTCATAGAGGGGGTTTAAACCTCTAAAAATCCCTAACGTCCATATCACGTCTTAAGGGAGGCTCAGGATATGCACCGATAAAAATAAAATAAAAAACCATGACGTCCATATCACCTCTTAGGGGAGGGTCAGGATCAGCACCCTTCAACAACCTTCTGGAGGAAGGTCATCTCAGCAAGCACAATGTCCCTTTGAGACAAGAGAAGCCCAAGAAATGGCTCATCAAACAGTTGGCTAAGACGTCCAAGCCCAGAGCAGGCTCATCAAACAGATTAAGATGTCCAAGGCGAAGAAAAGACACCAAACAAAAGAAGAAAGGCAAAGATGCCTACAACTCAAAACGAAAGTCAAAACCCAAAATAATAAAGGGTTGAAGGAAAAAATTAGTCAGCCAAAGATAAAGATGAGACCCATGAGAGGAAAATGAACAAAGGAAAAAAGGATAAAGGTATCCGATGCTCAAAAATTTGCAACAGATAGATAAACCAAAATCATATCGAAAAGGGACAATATATGAATTAGCAAATCTTGGAACATTTGATGCTTGAGAAATAATTTCTACATCAAAGGAGTAAGTAGCATGTATCCTAAAATGAAGGAACATGAGCTAAAAGAATGGACAAGATACCAAAAGTAAAAATCTATACAAGAGTCGAAAGAATAGAATATATAGCAAGTTCTTACACCAAAGATGAAAGTGACTCCATTCACGATAGATTGGGTAAACTAATCCTTAGAAATAAGGTGTCCCTTTAAGATAGTAGAGTTTATATATATATATATATATATATATATATATATATATATATATATATATATATATCAACATGTTATTTGTATCATTGCACTACTGAATGGTCAACCAGTGATACAAAACAACTATTCCGAGTAATTGCATTGCTTTACGGTACTACTCGGCTCCAACATAACCGTAATATTGCTAACTTATAGGCACTTCAAGAATCACACTTCAAATAAATTTACTATTAATAAATTGATTTCTAATTTTGTGTATATATTGGATTAATTTGTAAATAGTTTATTCGTCAGATGAGACCATGACGACATTTTGGCTGAATTATTGACTATGCAAACTTTTCGATTTCTTACCTCATTTCATGAAAACTTCGTATTGAGCTTTGTGAAACAAAATTTCCACATTGATTTTTATGATTATTTACTGACTTCATATTTTTATTTCCATGTTGTATTTTCTTAATGATTTCATGTTGGATTTTTGATTCCGTGAATTCTGAAGTTTCTCATTGAATTTTTATGATGATTTATGGATTTCGTATTTCATATTTCCTTGTTGTATTTTTGATGGTTTCATATCGAATTTCTGTTTTGGTGAATTCCGAATTCCTGCACTAATTTTTGTAACGGCTTTTGTTGTTGGTTCCTTTTTGGGTTTTTTATGAATTCATATGGAATTTCTGCTCTTATGTGTTCTGGGTACCTTTATTGAGTTTTTGGTGATCTCTTACTCGATTTCTAATTTTGTGAATTCTAAATTACCTTATTGATTTGATTGTGATTTCTAAATTCGTATTGAGTTTTCATAACGATTTACTACTGAATTCCTGATTTCATGAATTTCAAATTTCTTTATCGATTTGTACAATGATTTCTAGATTCTATATTTTTTATCTCCTTATTGAGATTTCATAATGATTTCTTATTGAATATCTAATTTTGAGAATTTTGAAATTTTATGTTGAACTCATGGTTATTAGTGAATGATATGCACTAGATTTCCCCGTACGAACTTCGTAATAATTTCTTATAGATTTCTTGTTCTCATTTCATAACTTCATTTTTTGATTCCATAATTATCAAAAGATTTCGTATTAAGTTTCTAAAGTTGTAGAGAAAAGAGCTTTGTTCAGGTTGTTTATTAGATGTGGTCCTAATGATTTTTTGATTACATTCCTAGATTCTTGGATTTCGGATTCTTTTCATTATGATCCAATGTATTTGTGAATCTTGGAGTTTCTTATTTGTGTGGATGTCATACTTCCAATTTCCTCGTTGAAGCTTTGACGATTTCTAACATTTTTTTTTTGTGAATTTTAAATATTGAATATTTTATGATGATTTGCGAACTTTCTATTGAGTTCCCAAGGTTGGATTTTATATAAGACTTTTTTGATAGTAGTTGAACTCCTATCAGAGTGAAGGGATGGAAAATAAAGCAATAGCAAAGGAACTAGATAAGACTGCCAAAAGTAGGAAATTAATCCTCGATTGCCAAAAAAATAACAACTTGAGAACAGAGGGCCAAGTGTGTGCAATGGCCTTTTTGGGTAGGTCTTTTTACTTAAATTGACAACGGCGGACTTGATGATATCGTTTCATATATCTATAATGCTCATATAGTTGCTTGAGTTCTTTACTTTATAAAATAACGAAACAATGTCTGGAATTATAAGGAAGCTCATCATGGTCTTGTCTCAAGGTTAACATCCTTATAGAAGTCGTTATTCGTTTAGCATGAAACAAAAGAGGAGGTTCTTTAGAGTTTCTGTCCTAAAGAGAAATAGCTTCTTAAATACTAGGGGGCTAATTGTTGTCCATAAAATATTCACAAGAGAAAAGGTATGAAAGAAGAGGGGACAACAATGATAAGATCAGAAAGCACTGGAAGGTCCACTTAAACATGGCTTTCAACAAGAAAATTAAAGTCCCAGCAGCACATTACGTAGGGGTCGAGAGGAAATTTTGGAAGAGTGAGCAATAAGCTTTCGACAAGGTTGAAGGCTACCTTTCGGAGTTAAAAAGTAGAGAACTTTCGACGAAATCAAAAGATAACTTTCGAAGGCAAAGAATAGTAAACTTACAGCATTTTGCGCCAAACCATTTGCAAATATTGGCTTAGTCCACATGCACTTCCTCCAAGAGAACGGATAGCCATGTCAACCCTTTCGAAGCAAATAAAAGCCTTTCGAATTGGTCAAAGCCATTTTTTCTCACGAAAGAAGAAATGAGGTACCGTGCTAGTAAGATGAAAAGTATTCGATGGAAACTTCAGAAGCCAATCTCTCAACAGTGCTTCGACTCATTTGATACCTACCAAGCTCATGTTTCGACATTGTTAAAATTTAGCTCCTAAACCAACTCATGTGGTACATCAATATCCATGTGATGATCACATATCTGCCATTTTCAATGAAGTCGAAAGGAGATCAAGCAAATGCCTTCCGACGAAGTCAAAAGGAGCCAAGTAGTTCCTTATGACGAAGTCAATAAGAGTAAAGCAAGCGAACAAAAGCCTAGCCTTCATCCACGTTGAAGATTAACCAAAAATCATTCGTCCAAACAGTCGGTGATTAGATGAAATCACTTCAATAATCGTAATATGAGATTCTACAAACAAGTTAAGAAACACACTCATAAAAATGTACGTTGTTGGATCTCAAGCAGGCTGACTAAATTTAAAATCCCCAAAATCGAGAAATTTCGAAATCATGACGTCAAATTGGTTAATTGAATCTCGAATTTGCATTAGATACAAAGAAAATGGTCTCAGGCATGGAAAAGTGAGGGGGAAGAATCCTCATTTTGAAACCTAGAACGATTTCTCTCCACCATGGGAGAGAAAACCATCTTTTAATACGGACTTTGTTTCCACTAAATTATTTATGAATACATTTCACAAAATAAACTTAGGTTCAACTTATATAATACCCCACTTCATCCTAGGAGTATATAACCTTATTTGATTTAAGTATTCCATTTATATTTATTTCCCTAGGAAACTCAAGATCTAAATACTATGATTTATTCAAAAACATTTTTAAATGAAACTTTTATATATCAATCATAGAAAAAACAAATATACATATAGCCTGCTTAAATCCAAAATAATATTAAGGAACTAGGTACTGCCAACCAGTACCATACACTCCCTTACTAAGAGGTAATACTAAAGAGAAGTGCTTACCATCTAAACACATCGCTTCCCTAATTTTAAGTTATTTTCAATACCACTCGAACCAGTTAACTTAAAATTATCTATTTTATTTCAAAATCCCATTTACATTTTCCAATAGAACAGTTATCACCAACTTTCTTTGGGTTCATTTGGGGTTTGAACTTGTTTCGATTGCACAACGATAAAGAGAATAATTTACTAAGTGCCCCACAACGTTCGTCTAGGCAAACATTCGATCATTACTTAAAATATTATTCAGATCATCACAAAAACAATCAAGACTCATTCTCCCAAACTAGTCCAAAGAAAACACTTCTTACTTAACCTTCTCATTCACAAAATCTTACATTTGAACCAATAATATTTTCAAATAATACTACTATTATTTTTCCAATCCCTGAAATCCATTTTTCAGAAGTCCCAAGATTTATTCCTTAAGTTTCAACTTAAATTCTTTTTTATTAAAAGACACCTTCATATAAACTCATTTTATAAATCAACTCTTATAAAACATTTTCCAAATATTTATTTCAAATATTCTAGCTTTGAATAACATCTTTTATAAAATTAAATTTTAATTCAATATAAACATCGAACGCCTTAAGGTGTGAAATTTAATTCAAAAGGTGTTCGCTTTAATGTTTTCCCCTATTCCTCCCTTCCCAACCCATATCATAAAAATGAAGCTATCTACACACACTAACAATAGTCAGTGCTCAAACTAGACGAGCATGTCTAAACAAACCTTAAATGATAATAATAATATATTATCATCTCCTAGCAAACATCTCAAAAAACTATACTATTTTGAAAATAATTCTTTATATATAAAATATACTCTGGGTAAAATTATTTCATTTCCCAAATTTCAAAATAATATTATGTCGAATTACCTTGTTCAAGTGTTTAAAGATTCCGATAAATAATGTTAGCCACTCAGATTGAGCGGAATCCATAGTCTACTTAACAAATCAATCAACATAATATAAAACATTTTTATATCACTAAAAAATACACCCTCTTATGTATAGACACACACATCATACTCAATCTAGGGTATCACTTACCCAATGTCAAATGAGTTTACCCCACCAGGGCCATGGTTCTCGCATAAACTTGTACTATGATACCTAATGTATTAGTGTCGATCTTCGAGGGTCCAAAATCCGGTTTGTTATAGCATTCTTGATTAATTTGGGATTATTGGGACTGAGGCCATCCCCTCTAGTTCTTCAGACACTACCTACAATCCTCAAAAAGGATATTTCATTTTCACTGCTATTTTTATTTGGCGCGCATGCAACCTCCCCTTCCTGGACTTCCTTACATGATATCTGAAACACCTGGATATTGCGTAGATCTAGCTTTTGTCCAATACTTACATATATTTAACTTACCGGGAGGTCTTTCTTTGGGAATATGGACCTTCAACTCATAGTTCCAATATTCGTTACTACTTAGCCAAACCTAGTAAAGTGGGTGATCAGCCAGGCCAACAACGGTATCGCGTTCATCTTCTCCCAAAAAGGTTATTCTTTAAATCCATTAATAAAGCAGAAGTGTAGGAAACTCTGTTTTTCTTTATCAAATACTTCTCTAAGATTAGAGGAAAATTTTCCACTACGAGTAAGATTATTATCTACTATTATTTATTAAAAGTTTTCCTTTCTAGATCCTGCTCCTAAAAGTCTAAGCTCGGAAGACCAAAATACCACAAACTCCCTAATCCATTTAGGTGAGAATAAGAGAAATAGGCTTAAACTCGTAACTCCGTTGAGGTTTACATAGTATTTAATGTAATTAAAGTAAATTAATTAATAATTCAAGTTAATTAATCAAGTAATTAATGAATGATTTAAATTAAAATGATAATTACTTAGTGAAAGTAATTAAGAGTAGATAAATAATGATTAAAGATTGATTTATCAAATTTTAAAGGTTGATTGATTTAAAGAATAATTAATTAATACGATAAATTAGTTAAAGTAATTAAATTAAGAATAATTATTTAAAGGTTAATAAATTAAAATGATTAAGAAATAATTATTAATTAAGGAATAATTAATTATTGTAATTAATTAAGGATTTATTAATTAAAGCAATTAATTAAGGAATAATTTATTAAGATTTAATTAATTACAATTAAGGGTTAGTTAATGAAGATAATTAATTAAAGAAATGATAATTAATGAAGGTGGTTAAGACTTAATCAATTGTAGTTAATGATAATTAATTATTGATTAAAGATTACTGATGAATGTATTTAAGTGGGTAATAAATTTAAAACCACACGATTTATTCACCTTAATCAAAGATGTTTGATTGTTATTGAATGTTGTGTGATGAATTGATATATTCAATATGTGATGTAATGTTACGTGATGCTTTATGCTGAGCTGCTATATTTGTGATGGATATAATATTGTATGAATATGACAACCCCTTGACCCGTGAAACGACATTTGAATTTCGATGCGACAATGAGTCGGATTCTACTTGGTTATCCGAAACCCACATCAAATTGTAATGATGAATCTTTGTGATTGATAAATTTACTTTATCTGTGAATCTGTGAACGAAGATAAGCGTTATGGATTATATCGCTTATCGGGATTGATATGATTGAATCTGTGCTGATTGATGATGTTGCACTTTTATTGTATAAACCCTTGGACCAAACTTATACATACACAAATATGGATTGCACGTGGAAATAGGTTAAGTCACAGATTTTGAAATTGTTTTGAAGATTGAATTTTTGAATCCAAAATAGTTTTGGAATTAGATTTGAAAGCTTTTGAAAATGAATTTCAAAAATAAAAGTTATTTTGAATAACTTGATTGAGTTTTGAAATTTAAATAACTTGATTTAAATTTGAATTCAATATTTTAGATTGAATTCTTGATTTGGAAACTAGGGTTTTAAAAAGGTTATTCAACTTATAAATGGGTTCATACGGATTTTAAACCATTTTAAAGTGTTGTTTTGGGATTTTAAAATTTAACTAAAAGATTGTTAACTTGTATAAATGAAATCGGATTTTCTCGAAAACGAAAACTATTTGTTTTCGAATAATAATAGCTTTCACATAAGAAATGAATTTCCAATTTGCGTTAAAAGAATTTCAAGTCTAAAATGAAAATAGTTTTCAAAGTTATGAATAAATCTTTCGAAATGGGTTTCAAAGCTATAAGTAAAATCTTTAATTTAAAGATTTAATCGAGTTAATCCAAATTGAATGGAAATTGTTTTGAAATCCATGAATGGGTCTTTGTGAAACTGGGTGAACTTTGTGAAATAAATCTTTTAATTTAAAGATTGAAATGGTAATTTGTTTAACTATTTGGAAGAAAAGTTTTGGGTTTTAAGTTGTGACTTAACTGAAATCCCACATCCACATGTTTTTAAATATTGCGCTCATTATTCGGTTTATCCGGGAGAGGACCTTGTGTCATACAAACCCATTTCGAATAATGATACGACGTTATGGTTAGCATTTGAAGACCGGTGGTGAAGACAGAATATTTTTGAAAACGAACGAACAACTCATCGAATGTCCCTTTATCGACTGGTCCCTGGTATAGAGACTCCATATGTGATGGGAAGTCCCGACGTGATTAGGAATTATCTGAATTTGCAAGGGCTTCTTCGAAAGTGCCTTCGGTTCTATTCGAACCTAGAATAGAATTGTATGGATGTGTGTCTGACATTACACATTGAGACGTAAAACCGGTCTCTATCAAATACATTTCAGCTTGGTGGCAAAGAATTTATTCTCATAGCCTAACACCCTTGTCTGAGACGTACAAGCTCAGAGGTTATGTTCTTGATGGTTACTAGTGATACATTCCCAATTTGGTAATGTGGCATATGAAGTGCTGTTGTTCATTTGTTGATCAAAGCATGGCTTTGTGAAAAAGCGTAGCTTTGTGGACGAGACCTCATCGAGCCTCACAAACTGGTAATGGTCGAAACAGGAAAGATGCGGCAAGGTTTCAGGGGTAGCCCCCCTAAGGTATGACCATTCCTTCTGGAAAAGGGTGGTATCATGGTATGGAGCCCAGATACTTACTCATGTGGGAACTGTAGTATATTCATTACTGTGTGATGTTGTTGGTGTAGAGGATCCTCGGATAAAGGTCCCAAAGGATCGGGGGTGGCATATCTTAGGTTTTATTCCCCAGGAAGGGGGTAGCCGGCCTTGTATTAACAGAGAGACAGGTTGGTTCTCGTGGCATTCCGCTAGAGGCATTCCCATGAGGCAATAGGAAGTTCCTTAGCCTGACCATTTGTTGGAAATCTAATCAAAACAATACAAGCCCTTTACGATTGCAATTGCATTACCTGCCACCTCAGGTGGCAGCTATAGTAGGCATAATATCATGGTACCTATGCTGGCTAGGATTAATATTATACTTTCAAAAGGTTTTCCACTACGCACTAGTAATAATATCAAAGAATTTTTCTTATATTAAGCATATTTGACTATCATAAGGGGAAATCTCCCCCAAGTGTGCGATTGCATTGTGTGTGTGCCGAGAGGCCTTATGGTAGTTTCATTTTCCAAAAAGCATTTCGGATTTCAAATTTAAATTCTTTTGTTTGTTTTATAGACCAACTTCTTTGTTTGCTCATACTAGTCCCACGACTGACCTGGAGTATATTGTTCCTTTCCTAAACTCTGGGTGCCCACAATTTTCTTACACAGGCAGTCTAGAGTTGGGTTTTTCAGATAGTCAGGTTTAGTAGATTATCTGGAGCTAGTTCAGTCTTTGGATCAGGACTGCACTTGCTTATCTTTGTGAAACATCGTTACTGGGAGTTCGAGCTATATTCTAGATGGGCGCTTTGGAGATGGAGATTACCGATGCTGGAGTTCTTCCTCGAAGACTATCTTGGAGTTATTGTTCCACTATTGGTGTTAGCTTTTCTTTCCACTGCTATTGTCTTGTATCATATCTCTGATGTATATTGATATCTGTTGTATCATTTGTTGTATCATATTGTATCAGATGTTGTATCAATGTTGTATATTGATATATTCTTTTTCTTCCGTTGTATTGTACTTAATGTGTTATAAGCTCCGGCGAACCAGATTCGACGCTTGGATCTGTGACATTTGAATACGAGTGTCGTATTCGGTGACGATTTTCGAAGGTCGAGTCAGGGTCGTCAGAATTGGTATCAAAGCTGAAGGTTAAAACTTTAGCTCGGGAGTATAACACATTAAGTAACTCATTAGAGATAGGGTTAAGTATACCCTAGAATGCGTATATCCCTAAGATATCTGTTTGAACGCCTCAGTAAATTCTCTTACTATCCACTGATAGTGAGTATGAGTGCGAGAAGAGGACGAGATAGGGGACAGGAGAATACCACTATAAATGGTCAATACCCTGTAACAGTGGAAACAACATTCCTCCCAATCTCCTTTGATTCGATTCCAGTTTCTTTTGATTGCTTCGTGACGGCTCTAGAAGAAGCTTCGGTGTGATGGTGGCCCTACGAATCGTTGTAGAAAATCCTTACTACGTATCTTCATCGGTATTCTTATCAGCTTTTCGTTTTAAACTCTACCAAATTTGAAGTTGAAATTTTTAAATAAATAGGAAATTTTAAATTAAGTTAAATTGGTTAACAAATATAAGGATAAGTTTGAATTGAATAAATAAAACGATATCAGTTAAAACCAAATTCGAAATTCTATTGTAATTTCTTGTGCATATCAAAGTCCGAAGATGGACAAATTGGTATGTACTTTGGAGTATCATAACTTGAATTTGGAATCCATATCTAGTGTTTGAGGATTATGGAAGACTAAATCCGTCTATCTATTCTCTGGGATCTGATATATTCTACGAACGATTAGTTATCCCTTCGAACTAATCAATTCCCTTGCATATTCGTAGACTAAAGGACCCGAGTATCATGTGTAATAATTGTATGAGTTCGTTCTCATATTGTTGATATTCTGATTTGGTAAGCCAAATACAGAATTGATATCCAATTTGATTTGGAAAGATATTTCTTTATCCTTCATCTTTTCTTTGTTGTTTCCCTTGCAAATTTCGGGGACGAAATTTTTTAAGAGGGGGTCTGTAACGATCCCCATTTTTAATTAAATCTAAATTTATAATTAAAATAAATTTTTGAATAAAATTGTAGATTAATTTGATTTTTTCAGATTAGATAGGAAATTTATTTGTTTGGACATTGATTTTAAATTTTAACCGTGGATTTGAAAATTGGATATTTAATATCTTATAAATAAAAAGTAACATCCCAAAAATTTATCAATTTATGATTAGTAATATACAAACTTTTTGATATTTAACTTGAAATTATATTGAAAAAAAATCTCAAACAAATAAAATGAGTAATAAACTATATATGAATAAATTTCAATTTATTTTGAGTTTAAAATTTTGAAATAATGAGAGTTTTAAAAAAACCAATTGAATTTAAAATTTTATACATATATGTATATTGCATATATGAGTAGATTTGAGTGTATACATTTAAATTGAATATAAAATTATATAAGTGTATGAATGAATATATGTAAATAGACATAAACGAATTTTTTTCCTGTGAATTGGAATTTGAAATTAAATTTAAAATAAATGTTTTAACATAAGGGGCATTTAAAATTATTAAGGCATAATTTATATAGTGTAAATTTTTGGTTAAACCAATCCTTTTTTAACATTGTATGTGTGTGTGTATATATATATATATGCTAATGAAATAAAAGGTACATTCATTTGTAAAGTAAATATGATAAAAAATATATTTTAGAAATAAAAATTCGTTTGTCTTTGAAAACTTCAAATGATAAACATACACGAGGAGGTGGAGTAAAGAAGTAAACAATTACATGGGAATATCATGATGATTTCCTACAAATGGCATTCAACATGATTGTTTAAGTAAAATAATAAAATTAAAAATTGCAAGAAAACTTTTGAGCTCCCCCATATGCAATTATAATAACTTTTGAGCAGATCTGAAAAATATACAGTAACAAAGATTGATATCACAAACTACAACACCAAAGAAAGAAAAATGATAAAACTTGGAACCAGAAAAAAAATAGAGCAAAGATCAGAAAAAAAGAAAAAGAAAAACCTGTAAGCAAAGCTTTAGTTCTGCAATCAAATTGCAATCTGAAACAATAAGGATCAATGTAACCTGAAGATCTACTCTTCAACCCAAATCATAAAGTGTCAAATTCAAATCTGAAGCAATAAATCAGGAAGCTTCAACCTGAAATAGATTAGAGCAGTGCAGTGTGCTCTGGGAAATAGATAAAGGCACGTAATTTTCTTTATAAGTTTGAATTTAACGTTGTTGATCAATAACAAAGCAAGGATCTAAGCAATAGTATCAATCTAAGTTGCAGGAAGAATCAAGTTCAAGGAAAATTTGTTTTCTGTTTTCAAATGCAGGAAAGTTCTTCTGTTATATATAAAGGATTTCAAACCTGTAAGTATTTAAAATTATTTGTATTTAATAAAATAAGTAAGACAAAGAGTAAATAAAGATCTGTATTTACAATTTACAGATCTATACTCCAAGATTAAAGAAGAAACCAAAAAAATCAGGCAGGCTAAACAAAAAAAAGAAGTTTACAGGCTCAAAATTCTTTTTTGTCTTCATTCTGTACTCTGCTCTTTGTCTTTGCTGCAACTCCAAGGTGAGCAAACTAACCTATTCTAGTTTGAATTTGAGTACATGTTTATGATTTTGATGTGATTTCTGTGAAAAATGATGATATATGGTATGGATTATGTTGTGAATGCCTGTGAATGTATATATGTATACACTCTGTGTAACAAACCCAAAATCCATCAGAGAAAAACAGTCATATCTTCATACTTAAAACATTTTATAGTATGATTCCTGAAAGGAAGTTGTTGATAACATGTAAGGTTATTTTCAAGAATAATATTAGGTAAAAATTATTAAGTAAATATTCAAAAAAATGACAATTTACAGTAAAATCAATTTGGATCGGCAAAACGAACATCTTAATTTTAAAGCACTGGTTGCATAATCATGTTTGCATTACAAAATTATGATTTTAGGTGAAGGCTTCAAAAATTTTAAGCTTAAAATGGTTGGGCACTGATGTGCTGAACAGAAAATGAAATTTTGTCAATATTTGATGAACGGCGAAACTATGGAAGACGTGGTCGGTGCAGGAGGAGGCTGAAGGTACGGGGATGTGGGGAAAAATAGCCAGTAGTTTTATTAATTTCCGTGGCAGTGGGTGAACGTCGAGGTAGGGTTCGATTCGCTTTTGCGGTTGGTTAAGTTTAGGTGATTACTACGGCATCAATAGCGAATTCGAGGGCATCGAACCTGGAGGGTTAGTTCTGTCGTCGTATGGTGGAGCCGTGGACGTGGTAACGTGGTGTCTTGTAGACAAGATGATTGGGGAGATGGTTTTTCTGATTCGGGTTTGGGTTCTAGTTCGATCGAGAAGCTCGATTTTGATTTCGAACTTGCTTTGCATTTTGGGTGGTTGAGATCGTGGGTGGAGATGGTCAGTGATTTGTTGGTGGTGCTCGTGATGACCAGAGCATCGTTGTGCGACTGTGCACGTACACATGTGAGATTTGGTGCATCTGGGAATGATGTCGATCGAGGAAGAAGGGGTAGCCTCGGGAAATAGCTCGGGGAAATGGTGATGTAACTTGAAGCAAAAGGAGTAGCATAAAGACCCGAAGCAAGGCTCGGGTAAAACAAAGGATTGCTCGGGTCTGTTCATTTCACTATAAAAAAAGTTTTAAATTTTTAAAATAAATCAATTTTTACTCGATAAATTTCTTAAAACTACTTCTTTTCAAAATAATAAATTTTTATTTAATCTTGGAATTAATCAATGATTTTAAAATATAATTACTTCGAACATTAAGGTGTTTTGCTATATACATAACCTTTATTTTTTTAAAGTTTATGTCAAATAAACTTAATAAGGTGATTAAGATTTAATAAAGAAGTGATGTTTTTTAAAGTTAATTAACTTAAAGGATTAAACTGATGGGTTAATAATAATTAGCTACAAGGGTTAGTAATAAAGGTTTACATAGTATTTAAAGTAATTAAAGTAAATTAATTAATAATTCAAGTTAATTAATCAAGTAATTAATGAATGATTTAAATTAAAATGATAATTACTTAGTGAAA
Source organism: Allium cepa (assembly GCA_030765085.1). Classification (NCBI taxonomy): domain Eukaryota; kingdom Viridiplantae; phylum Streptophyta; class Magnoliopsida; order Asparagales; family Amaryllidaceae; genus Allium; species Allium cepa. The sequence goes on along the minus strand of CM060928.1, from coordinate 1,027,418,902 downwards.
GTAATTAAGAGTAGATAAATAATGATTGAAGACTGATTTATCAAATGTTAAAAGTTGATTGATTTAAAGAATAATTAATTAATATGATAAATTAGTTAAAGTAATTAAATTAAGAATAATTAAATCAAGGTTAATAAATTAAAATGATTAAGAAATAATTATTAATTAAGGAATAATTAATTATTGTAATTAATGAATGATTTATTAATTAAAGTAATTAATTAAGGAATAATTTATTAAGATTTAACTAATTACAATGAAGGGTTTGTTAATTAAGATAATTAATTAAAGAAATGATTAATTAATGAAGGTTGTTAAGACTTAATCAATTGTAGTTAATGACAATTAATCATTGATTAAAGATCACTAATGAAAGTAATTATGTGAGTAATAAATTTAAAACCACACGATCTATTCACCTTAATCAAAGATGTTTGATTGTTATTGAATGTTGTGTGATGGATTGATATATTTGATATGTGATGTGATGTTACGCGATGCTTTGTGCTGAGCTGCTATATTTGTGATTGATATAGTGTTGTATGAATATGAAAACCCCTTGACCCGTAAAACGACATTTGAATTTCGATGCGACAGGGAGTCGGATTCCAGTTGGTTATCCGAAATCCACATCAAATTGTAATGGCGAATCTTTGTGATTGATAAATTTATTTATCTATGAATTTATGAATGAAGATAAGCGTTATGGATTATATCGCTTATCGGAATTGATATGATTGAATCTGTGCTGATTGGTGATGTTGCACTTCTATTGTATAAACCCTTGGACCACACTTATACACACACAAATATGGATTGCACGTGGAATGGGTTAAGTCATAGATTTTGAAATAGTTTTGAAGATTGAATTTTTGAATCCAAAATAGTTTTGGAATTAGAATTGAAAGCTTTTGAAAATGAATTTCAAAAATAAAAGTTACTTTGAATAACTTGATTGAGTTTTGAAATTTAAACGATTTGATTTAAATTTGAATTCAATATTTGAAATTGAATTCTATGATTTGGAAACTAGGGTTTTAAAAAGGTTATTCAACTTATACATGGGTTCATATGGATTCTAAACCATTTTAAAGTGTTGCTTTGGGATTTTAAAATTTAAACCAAAGGTTTTAACTTGTATAAATGAAATCGGATTTTTCCAAAAACGAAAACTATTTGTTTTCAAATAATAATAGCTTTCACATAAGAAATGAATTTCCAATTTGCGTTAAAAGGATTCCAAGTCTAAAATGAAAATAGTTTTCCAAGTTATGAATATATCTTTGGAAATGGGTTTGAAAGATATAAGTTAAATCTTTAATCTAAAGATTTAATCGAGTTAATCCAAATTGAAATGGAAATTGTTTTGAAATCCATGGATGGGTCTTTTGAAACTGGGTGAACTTTGTGAAATAAATCTTTTTGTTTAAAGATTGAAATGGTATTTTGTTTAACTATTTGGAAGAAAGTTTTGGGTTTTAAGTTGTGACTTAACTGAAATCTCATATCCATATGTTTTTAAATATTACGCTCATTATTCGGTTTAGCCGGGAGAGGACCTTGTATCATATAAACCCATTCCGAATAATGATAGGACGTTTTGGATAGCATTTGAAGACCGGTGGTGAAGACCGGATATTTTCAAAAACGAAAGGACCACTCATCGAATGTCTCTACGTCGACTCGTCCTCGGTATAGAGACTCCTTATGTGATGTGAAGTCCGGACGTGATTAAGAATTATCTAGATTTGCAAGGGCTTCTTTGGAAGTGCCTTCGGTTCTGTTCGAACCCGGAACAGACTTGTATGGATGTGGGTCTCACATTACACTTTGAGATGTAAAATCGGTCTCTACCAAATACGTTTCTGCTTGGTGCCGAAGAATTTGTTCTCTTAGCTTAACACCCTTCTTTGAGACGTACGAGCTCAGAGGTCATGTAGTTGGTGGTTACTAGTGATACATTCCCAATTTGGTAATGTGGCATACGAAGTGCTGCTGATCATTTGTTGATCAAAGCATGGCTTTGTGAAAAAGCGTAGCTTTGTGGACAAGACCTCATCGAGCCTCACAAACTGGTAATGGTCGAAACAGCAACGATGCGGCAAGGTTTCAGGGGTAGCTCCCCTAGGGTATGACCATTCCTTATGGAAAAGGGTGGTATCATGGTATGGAGTCCGGATACTTACTTATGTGGGCATTGTAGTATATTTATTACTGTGTGATGTTGTTGGTGTAGAGATCCTCGGATAAAGGTCCCAAAGGACCGGGGGTGGCATATCTTAGGTTTATTCCCCGGGAAGGGGGTAGCCGGCCTTGTGTTAGCGGAGAGCTGGGTAGGTTCTCGGGGCGTTCCGCCAGAGGCGTTCCCATGTGTCAATAGGAAGTTCCTTAGCCTGACCATTTATTGGAAATCCAATCAAAACAATACGAGCCCTTTACGATTGCAATTGTATTACCTGCCACCTCAGGTGGCAGCTATAGTAGGCAAAATATCATGGTACCTATGCTGGCTAGGATTAATATTATACTTTCGAATGGTTTTCCACAATGCACTAGTAATAATATCAAAGAATTTTTCTCGTATTAAGCATATTTGACTATCATAAGGGGAAATCTCCCCCAAGTGTGCGATTGCATTGTGTGTGTGCCGGGAGGCCTTATGGTGGTTTCATTTTCCAAAAGGCAATACGGATTTAAAATTTAAATTCTTTTGTTTGTTTTAAAGACCAACTGCTTTGTTTGCTCATACCAGTCCCACGACTGACCTGGAGTTTATTGTTTCTTTCCTAAACTCTGGACGCCCACAATTTTCCCACACGGGCAGTCTAGAGTTGGGTTTTTCAGATAGTCATTTTAATAGATTATCTGGAGCTAGTTCAGTCTTTGGATCAGGACTGCACTTGCTTATCTTTGTGAAACATTGTTATTGGGAGTTCGAGCTATATTCTGGATTGTTGCTTTAGAGATGGAGATTACCGATGCTGGAGTTCTTCCTTGAAGACTATCTTGGAGTTATTGTTCCGCTATTGGTGTTATCTTTTCTTTCCACTGCTATTGTCTTGTATCATATCTCTGATGTATATTGATATCTATTGTATCATCTGTTGTATCAGATATTGTATCAATGTTGTATATTGATATATTATTTTTCTTCCACTGTGTTGTACTTAATGTGTTATAAGCTCCGACGAACCAGATTCGACGTTTGTATCTGCGGCATTTGAATACAAGTGTCATATTCGGTGCCGAGTTTCGAAGGTCGAGTCAGGATCGTCAGAGACTGGACCTCTAATGGGTGTTCGAACCTGTGTAAAAATCTCTGTTGTCATTTTATCTTACTGCTATATATACATACTTTATATTCCACATGAGTTGTTTAGATAATATTCATAATACACGATCCTACATTCACTTTCATTTGGTATTAGAGTAGGGTCATCTTGTAACCATAACACGGTTATGAGATATTTTAGTAATATGGAACACAACACTAGCATAAGTTTCTTTGATGATTAACCTACTGCACGACCACCACTATTTTATGGGTTGAACTATAATTATTGGTCTACTGGAATGAGAATTTGTATGCAAGCCAATGGTTCTGAAACCTAGAATATAACACAAGCAGAATATAACATACCTATTACTGAATATTCAAAATGGTCTAACACATAAAAACTAGATGTTATTGCAAATGCCAAAGCTATGAATATGTTATTTTGTGCATTAGAAAAAAATGAGTTTAACAGATTTACCATGTGTACAACTACTTACGAAATTTGGTATACACTTAAACTTACACATGAAGGTAATAATAAAGTAAAGCAGAGTAAGATTTCTATCCTAAAAAATCAGTTCTAGAATTTCAAAACGAAGCAAGATGAAATAATAAATGAGATGTATTCTAGAGTTCAAGACATGTATCATTCTCTCTTAGCATTAGGAGAAAAATATTCTGACTTTGATATTGTTTCATAAATCCTCAACTCTATAACGAATAAGTAGGAATGAAAAATTTTAGCAATCGAAGAAGCTAATGACACTCCAATCATTAAACTAGAAGAGTTAATAGGAAATCTAATGTTTTATGAAGTTTATCTCTAAGAAAAAAGAGAACAAGCGCAAGATAAGAAGAATATAGCATTCTAAGCAGAAAAGGATGAATTAGATGTAGATGAGGAAGACATGGCGTTCATTACTAAGAATTTAAAAAAAAAAATTAAATTCAAAAAGAGAAACAAATTATAAAAAAACAAAAACAGCTTCGGCGGTAATAACAACTACAACTTGCCATCCTCTTCTACTCTTGAATGTTATGAATGCCACAAGAAAGGGCACATCAAGAAAGACAATCCTGATCGAAAGACGGACAAATTCAAGAATTAGAAAGGAAGATTCAAAAATTAAACCTTCTCTATTACATCAGAGAGTGACACGGACAACGATTCTGAACAAGCCAACTTTTGTTTTATGGACACAAATGATGAGGTGATTGATTTAACTTTCGATGATTTAGCGGATATAAATTCAGTCGATAAGCTACGAAACATCAAAAAATATATGAAGAAACTCTTGAAAAATTTAATAAGACTGAATTTGAGGTTGAAATGTTAAGCAATAGGAAAGAAATTTTAGAAGAAGAACTTGAAACTACTCAAGAATCTTGTTCTAGTGCAGCTTCTCAACCATCTATGTTATGTAAAGAAATTAAAATTCGAAAAGAAAAGAATGATGCCCTTTAGTTGTAAATCATGATTTGAAAGCTAATATTAAAATATTGGAATTCGAAACTTCTAGCCTTAAAAAAATGGATGAAATTACTAAAAATGTCTCTAATTTTAAAAAGGAAGATGGAATCTTTCTAAAATTATTGGACGGTTTCAAATAAAAAGGGACTAGGATATAAGCAGGTATCAAAAAGTATTCCAAAGAAAAGGAATTCTATATATAATAATTTTAAAAGGAACAATAATATTATTACGAAATCGGTTTCAAAAGTTCCAAATTGTTCGTACTTAATTAAGATTTGGGTTCCTAAACCAACAATTCTTTGATTAGAAACAAACAGGTTGAATTTTTTTATAAAAACTGTTCACAAAAATAAAGATCTAACTCTTAGGACCCTCTTGAGTGTGGTATTCAAAGATCTAACTCTTAGGATCCTAAAAAAGGTGGGTACCAATTTTAGTTCAATAGTTTTGTAGGCACCACTTAAAAAGAGGGAAAATTGATATTGGATAGTGGTTTATCATTGATATTGTTATAAGCTACCTTATGTTGCGTAAATATAATCCATCATATATCCCTCTCCTTTTTGTCGATGACAAAGGGGGAGAAGTATCGCAATGCACTAACAAATTTAGCAGGTTTATAGGATACCGACACAAATTCAAGGGGTGTTATAGTCTACAGAATTTTGTTGAAATTTATCTAATATGAAGTTGTCATCAATCAAAAGGGGAAGAAAGTTGGCTTACAAAATTATAATTCGTGACAAGGATCTCAAGACTTATCAAACATTGGAAAAAAATGAGTTTAAAGTTGTATAGTTTTAGTATTCACGGTTAAAATCATTCCTAAAGTTCTAACATGCATACTTTGGAAAAGCATATAGATTTGGTCGACTAAATCCTTAGATTCAGTTGACTAAAACCTATGTTATAATTTTTTTTTAAGCTACAAGCTTTAATCGACTAAATTTTAATTTCAAAGATTTAGTTGACTAAATCAATTATTTAGTCGACCAAATACGGCATATTCGAACTATAATTTTTTGTTTAAACTTAGTCGACTAAACGATTCTATTCAGTCACCTAAACATGTTCAAACCGCCATATTTTCAAATTTTCTGAAGAGATGCTTCTTCTTCTTGAAGAGGAATCTCTTCCAGGAAGAGCTGTAATCTTTAGTGTTCAACAGAGCTTTTTGTCAATTGTCGTAACCCTTCATCCATTATATATATATGTTTCATTCAAGATAAAAGAACTCAACTTTTCACTTAACTTGACTTTTCTACTCTCTATTATCTTGAATGTCCAGGTGTTGAATTTGCGAAATCTAGTTCAAATTTCTTCATTTCTAAAGCAATATCTACTTCCTTTATCTTAACGAGCACATATATACACACGAAGACACACACAGAGGTATATATATATATATATATATATATATATATATATATATATCTCACTTAATGGAAAGATTATAGGATGGGTGTACTTCAGTTGACAAATTTATGTTGTAACAAGAGCACACAAAAGCAAGAAAACATTTCAATTATATTAAAGTCATGTTCGGTTACTCAGGCGGAATAATCCTATTCGCTTGCTCAGGTGGTCAAAGTCATGTTCGGATGCTCAGGTAATGTAATCCTTTTCCTCCGGATTAAGTGAGGATTGCTAATTCAAATCCAGAAGGAGTCTGGAACAAGACCTTGAACAGGAGTTCGAACCAGTATAAAAATCTTTAGTGTCATTTTATTTTACTGCTATATTTACATTCTTTATATTCCGACTAGCTGTTTAGATAATATTCATGTTACAAGATCCTATATTCACTTTCATTTGGTATCGAAGCAGGGTCATCTTATAACCGTAACACGGTTATAAGATATTTTAGTAATATGGAACACAACACTAGCACAAGTTTCTTTGATGGTCAATCTACTGCACGATCACTGTAGCGACCCATTATTTTGTGCCATTCAAATCTACAATAAATACACATATGTCTGACTTAAATAATTCAAAACAGTAGATTGTAATATAATTTGGAGCAAATAAAACCAATCATAGAATCACAAACATAGATAAATATTAGAATAACTCGCAGCGGAAATAAATTAACCATAGTAGTTCATGAAGCTACTACAAACGCAGTCTTATGACAAGTACAAAATAACAGATTCTAAAAAATAAATAAAACAAAAACCTCAAATACATAAATGTCCACTAATACATAAGCTGAATAGAAATACTGAATGGAAATAGATAACAACTAGATAGATAGATAAACTCCAGCAAATCCTCTTGCTCTAGAAGGTGAAATCCAAAGCTGATACTCAGGCTCACCCGAGAGTAAAGCAAAACACAAAACACTCGAGTCAGGACATACATACTTATACATTGTAAACCAACTCAAGCGAACTGTAATAAAATGCACAAGTAGCTTAAAGGATGCTTGGGACCGCCCATCCTTTAAGGATCTATTAAACTATCTACTATGTAGTAATGTATGCTATTATAATAATGTCTAAAGTAAAGTATAATATAATTGAAAATAGCTTTAAGGCTTTACATTTTCTACTTTAACACATTTCATATATTTCCATAGTCTATACAGTATCGTAATCTCCCCCGTACTGGGCGTCGTCAGAGGGCACTCCATACGTGTGGTGCAAAACAAAATTGTACAAGACACGCTAGGGTAGGTGACATGGCAAAACTAGGCAATGCCTGGGTAGATATACCAATTGCACTTCTGGACTGGTGGTAGTGTGTAGCAGACTACTGCCCACCTCGAGCCACACTCCCAAAAAATCAAAGGTGCACGCTAATCAATCATAAAGTAATAGAATGGCATACGAAGAAGTGTGTTTGATAAGAGGAGCGACTCATTAGCTCGTCGATTGCTCCTGTTAAAGCCATCGTATGCTAACTCCCTGGAGTCTGGTCTATGTACATACCTCAAAAGAACGCCGCTGGCAACCGACTTCATTCTGGAATCTCCACCGCCTACACGGTTGTTAAAGTGGTTTTCGGAATTGGAAGAGAGTATAACAACTTATGATCCCGGTCTCTTTAACAACCAAATGTTATTATTACCCGTGTTTATAAATTTTAAAATGGTTTATATCTCAAATAAAAACATATTCAATTAAACCATTTAAATTTTATGTCAATATCTTTCAAAAAGACAATGTTCATTTCCCGAAGTTGTAGCATTTCTAAGTTCATTCAATTATAACAATTTCAAAAAAACACATTGTATAATAGCATTCGTAGCACTTGTAAAACGTGGTAATACATAGAAAAATTGTCTTTTTAGAAGCAGCAACACTTAGAAAATGTTACTGTAAGTAGAAATATAGCAATTTCGAAAAAAGCAGCACTTAGAAAACGTTATTGTAAGTATAATAGTATTTTCAGAAATATTGTAATTTCAGAAATAGCAGCACATAGAAAATGTTACTGTAAGTATAATAGTATTTTCAAAAATAGTGAAATTTTAGAACAGCAGCACTTAGAAAATGTTACTGTAGATATAATAGTATTTCGAAAAACTATACAATTCAGAACTGGTAGCACTTAGAAAACACTACTGTAGATATAATAGTATTTCAGAAAAACAGTACAATTCTAGAACTAGTAGCACTTAGAAAACGCTACCTTAAAACTGCAGCATTTTGGAAATGCTACCAATAAAAAAATCTAAGGTTTATTATAACATTTTAGAAACATTAGAAATTTCAATTATCGCCATTTTTTACTTATAAAACACATCTCACGTTTTAGGAATTTTTATTTGGATATCTTTTGTAAATAAAATATCCAAATTAAACTGCAATTCATTTATTAAGTCAAAAGTACATATTTACTTAACTTTTTATCTTAAAAAATAACTTAATACTTTATTTTAAAATTACCCATTTCATAAATAAAATATTCTTATTACTAATTAAGTTTAAATTTTTCATTTGAAAACTAAATTTTCAGTTATCAAGTTAAGTCATATTTTTAAATTACATTTTTTTAAACCATATATTTACTTATACATTTTTAACTTATAAAAACCATTATAACATTTGTTTAAATCATTTAAATCCAATTTAAGTTAAAATTTCATATTTTTAAATTTTAATGTAACGATAACGAATTTTGCCCGCTCGAAAATCGACATCCATACTTCAAATCGTATTTGAATGCCGTAGATTCAACCGTTCAAATCCGATTCGCCGGAGCTTATAACACAATTAAGTAAACATCACAGCGGAATAAAAGAATAATACATTGATATACAATATCTGATACAACAGAATGTTACAATGAATATCAACATACATCAGAGTAATGATACAATAGAATAGCAGTGGAAAGCAAAATAGATAACAACAGCAGCGGATAATCTCCATCTCCAAGAACCAATCCAGCAATAGCTCGAACTTCCCATAACAATGCACCAAGCTAGGCAAGACTGGTGCGAACCAAAGCCTGAACTAGCTCCAGATAATCCACCATAAGTAAATGGCAGGTTCTACAACTAATACCGTACAGGGTTTCGTATTGAAGATTGGATTTCCAACAAATGGTCAGGCCAAGGAACTTCCCATTGCCACATGGAAACGCCTCTGGATAGACGTCCCGAGAACCTAACCGGATCTCTACCAACACAAGGCCGGGTTGCCCCTAACTGGGTAACTACTGACACGAGTATGCCACCTCCCGGTTGTAACAACCTTTAACCGGGGCCCCAACATCCAATCACAAAACAAGATATATATAGGTTTGTGATGTCCACATAAGTAAGTATCTGGGCTCCATACCATGATACCACTTCTATCCAGAAGGAGATGTACATATCCTAAAGGGGCGCTACCCCCTAATAACCTTGCTGCATCTTTCCTGTTTTGACCATTCCGGGGTGTGGGGCTCGACGAAGTCTCGTCCACAAAACTACGCTTTAGTACAAAGCCATGTTTTGGGTCAACAAATGATCAAAGTAATGATCACAAAGATAAATGATCAAACAGATGATCATATCACAAATGATCAAACAATGATCATTTCACAGCAACACTTAGCATGTCACATTACCAAATTGGGAATATATCGCTGATAACCTTCAACTACATAACCTCTGAGCTCGTACGTCTCAGAGAAGGGTGTTAAGCTAAAAGAATAAATTCTCCGCCACCAACAGAAATGTATTTGAAAGAAATCTGCTTTATATCTCAAAATGTAATGTCAGACACACAATCCATACAAGTCTGTTCCGGGCTCGAACAGAACCGAAGGCACATCCAAAGAAGTCCTTGCAATCCGGGTATTCACAATCCCGATCGGATTTCCCATCACTTAGGGAATCTCTATACCGGGAGCAACCCAGTGCAGAGACAATCGATAGGTCATCCTATCGCTCTCGCAAATACCCGGTCTTCAACACCGGTCTTCAAATGCTATCCATAACGACGAATCACATATTCGGAATGGGTTACTTGACACAAAGGCCCTTTCCCGGCTAAACCGAATAGTGAGCGAAATATTTAAAACATATGGATATAGGATTTCAATTAAGTCACGACTTAATAATTCAAAACTTTCTTTTTCAAATGGTTTAATCCAATTACCACTTCAAATCTTTTAAACAAAAGATTTATTTCATAATGTTCACCTACTTTCATAAATATTCATTCTCGGATTTCAAAACAATTTCGTTTCAAAAAGCTTAATTCATCAAATCTTTAAATTCTAAGATTTGTCTTATAGTTTTCAAATCGTTCCCAAATTTTCAAAACTCATTTCCAAATATTTGTTTATAACTTGGAAAACTATTTTATTTTAAACTTGAAATCCCTTTAATAAAACTTCAACCGAAAACTTTTTATCTTTTAGAGACAACAGTTTTATTTTGGAAAATCCCGATTTCATTTATACAAGTTACAAACTTTGACTTAATCCAAATTCCCAAAAACAATACTTTAAATATGGTTTCAAACTAACTTAACATCTTTAATTCCTAATTTCAAATCATAGAATTCAATTTCAAATTTAGGATCTCAAATTAAATAAATTTATTTAATTTCCAAAACTTAATCAAGTAAATTAAAATAAATTTTTACTTGAAATTCCATTCCAAAAGTTTTTCACTTTTATTCCGATTCTATTTCCAAAACATTTGAATTTAAAAATTCAAATTCAAAACTTTTTCAAAAATCTGCGACTTAACTGATTTCCTCGTGAAATACATAATTGTGTGTGTATGGTGTGGTCCAGGGGTTTAACACAATAGTGCACAACCATTCAATCATCACAGATTAAAACACAGAAATATAGTTGATAAGCGATATAAACTATAACGCTCATCGTCTATTCACAGATTCACAGATAATATACAGATGCAAACAAATATACACAGCTCAATCTACAGAACAAAATATCACAAATCAGATAGGATAATCAATTCAAGGCATCACATATAATACGATCATTTATAAGTAATTCAAGCATCCAATAATCATTTATAAACAGGATTTATTAATTGTTTAATCCTATGTAATTCAATTTATCTCCAATTAAATTAATTACTTATGAATTTATTATCCAATTCTGATTAATCTCTTTCATTAAGTAATTACATTTAAATCATTTATAATTGATTATCTAAATTATTTAATCCAATAAATCATTAACATTAATCACTTTAAATCAATTACTTAATAATCCTTAGTTAATTATCCTTATTAACTAATAATAATTTCTTAATCACTTTCTTAAGAAATTATCTTAGATTAATTCATTATTAATCATTTCTAATTATAAATGAATCTAAATTATTTATTTATAAATTAAATAAATCATTCTTTAATTACCATATTAATTTAGTCATTTTATTACCTTGATTATCTCTAAGATAACAAATTTCTTTATTAATGATTTCATTAATCATTTTAAGTGTATTTTAAACATTACACGTTTAAATTTAAATTTAAATTCCATTTTGAATTTGAGATTCGAAATGAACATATATTTAAACATTAACCAATCTAAATATTGATTTATAAACCTTAAAATAAATGTAAAGAATATTTATTATTTACATAGGAAACCTATATAAGAAAAGCCTTTGAATTAATTTACTTAAATTTTAAGCTTTTAAATCACATTACATTTTAACTTGCAATTTCAAGTTTTAAAACAATTTATTTAACTTCTATTCAAATTTGAATCCAAAAATAAAATTAAATTAAAATTTAAATCTGGATTTATGCTTTGTTAAATTTAGTTTACAATTTAAAGCTTCATTAGAATTTGTTTAAACAGATTTGCATCCAGGTTTACAAAACTTTTTAAATTCTACCTTTACATTTTCACACTCTCACTTTGAATACAAATCCTTTTCGTTTCACTTCAATGCTTAATCACCCTTTTTTTATTATTAAAACAATTTAAATTCAAACTTTGTTAAATTTCAAAACACAGTTTCAAACTGAGCTTAAAGTTATATTTAAAACTTAACTTTTAAATGCAGTTTAAAACTTTGTTTTATAATTTAAAACTAAACTTCAAATTCTTAAAAACAAAACAGGCTTTGCTTTGAAAGTTTGGACAAAACATTACCTGAAACATCATCAACTTGAAACAACAAAAACCCATCTTCACCAGAATTTGAAGTGCACCGTGCACGTGCACAGCCCCTCTGGCCAACTCCAGTCATTGCCGACGTCATCAGCACGTCGACCACCATCCCCCGATCTGACAACGACCATCCAAACCCCTCCGATTCGACTCGAACTCGAATTCGAGTATAAATCAAAACCTGGAACGCAATCAAGTCCACCGTCTCGAAACCTGGAACATCGCCGTTCTCCCAACCTCGGCCACCTGAACGCGCGAAACTCCGGCCATGAACTCGTCTAACTCTGCTCTATCACCTCCCAGAGCCATATTGCACTCGATCATCTACAAATGTCGAGGCGACCCATTTTTGCCAAACCCAGGAAACTAGGGTTCCAAAAGGAAACCCACTGCCGCGACCTCCATGGTGAATTGCATCACCACCTACCATTTTTCCCAGCATCTACGCTCATTCCCCCATCACCAGACGAGATCCTGATCTCCACCAACCCGAGGATCATCAGATTCTTCCAAAAACCCCAAAACAGTGCAAACTCGAAATGCACTCTTAATACTTAACTAAAATTTGTAATTTTTGGTTTAAAAATCAAGATTTCAGATAAGAATTCAGTTTATAAACTCGAATTTATATTTTAAGATATTTGAGGATTTCACTTATGTTAATTATTGATTTCCAATTAATTCCACAATTTTTATTAAAAATTTAAATTAATTATCAATTCACACTCAATTAAAATCCGGGATTGTTACATTTAAAATACGTAATAATTTTCAGAAAATATTTAAAATTAACCACGGGTCTGTATATAATTTTCTAACCTAGGTCAAGTGATACAGATATGTATCATTTCAATCTGTAATTTAGAAATAAAAATCCGGGTTCTATCATTTCAAATCCGCAATCCCTAGTCAAATAAAATAAAATAAAAATCGCTTGAGCCTATCATTTCAGCTCATAACGATTTTTCCTTATTCTAATATCCGTTTGGGTATGTATCATTTCAAGCCATAGTGGTTCTATTTTAACAGGGAACTTGCAGTGTGAGAAACAGTAAATAAAATAAATTGCATAATATGGCATATCATAACAGGTAATGTAACAAATAAATATCAGGTTATAGCATCATGAAATATCATATCGCATGCATGTATAAATTACTCTCATATCATCACTACAATTCACATGCCATTGTTTCACAATTATATAAGTACGAATGTCGAGAGTGATTGACTCACCTTCTAAAGCTGGTGATAACAATTCAACACACGCAACCAAACTCCGAAAAGCACGACAACGCACAAATTAGATTCGAGTAGATGGAGAGCCAATATTCAACTCTTTTAGACAAACAAATATAAACATACATAAATGTATAATTCAACACAGGATTGTAAATCAAAACAAATATAAATAAAAAATAAGGTAAAATGGCTTAACTTATTCAAGTAGGCTCAGCCACTTCACAAATGGGCTAGATCACCATCAAGTAATGCTCGGCGATGCTAGTTTAAGAGCACATAGGCTCGGCTAAGACAGGAAAAACACATGGCAATGGACTGAAATGAAGAGATGGTAAGGCAAAAGGCATTACGAAGATCAAAATGCAAAGGCAAGTGAAGTTTGGGTTCGGCCTTATGCTCAATTGTCCCGGCTATGGGTTAGCTGGCTCAGCCATAGGCTAAGATCTAGATCAGGTTACGTCCATCACTTGCACAATTGGGAGGTGAAGTATTGGCCACGGCAAGGGGATGGAAGATGCGGCATAAGTGGTGGATGAGGTTAGCAATTAGGAAGGATGATGTGGTGGAGATTGGCTAGGGTTTCAATGCAATATTGGTGGTGGCTTGGATCAATGGGTCACGGCATGGTGTAGGAGGTGAGATGGTGATGGTTGTGGCCGGTCTAAGGTGGAGGAGATGATGGTCGGCACGAGGAAGGCGCGTGATGGTGGAGGCCGAACTTGCTTGGGTCAAAAGAGAAAGGAAAAAGAAAAAGAAGGAGAAGGAGAAAATGTTTACTGTAAAATTCTTTTGTTCAGGAGATGGAAATGAGAAGAGAGATGAGAAAGAAAGTTTTTTACGCGAATTGCTTGGAGAATGAACGGCTATAATAATAGAAAGGAACGACTAGGAATGGAAAAGGCTAGAAAATGGAAGGGCATCACATATTAAAGGAAAAGAAACTTAAGCTCTTGAATTCCAAGCCCAAAATCAAACAAAAGAAAATAAAAAGTAAGAAATGGGAAATAAAATAAAATAGAAAATAGAAAATAGGAATGAAATAGAAAACATAAAATAGAAAATAGAAATACAAAATGACAAATAAAATACTGAAAATAATCGCATGTAAAATGGTGAAATTTATCAGATTTGAAAAGTATAAAATAGAATTTTATAAAACGAAAAACAGAACGAATATCAAGATCAAATTCAGCTTCAAAGAAAAAGATTGAAAATTTAAAACTCAAATTTAAAAATTTCAATTGAAAGTCAAAGTTTGACCAAAGTTGACCAAAATATAAATTTTCAAAAAATATTTATTTTATTACATTTGGAAAAACAATTACAAACAAAATCCAAAATACATTCGAAAATTCCAAAATTTCAATTTTAAATAATTTCAAAAATAAAGTTTCAAATAAAATGAATTAAAAATATTTACAAAATTTTGGGTTGTTACAATCACCACTATTTAACGGGTTGAACTACAACTTTTGGTCTATTGGAATGAGAACTTGTATGCAAGCCAATTGTTTTGAGACCTGGAATATTACACAAGCAGAATATAACATACCAATTGTTTTGAGACCTGGAATATTACACAAGCAGAATATAACATACTTATTACTGAATATTCACAATGGTCTAACACACAAAAACTAGATGCTGCTGCAAATGCAAAGCTATGAATATGCTATTTTTTGCAGTAGACAAAATTGAGTTTAATAGAGTTAGCATGTGTGCTACTGCTTATGAAATTTGGTATACAATTAAAGTTACACGTGAAGGTAGTAACGAAGTAAAGCAGAGTAAGATTTCTGTGCTAAAAAATCAGTTTCAGAATGAAGCAAGTTGAAATAATGAACGAAATGTATTTTCGATAGACATGTATCATTCTCTCATAGCATTAGGAGAAAAATATTCCGACTATGATATTATTTCAAAAATCCTCAACTCATTAACGGATGAGTGGAACGAAAAGTTTTAGCAATCGAAGAAGCTAATGACATTTCAACAATTAAACTAGAAGAGTTGACAGGAAATCAAATGTTTTATGAAGTTAATCTCCAAGCGAAATGAGAATAGGCGTAAGATAATAAATTCCAAGCAGAAAAGGATGAATCATATTAAGATGAGGAAGACATGGCTTTCGTTACTAAGAATTAAAAAACTTTTTGAAATTCAAAAAGGGCAACAAATTCAAAAATAACAAGAACAGCTTCTGTGACGATCGCGACTTTTCGACGCTCGAAAACCGACATCAATACGTCCACTGTATCAACTACCGAGCAATCGAATGCCGGAAAATCGTACCATTAAGGTTAAAGACGAGATAGAAGATAGAAGAAGAAAGAAAAAGATAGAACAGAACAGAAACAACAAAACAATATCAGAATCTCACAATCGCCGCGGAACAACATATAATAGATAAATGAATAATCTTTAAACAAAGAACTATATCTGTTGTTACATTACATCGTATTACATTATATTACATCATCAGAGTGTACAACAACAAACAACAACAACAACAACAACGGAAAAGAAATAACATATACTACTAATACGCCATGCCATCCAGCTTGCCTCCTGCAACTTTTGAATTCCAGAATATCCTGATAACCTAACTCTAGACTGTCCGAGTGGAAATTGGTGGGCACCCAGAGTTTAGGAAGGAAAACAATAAACTCCGAGTCAGTCATGTGACTGGTGTGAGAACTAAAACAGTTTATCTTTAAAACAAAGAACATGATAATTTTAAAATAGATTTCGCAATGCTTTTTAGAGAATGAGACTACCATAAGGCCTCCCGCACACACACATAATTCAAACGCAGAATCGGACGAGATTTCTCCTTATGATAGTCGAAGATGCTTGATACGCATTAAAAAGGAACATTTGATATTATTACTAGTGCATAGTGTAGAAAACATTTCGAAAGTAAAGATATAAATTTTAACCAGCATAGACATTCCGCACTTATGCCTACAATAGCTACCATGTTCAATAGCAGGTTACTACCACATTCCATGACAGGTTATACAACTAAAACCGTACAAGATCATATTGTTTCTTTGGATTTCCAACAAATGGTCGGGCCAAGGAACTTCCCATTGCCACATGGGTACGCCTCTGGAAAGACGACCCAAGAACCAAACCGGATCTCTACCAACACAAGGCCGGGTTACCCCTAACTGGGTAACTACTGACACGAATATGTCATTCCCCGATCGTAACCGATCTATATCCGAGGATCCTCGATTTCCCACAATCACAAAGCAATAAATTTGCAGCAACAACATAGGTTAAGTATCTGGGCTCCATACCATGATACCACCTCTATCCAGAAGGAATGAAATACACTAAAGGGGCGCTACCCCCTAATAACCTTGCCGCATCCTTCCTATTTTGACCATTTTCGGGGTGTGAGGTCCGACGAAGTCTCGTCCACAAAGCCACGCTTTATGCAAAAGCTGTGCTTAAATTCACAAATGCTCAAAAGCACTTCGTATGCCACATTATCAATTTGGGAATGTATCACTAGTAACCATCAACTACATAACCTCTGAGGGTGTTAAGCAAAGAGAATAAATTCTCCGCCACCAACGGAAATATATTTGATAGAAACCAGCTTTACATCTCAAATTGTAATGTCAGACACACATCCATACAAGTCCGTTCCAGGATCGAACGGAACCGAAGGCACTTACAAAGAAGTTCTTGCAATCCGGATATTCACTAATCACGGCCGGACTTCCCATCACAAAGGGTAATAAATTTCTATATCGGGGATCAGATGCAGAAACATTCGACGGTAATCCTTCCGTTTTCACAAATATCCGGTCTTCAACACCGGTCATCAAATGCAATTCATAACGACGTATCACATATTCGGAATGGGTAATACGAACCCAAGGTCCTTTCCCGGATAACCTGAATAGTGAGCGCTTATTCAAAATAAGTGTGGCATTCAAATTCAAGCAATCACAACAAATACCTATTTAAAGGTAAATATTGATAGTCGAATTATTTAACTATCAATAGGTATGCTCAACATCACCAGATTCCAAATAATTTTCCAAATTATTTATTTTTCAAGATATCTTTACTAGATATACAATTTCCACACTTCAACCATTTGAAAACAATTTTCAAATCACTTTTCACCTTTACCACTTTTGAAAACAAATTTCAAACATTTTCCTTACGCGGAAATACTTTCATTTCGACATGGTTCATTTAAGCAAATTAAATAAATCCTTACCGATTTACTTTATATTTACATTCCAAATCCGTAAATTTATTCTCACACTTCAAAATAAATCAACGTTTATTTTTAAACAAATTTCCCTTTCTTTTGTAAATTCCATAGCAAATTTACAATCCCAAAATATCTATGACTGTACGATTTCAAATCGATTTCTAATATTCATTTTCAATTTATCTTTTAAAAGACAAATTCTCAAAATATTCACTTCATATTGGAAAACATTTCCATACTTATTTAATAATAATAAGTAATTCACAGATCCATTTATTTTCAACACTTGGAAAATACTCAATATACTTAAATCAAAATTAAGTATATATTTCATTCTTTAAGGAAAACATTCACTTAAACACATTTATTTGGGCCAAAACAAATGTTGCGTAAAACATCGTTACGACGACCCAAAATCACTAGTATAGGGATTCGAAATTAAAATAGATATATAAATCCCAATACTATACAAAAACATTTCCTTTTGGAAATCATTTAGTATAACAACAGTGTTATAGTCCACCATTTCCTTATTTCTCGAAAACGTCTATTTCAACAATAAATGTTGAAATCTATGATTTCGATAGTTAATACATTTTAAAACATCTTTTAAACAATTAACTTCGTTTTAAGATTTCACTTCTCCAAATCATACCCGTTTTATTCAATAATATATTCACTGTCCAAAATCGTGAATAAACTTCGTTAACCAAATTTCAATATTTCTCCGCATTTTATATAAAGGATTATCCACTATCCAAAATCGTGGATATAATCCCCAACCAAACCTTATAATTACAATATTTATATAAAGGAGAATTCGCTAATCAAAATCGCGAATATATCTCCTTTAATAACCTTCTATATTCCGTTTATTAAATTTAATTTAATTTCGGATTTATAAACAATGTTTATAAATTCCATTTCTATTTATAAAAGCTTTGATTTATAACTCTCCATTATTAACCAATTCTATTTATATTTCATTTACATGTCGAAATCCAATTCATAAGTAAATTACTTATAATCCATTTATTCACAAATCCTTTCTTTTATATCATCATTAATTTATAAATCTAAAATTCTTATTTACTTATAAAACTAGGTACAACTTTATTTTAACACTTATAAAAGCTCGTTTTATAATTCCAATATCTTTAACTTATAAAATCAATTTTATAAATCTTTTATATAAACCGTTTATAATAATTCGAAAATTCCAGTTTAAACCATTTTATAAATTAATCACTATTTAATTTCAAAAATCTAAATTTGGTTATATTTCTCAAAAATCATAATTTTTATAACATTAAATTTATAACGTTAATTTATTTAAAATGAATCAATTCAAAATTTTAATAAAACATATACTTTCAAAAATCACTTTAAAAATCCGTTAAAATAAAAAATCATTATTTTTAAACTTCAAAAATGGATCCGATGATGCAACAGCGCCAAATAGTCAATCACGACATCCAAATATCATATATCGATATGATAATCAACAAATATCACAATATCTGTAATCAAATAAGTACTGGTGAGGAATCCAGTTGGATCCCTCCAACCTGTTTCCCTGCATCCACAAACATTAGCACAATACGAATTCCGTCTCAGTACGGAATTATCGCGGTATATGGGATTTATAAAAAAATATTATCCGCTTAATGGGCGGCGCAATAGGGTCTCGTCCGCTATATAATACGGGAAAATCAACTCCAAGTACATATATAATAACAATTCCAAACAAGATGGAATTATCGCGATATATGTTTTTAATAAATAACATCCGCTTACTAACGGCGCATAATGTCTATTTCAACCGATAACAGATATTAATTTATCATTCAGGCATACAATCATCAATTTTAAATCCAACTAATTAAAATTTAAATCGAAACAATTCGATTGAGTGAGAAGTTCTCACCTTGCTTTCAATTTAGTTTCCGCGTTTATTTCGAATAAAATTAAACGTGCGTTTAATTTTACCCAAAATGTTCGCTAGCTTCAAACGACTCCAAACCAGCTTCATAGCGTAATGTTCGTCCATACGATCCCAACGCAACTTGTTTCGTGTGTTTTCGACCTCGTATGCAAAAGTTAGAGCATTTTAAAGCTTACACGAATTAATATATATATATATATATATATATATATATATATATATATATATATTATATATATATTACAATTTCTATTTCAATTTTAAAACCTAATGAATCTCAGCCGTTGGATCTCCCCTAACTTCATCCAGTCCGCACCCCTTTTCTTCTCCCCCCCTCGTGTTTCCTCCCAGATAATTCGAACCCACGGCCGCCCATCAACCCTAATACACGCACGAACATCGTCGACTTCCAGGACGATCAGGATACACCATTCCAAAGGTCGTGACAAGAGCTCCTTTCGGCCAGAACCACCTTGAACTCGGCTCCCCCTCTCTCTCAAAAAACATGCACAAAGCCGGCCCATTCAAACACAAATTGCCGCTGATTTTCTCAACGAAAATCGATCATCCCCATATGGATTCGTAGATCTCACTTAGCTCTATAACTTTGTAGTTGGAAGCTTTTACTAATTGTTTATGGATTGAGAAATATTGAGGGATGAACGTGGGAGTTTTCTAACCGTGGGTTTCAATAATGGCGGCTACTGCAAAGGAACTAGGGTTTTGGCCAATTAGAAGATAATGGTTCCTTTTTATAGAAAATTTCCAAAAAATCACTATTCACTCGATTTTCCGAACTCCAAATCTCACTCGATGACCGGCGTTTTTAGGGTTTACCCTGCATTCCGGACACAATGGAACATGTTTTGGAGGCTAATTCCATCGTATGTGCGAGTTATGGAAATAAACGATCAATTTTAAATTAAATCGATTAAACGAATTTTTAATGCGTTTTAGCTTGCCCCGGACAAACGGTAAATCCAATTGACTTGGCATTTGAAACCTTACAATAACATCACATTATGGATCCGATGAAACTGGTTTCGTCGAAATCTGAGACTTTTTGAAAAATGACTATTTTAACTCGCCAAATTAATATTAAAACAATTTCGATGGGTTTCGAGCTGCCACGGTCAAACGAAAACTCCGATTGTTACGAAAATTGAAATCCGGTAATAAAAAACTATTATGGATCCAATGGAACTAGTTTCATCCAATTCTGAGACTGTTCGAAAATTGGCTGCTTTTCAGTCGATAATTAAATATTAGAATATTCAATATTCACAAATTAACTTTTAGTTCGATTTTAAATGTTCTATAACATCATTATAACTTAAACATGATTAAATAAAATTTTACAAATCAATTTTAATCATATTTAACCCAATTTCCAATTACTTTTGTAATTTTAACTATTAAATTATTGATTTAATTATCCAATTAAATCTAATTATTCGAAATAAAATTATTCGACTTATAATTTTCACTTATTAATATTTAAAATTAATTAAATATACTAATTTTAATTTTTAGAAATTCTGGGTCGTTAAAATCTTCCTCACTTAAAAGAATTTCGTCCTCGAAATTACCAAGTAAGAAAAATTTACAGAATCCATTAACTTTCCAAAACAATCCATTCAAAATAGATTTTTCAAATCTCTTAAGAGTTTAACTTTCCCAAAATCTATAGTTAAACTTCTTACAAAATATTTACTAAGTTTCCAAATCCAAACTTAGTTTTCAAAAAAATTCCCATTTTCTCAAAAATATTCTAACGCCTTAAATTTTCAAAAAATTTCGCCAGAGTCTCCTTTGCGCGGCTCGATCCGAAAAAAAATGACAGTATATATATCACAAATATACGTCTCATCAAGTGATGAGGCATCCCGCTGGGAAAAAAGTGTAAAAGTACAATATTTAATCCGAGATATGTCCTTATTTATTATTAGCGAACGTATAACGGCTAACATAGCACGAAAGCGAGCTCCAAATGCGAAGCAAGCGCAATCTGCACCTACTAAACACTCAACAACAACATGAGAAACATGCATATATGAAAATAATATCAATATACATCATATATCACTACAACAACTACATATGCCAATATAGAAATGCATTCAATCAACAAATGCAACCATCAAACAACCATCATCCAATTAACACCCAATAAATCCATAACCAAATCAATATGCATTCACTTCTCATTAATATTCATTAAATTGGTTTTCCAATTTAAATCATATTTGATTCATTAACATTGGACTTTACTAACATTCATTCATATCCAATTTCAATTAGTTTGCATTCACTAATTTATATTCAAATTGATTCATTTCCAAATCAAATTAAATTCTATTTAAATTCATTTTCTTCCAAGTTGGATTCAATTTCTTTAGCTTCCAGTTTCGCTAATTCAATTTCATTAACACTTAATGAATTTATATACAATCAATTAATAACCATATGACAACAATGTACATTCAACATAACCAAATTATTTAATTTACATTCTATTTGGTCCAACCCTTTTAATTCCAATTGGTTTATATTAAATTGATTTTCATTCAATTATTCAACTTCCAATAACATAAGCTTTTAATAAATTAATACTTTCATCCAATATCCCATATCAATTTTATTTACATTCAATTCATTAGTTCAATTCAATTGCTAATTCCTTTAACAATATAAAGTTGAATTTCATTCATATAACTCAAGTTCAAATTCTTAATGACTTTACTTCATTAATTCACTTATTAATTTACTTCGACACCAAAATCAACTCCATTCAACTTTACTTAAGGTATATTCTCTTTCAAACATCATTTATTTAACTTAAAATCCCACTTATAAATCCAATTCAGATTTCAATTCTAAAGTAAATTCTATTTAACTTTTACCAAAGCTAATTTCATTACTTATCCAAATTATATTTCATTTTGCTTAACAAAATTACTTAATCATTTTATCGTTTGGTTTTATTCATCCTTCCCATTCTATAAGTTATACAACTTATTTATTAACTTCCAAATCCATTAACTTATCCAAAGCTAAATTTATTATTCATATTATAAGTTCAAAATCCATTTCTCTTATATTCAACAATTACAACTTGGATTTTGGTTTCAAAGTTGTTTATTACAATCAAACTTCAATTTCAATTTACTATGGTAGCAAATCCATCACATAGAGACTCGAAAATGATACTGATGATGCTGCAGTCATCACCCTTATTATTTCCTAGTAACAATAGTGAATTCAGTACTTAATATTCTTTCAATATTTATAAAACATATTTACAAATCTTTTACTCATATAATTTCATTTCTTATATATAAGATTATTTCACAAGTCTAAATCATTTTAATTATAATTCCCTAATTTATAATTCAATTGCTTATACAATTATTCTTTTGCAGCTGTTGTTTTTTATTTAACTTATTCAACAACCAAACAATCAATTCATACACAGTTTAATAATCTGAAAAATTATTCCTTTATATATAAAATGTAATCGAGGTAAAATTATTTCATTTACCCTATTAAAACGATATCGTGTCAATTTATTCTGTACAAGTGTTTAGAGATCCCTATCAACAACGTTAATTACTCGTGTTGACCAAAGTCCATATACCACTTAATAAACCAATCACCACAATATAAAACGTTTTATATTCACTAACAAATACGCGCTCGTATCTATTATTACACTCAAACTCATTCTAGAGTACTACTGACTCCATCTCTAACGAGTAATTCCCAACAGAGCCATGGTTGTCGCTTAACCATATGCTCTGATACCAAATGTGACGATCGCGAATTTTCGACGCTCGGAAACCGACATCAACACGTCCACTGTATCAACTACCGAGCAACCGAATGCCCGAAAACCGTACCGTTAAGGTTAAAGAAGAGATAGAAGATAGAAGAAGAAAGAAAAAGATAGAACAGAACAGAAACAACAGAACAATATCAGAATCTCACAATCGCAGCGGAACAACATATAATAGATAAATGAATAATTTTTAAACAAAGAACTATATCAATTATTACATTACATCATATTACATTACATTACATCATCAGAGTGTACAACAACTATGATAGCCCGCAAATCCGTACCCCTTGAATCAACACTATTCTACCTTTGTTAACTCAAGTGGCACAGAAATACGAACCATTTGGGTTTAAGAAGAAGAGATAGAAGAAGAAGAAGCTAAACAATGTTAGAATCTCACAGTCGCAGCAGAATAAAATATGATAGTAAATATAGATCTTTACACAAAATGAAAACTATACCAGTTTTATACATCACATCATCAGGGTATCTCATACATCAAATTGCCAATCAGACAAATCCATACAATCATAGCAGCGGAATATATATAGGTACAGATAATACGTCTCGGGCTCCAGCTCCACTCCTGCTCCAAGCATCCTGTCTTGAACAAATAATACTTGGTCTGAGCCAAGCATTATAATGAAATAACACCCGAGTCAGTCTAGAATACCAACTGATACTAATGCATCCAAATTGATTATTAAAGTTTCAAAAATCCTTTGAAAAATAAAAGCATCTCGTAAGACCAAGCCACAAATAAACATGTCGGGTTTTTACCTTACGATAGCTAAAACACTTTCTATAGAAATCCTCTGATATTATAATCGGGTCTATTTACAAATACTTATAAAATAGCCAAAATTGTTACATGATTAAATTCCAGCTACTAGCCATAGAGTGGGTAATACAAACAAAACTCGTACAAGGCACGTAGGAAAAATGGATTTCCAACAATGACTGGGCATTGGGGTACAACCTGTCACAGTATGGGGCCTAGATCACCGTACCGAGGACCACGCCCGATCCCCTGCAACACAAGGCCGGACCCATCCCTTACTAGACAGTTTTGAATAAGATCACCCCGCGGTTGGGATCAGCAACCGCCCATTAAGCCGAAAATAAAAAGGGACATCTGGACAGGGATGACCTTACTCTCAAGTGGGGGCTACCCACGAAGCCTTGCTGCATATCCCCTGATTTTCAGTCATTCCCATTTGATGAGGCTTGAGGCTACGCGTTACCTTTTAGAACGTTTCACTTAGAATGCCCATCGCCCACCTGACGATGTTCCGAAAGCATTCGTCCATACAAGTCCGTCCCGGGTTCGAACGGAACCGAAGGCACAGCTCCTACTACATCCATTTTTGGAAATATCCTCCCGATTAGTAGCGACTAGCCCTTGCACTTCACAGCTCCATCTTCGACTCCAAACACGTTTTTCACACGAAAACGTACAAACCCGATCGAAGTGGTTTTCGAGAAATAAATCTCGATCCCCGTCTCTTCGAAACGATCAACGCATTTGTCCAATATTGATAGTCGGTGATTTAACTATCAATTTATATTCACAAACATCCATCACACAATAAATAATTTCCCACATTATTTATTTGCCTCTAATATCTTTACAACATATATTTCCAAATTTTCAAAGCTCATTTGAAAACAATTTCCCAAAATTCTTCCTTTACAAGGTAAATCCTTTTTATTAATTCCCATTGGAAATAACAAAGTTCAAAACATTTAGAATTAATACCAATTTAAAAACACTTTATTCTGCAATATACTTTAAATATATAAATTTACTTCTAGTTATTACTCAAAAATATAATTTCAAATATGTAAAATAGAACTATTTATTAAATAGGAGTTTTGTCAACTAAATTTAAGAGTAGTGGTTGTAAAGGTTTAGTGCTATGTTTCAAATATTTTAAATCATCTATCCTTTAAATAAATCCATTTATCAAACAAAATACTAATAATATTCTTAAATCATTATACTATAGCTAAACTTATTACTTACCTTTAAATAAGAATTTCTTGAAAACACTTCCTTAAAACAAATTAAACATAACTTTTCAAACCTGATTTAAATCACGAACTTAGTTTTCCCAGGGAAACATTTCCATTGAAACAACCCGAAGAATCTTTCATATAGATCCCGCCCGATCTATTCCAACTCAAACTTACGTTAGATATCGTAAATTTATTTCTAAGCTTAAAAATAAACTCCTTTTGAAGTTTAAACACCCCTTTACATTCTCGGAATTTCAATTTGTTAAAGTATAGTTTTAAGACATTTCTAAATAAAACAATTAGAGATTTCTTCAATGAAAATCATACTTACAAATTTCTTAAATAAAATTTCCATAATATAAAATTGTATTTCAGAATATTTTATATACATTTCAGATAGTTATATATTTAATTTCCAGAAATTTATACTTCCACAGTTATCAATTGATAAAATGTCCTCTTCGTTAATAATTCCATATTTTACCAAATTTTTATTTTTATTCTTTTAATTTTTATTTACCAATTTCCTTGATTTCTTTTAAAACCCAATTTATTCTACTTATAATTAAAATTCTAAGTTTATAATTTACCCAACAATGTCACAGCACTATTTAATTTCAAATTTATCAATCACGACATATAAACAGACACCATCATCAATTATAAAAATAATTACTACATCGTGGGGAATCCAGTTGGATCCCTCCAACTTGTTTTCCCTGCATCCACAAATATTAGCACATCTCATATATAAATATCAATCCAGACTGATAACAATAATTATATTCAACCAATCACACAAATATTTAAATATTAACTATTTAAATTAGCTAGCATCCAGATGTGAGTGAGAATAACTCACCTTGAGTTTCGGCGAGCGTTCGAAATTTAAATTAAACCGAACGACGTTCGATTTAACTAAAATTACTACTTGCCCGAAATGATTTCCAAACTGCACCACCGCGTAGTACGCATCTCTGTGATTCCGGCGCTTCCAAATTCGTTGAATTCTGAATAAGTATGCATAAGTTATGAATTATTAAAGTTTGAATATAATTTGAAAGCAAATTTTTTTTTATTCCATACCAAACACGATCTATCCCCACGTTCCAGAACACGAAATCACGGCCACAAGCAAACATCTTCTTCCTCACGCTCGACCTACAGACCAAAACCGAACCCATCAACGCATATTAGGGCTAGAGGCTGCACCACCTACGGTTGCTCAGAGGACGATCCAACAACTTCTTCTCGCTCGCCACCCTCTGCTCCACCCTCGGCCAGAAGATCTCCATGCTCGGCCCCCTCTCCATCACGAACTTCAAGCACGAACACGCGGCCTTCCCAACGCGATTTCTCCTATCTCGTCGCTCCAAACACGATCATTGCCACACAACTCGTAGAGCTCGGGGAGCTCTTCGTCTTCGTAGTTGAACGAATTTCTTAAAATTCGACGGATTGTGGTAGATCTAAGGTAGAAGGCGAACGAATTTCGGCCATGAAATAAAATAGAGGCGGTTCTGAAGGCAATTAGGGTTTCGGCCCCTCATTCTATATATATATATATATATATATATATATATATAAACCCTCAATTATATTATTTTAATATTAAAATAAATTTTAATGAACATTTGTAAACGTACTCCAATACACACGTGCCGACAGGCGTTCCTAAGTTTTTTCCGCATTCCGGACACAATGGAATAGGTTCCGAAAGCTAATTTGATCGTATGCGCGAGTTACAAAATTAAACGATCAATTTAAAATTAAATCGATTAAATCGATTTCTATGCGTTTCGAGCTGCCACGGTCAAACAACAACTCTGGTTGCTTCGAAAATTGAAATCCGATAACAACTAACTATTATGGATCCAATGGAACTGGTTTCATCGAATTCCGAGACTGTGCCCCGGAACGCTATTTTAACTCGTCTATTAAATCGAGCAATTCTCAAAATTGACGAAAGCACTTAAAATTTCACTTTTAAAATTTTAATAACTTAATAATAAATCATATAAAATATATAATCACATTACAAATCATTCTGGCTCATCCCGGACCCAAAATCTGATTTTGCATTTTAATAATCTTAAATCCATTATTAATTTAACATAAATTTTCCAATAATAACATATTAACTTTTAAATCCACCTAATAATCCAACAACACTTTTAATGACCCAATAGACTTAAAATAAATTTTAGAACTCATTTCCATATCTATTTACCTCCATATTCACAATTTAACCCGATTCAATATTTAATTATTATTATTTAAATTCCAATTGGATTACCATATTTGGAATTATACGTAATTTATTATTTCCACCCAATTCTTTTTATTTTAAAACTAATTCAAAATCTACATTGAACATTTAAAATGAATTAAATGTTCAAAATTCAATGGCTCAAAAATCCAGGATGTTACATTCCTCCCCCCTTATAAAAATTTCGTCCCCGAAATTTGCTAAGGTAGAAGAATGCTTCCAGACCTAATAACAAACATACTTAGTGAAATCTAAATTTCTCTTCGCTTAAATTCACTTTGCCCAGATCCTTTAGTTTCAAATCGAAACTACTAATTCAATCATATTCCAAAATTCTTTATTTTCAAACGTAATTTGAAATCGACTTGTTGCTAATGAAACAAATGCTCCTACACTCATTAACTTAACCCAAACTTCTTTAGTTAAAAGCTTATATACACTTCCCAAAATCCTTTAGCCCAAATCCAAACTCATTTGCTTTATTTATACTCAAAAGCTTTTGTGGCAACATTATTTCAAAACAACTTTACTAGTTAATAAAATTTTCAAAATTCCCAAAAATTTTGGCAGAGTCTCCCCCGCACGGAGGAGCTTTCGCGATATCGCGATACAGATAAATATATATACATCGACCCACACGGTCGGAAACCAAAATATATCACAACAAATATATCATTTCCCAATTATATTTGCGTAGGCGTACCTTTTTAACAAATTTTAAAGCAAGCGGCTAATATAACGCATATACGCGCTCCAACTCTCTCGAACGCCTCCCGTACCTGTACTTACCCAAAAACTCATCAGTTTTCAAAGATATGAACATTTTAACAACATTTCCAATATAAATGTAAGCCAAACATATCCATTTCATAATCAAATCAACAATTTGCATGGCTTCATAAGTAAACCATATTTTATAACATGCATAAAGTTTCCTTTTCTAATGCCAAATCCCACTTTATTTCACACAAAGGATTTATATACAAGTTTTGCTATTTCAATTCATACTCTACCTAATTTTCGAATTAATTCTCCAAGCAAATTTCATTTCAATTTGTTACATTTGCATTTATATTATAACTCTCTTACATTTATACTCAAATCCATTTATTAAGATTTTAGCCCATTCTACTTTCATCCAAACCAACTTCATTTCATTTCACTTGAATGATTTACATTCAAGTTTACTATATACAATTCATATTTATTACAACCAATTCATTTCTATTTCAAGATGATTTACATATGCCTTACTTGCATTTCTTTACTTTAACTTACATTCCCAATTTGATTTACAATCAAATTTTATTTTAAACTTGAAACATTTGCATTTCTTTTATGATCCATTTCCATTCATATGCAAAATCACTTAATTAGATTGCATTTATCTAGTTAATTTAAAACCATCTTTATTTTCTTCTTCAAATCAATTCACTTGCATCCATATACAAAATCTTTGAATTTTATTCCAATCCATATTAATTTATTCAAAAATCAATTTCAATTGCTTGTTAAACAACTCAATTCCGAACACATGCAATTTTCATGCCATTCGAGCAAAATAACAACCACTTAAGTTTATAACCATTAAAATTAATTCTACTTAGATTATATTAATTTTATTCAATTTTGTCTAGTTCACAAGCCAAGTATTTTTATTCCAATGCAATTGTTAAATTAAATTTTCCATGCATTTTTATTTCATTAACCAATTCAGGTTTATATTAATTTCATTCCATCCTGGATTATTCACAACCCATACATCCTTAATTTATCACAATAATTAATTGATACCATTTCACTTGCAATTCAATTTTACTATCTAATAAATTTCATTCAAGAGTACTTAATAAAGCTTATTCACAATCATTTTGTTTTTCTCTTTCAAGTTGCCTAAGTTCTTTCGCAACATTTTCATTATCTTCTTATATCAATTTCGTTTTATTTCCATTTGATTCTCATTCAATCAAATTCCAATCCATTTACAAATTCGAATGCCCTTTGTTTACTTATTCAATCCATTTTAGATTTATTTTATTAACAAAGAGACCATTTAAATTATTTCACTCATTTGAATTTATTTATAAATCAAATCATCATTATTATAACCTAATCCCATTATTCATTCACACTTCCAATATTTATTACCAAAATTAAATTCCATTCCAAAACTGGACTTTATTTACTCTCTAAATTTTGGCCAAACTATCAAAATTTTGGTCATGCCAATACAATTTCCATTTAATTTAGCTTACACAAAATTCATTTCCAAACAATCATTTTGAATTTAGTTGAGTGAGCATTTACTTCATTCAACATCATTTCAACTAAATTAAATTTCCATTCAATTCGATTCTTATCCAAATTTATTTCAAGTTTACTTGAAATTTTGCTTAGCCAAATTAAATTCATTCCATTTCTTTACCACTTAAAAAAGGATTGAATTTCATTCAATATACCTATAATGCTACTGAATTTTGTATTTCATTTCACTTCAATTTTATTCCTCCATAAATAAATTCAAAACTTATTTTCTATTGTAAGTTCGTTCATCCTTTTATATCTCACTTTCCTTATCTTACTTTACATTCTATTTAAGATTAAGTCTGAATTCACCATACCATTCAACTATTTCCCATTTGTGATTATAATTCCACTTTACTTGGGTTAAAATCAAAGTGTCCATTCTCAAGTTCATCAACTTATTTATTTATAAGTTTATATTGCTCATTTTAATCCTTTTATGTCTCATAACCACAATTCCAAATTTATTCCTAATTTCTATATATATATATATATATATATATATATCTGAATTCTTAAAGATACAAATTTTCTTTCACGTAACTTCTTGCACAAATTTAAATCCACATTTCCAGATTATAAGTATAACATTTAATAGCTCATGGGTATAATTTATTACATAATGGCCCATAATTATAAAGTTATTTTACTTCCAACTTAACTCAAATCAATTTAATTCCAATCCCCAAATTTTATTTAACTTATCCCAAGTTAAATTCAAATCTCTAGTCACTTCAATATCTTCATTCACTTCCATTTGCCCAAATTAAATTTTAATTTCAGGATTAACATTTTCATTTTTCCTTTCTCACTTAAATCAACATTACTTTCAAGGTTATTGTTGATTTATTTCAATTTTACATTTTAATTGAAACAGGATTCCCAGAATTCAATTGCCCGATTTAATTTCGAAGCCGATGTGAAATATAAATCAACACATTCCCATTTGATATTCAAATCAAATCCTAAATTCCAAAACAACTGTTATACTGAACAAGTCCAAACAATACCATAACCAAGTACTAGGGAAGCAATCCATCACTTTAGAAACTCGAAAATGAATTCTAATGATGTGGCTAGCATCATTAGGATTATTTTCCAGCGGCTGAAGTGAGTTCAGTGCTCCCTTACTTTCCCACATTCATTTCAAAACAGTTCCCATTCAAAAATATTTCCCAAATCAATATTCCAATATTGCCTTCAAACAACTTAGCAAACATTTCAAACTTTCCCAGGATTTTAAATTTCCAAACTTTGTTTTCAATACATTTATCCTTTTTTAAAACTTCCTGGTTTAAATTCTGGTTTAGTTTAAATTTATTTATTCTTCCTTTATACAATTTATACCTATAAAATTTATTTGATTACAACCATTTCTAATTTAAGATTAAATTTTGGATTCTTATTTAATTATTGTATTAACAACTAATCAACCAAATATATATATAATAATTTCAGAAAATTATTTCTTTTATATCAAAATATAATTTGGGTAAAATTATTTCATTTACCCCCTTTTAAAACAACACTATGTCGGTTTATCTTGTTTAAGAGTTTAGAAACCCCTATCGATACGGTTGTATTTCCCGCACCGACCAGAATTCATAAACACTCAATCGATAAGTCAACACAGTATAAAAACAAATTTTATATTCACTAACAAGTACACTCTCATATCTATTATTACACTCAACTCATTATAGAGTACTATTGACTCTGTTTAATGAGTAATTTCCCCCACCAAAGCCTAGGTTGTCGCCAACCTAAGCTCTGATACCAAGTGTTATAGCCCGCAAATCCATGCCCCTTGAATCAACACTATTCTACCTTTGTTAACTCAAGTGGCATAGAAATACGAACCATTTGGGTTTAAGAAGAAGAGATAGAAGAAGAAGAAGCTAAACAATGCCAGAATCTCACAATCGCAGCGGAATAAAATATAATAGTAAGTATAGATCTTTACACAAAATGAAAACTATACCGGTTTTATACATCACATCATCAGGGTATCTCATACATCAAATTACCAATAAGACAAATCCATACAATCATAGCAGTGGAACATATATAGGTACAGATAATACGTCTCAGGCTCCAGCTCCTCTCCTGCTCCAAGCATCCTATCCTGAACAAATAATACTCGGTCAGACCCGAGCATTATAATGAAATAACACCTGAGTCAGTCTGGAATACCAACTGATAATAACGCATCCAAATTGATCATTAAAGTTTCAAAAATCCTTTGAAAAATAAAAGCATCTCGTAAGACCACGCCACAAATAAACATGTCGGGTTTTTACCTTACGATAGCTAAAACACTTTTTATAGAAATCCTCTGATATTATAATAGGGTCTATTTACAAATACTTATAAAATAGCCGAAATTGTTACATTATTAAATTTCAGCTACTAGCCACAGAGTGGGTAATACAAACAAAACTCGTACAAGGCACGTAGGAAAAATGGATTTCCAACAATGATTAGGCACTAGGGTACCACCTGTCACAGTACGGGGCCTAGATCACCGTACCGAGGACCATACCCGATCCCCTGCAACACAAGGCCGGACCCATCCCTTACTGGACAGTTCCGAATAAGATCACCCCGCGGTTGGGATAAGCAACCGCCTACTAAGACGAAAATAAAAAGGGACATCTAGACAGGGATGACCTTACTCTCAAGTGGGGGCTACCCACGATGCCTTGCTGCATATCCCCTGATTTTCATTCATTCCCATTTGATGAGGCTTGAGGCTAAGCGTTACCTTTTAGAACGTTTCCTTAGAATGCCCATCGCCCACCTGACGATGTTCCGAAAGCATTCGTCCATACAAGTCCGTCCCGGGTTCGAGCGGAACCGAAGGCACTACTCCTACTACATCCATTTTTGGAAATATCCTCAGGATTAGTAGCGACTAGCCCTTGCACTTCACAGCTCCATCTTCGACTTCGAACACGTTTTTCACACGAAAACGTACAAACCGGATTGAAGTTGTTTTCGAGAAATAAATCTCGATCCCGGTCTCTTCGAAACGAGCAACGCATTTGTCCAATATTGATAGTCGGTGATTAAACTATCAATTTATATTCACAAACATCCATCACACAATAAATAATTTCCCACATTATTTATTTGCCTCTAATATCTTTACACGATATATTTCCAAATTTTCAAAGCTCATTTGAAATCAATTTTCCAAAATTCTTCGTTTACAAGGTACATCCTTTATCATTAATTCCCATTGGAAATAACCAAGTTCAAAACATTTAGATTTAAAACCAATTTAAAAACACTTTATTCTGCAATATACTTTAAATATATAAATTTACTTCTAGTTATTACTTGAAAATATAATTTCAAATATGTAAAATAAAACTATTTATTAAACAGGAGTTTTGTTAACTAAATTTAAGAGTAGTGGTTGTAAAGGTTTAGTGCTATGTTTCAAATATCTTAAATCATCTATCCTTTAAATAAATCCATTTATCAAATAAAATATTAATAATATTCTTAAACCATTATACTATAGCTAAACTTATTACTTACCTTTAAATAAGAATTTCTTAAAAACACTTCCTTAAAACAAATTAAACTTAACTTTTCAAACCTGATTTAAATAACGAACTCAGTTTTCCCAGGGAAACATTTCCATTGAAACAACCCGAAGAATCATTCATATAGATCCCGCCCGATCTATTCCAACTCAAACTTACGTTAGATATCGTAAATTTATTTCTAAGCTTAAAAATAAACTCCTTTTGAAGTTTAAACACCCCTTTACATTCTCGGAATTTCAATTTGTTAAAGTATAGTTTTAAGACATTTCTAAATAAAACATTAGAGATTTCTTCAATGAAAATCATACTTACAAATTTCTTAAATAAAATTTCCATAATACAAAATTGTATTTCAGAATATTTTATATACATTTCAGATGGTTATATATTTAATTTCCAGAAATTTATACTTCCATAGTTATCAATTGATAAAATGTCCTCTTCGTTAATAATTCCAAATTTTACCAAATTTTTATTTTTATTCTTTTAATTTTTATTTACCAATTTCCTTGATTTCTTTTAAAACCCAATTTATTCTACTTATAATTAAAATTCTAATTTTATAATTTATCCAACAATGTCACAACACTATTTAATTTCAAATTTATCAATCACAACATGTAAACAGACACCATCATCAATTATAAAAATAATTACTACATCGTGAGGAATCCAGTTGGATCCCTCCAACCTGTTTTCCCCGCATCCACAAATATTAGCACATCACATGTATAAATATCAATCCAGACTGATAACAACAATTATATTCCACCAATCACACAGATATTTAAATATTAACTATTTAAATTAGCTAGCATCCAGATGTGAGTGAGAATAACTCACCTTGAGTTTCGGCGAGTGTTCGAAATTTAAATTAAACCGAACGACGTTCGATTTAACTAAAATTTCTACTTGCTCGAAATGATTTCCGAACTGCACCACCACGTAGTACGCACCTCTGCGATTCCGGCGCTTCCAAATTCGCTAAATTATGAATACGTATGCACAAGTTATGAATTATTAAAGTTTAAATATAATTTGAATACAAATTTCTTTTTTTATTCCATACCAAACGCGATCTATCCCCACGTTCCAGAACACGAAATCACGGCCGCAAGCAAATATCTTTTTCCTCACGCTCGACCTATAGACAAAAACCGAACCCATCAACGTATATTAGGGCTAGAGGCCGCATCACCTACGGTTTCTTAGAGGACGATCCAACACCTTCTTCTCACTCGCCACCCTCAGCTCCACCCTCGGCCAGAAGATCTCCAAGCTCGGCCCCCTCTCCATCGCGAACTTCAAGCACGAACGCGCGGCCTTCCCAACGCGATTTCTCCCATCTCGTCGCTCCAAACACGATCACTGCCGCACAACTCGTAGAGCTCGGGGAGCTCTTCGTCTTTGTAGTTGAACGAATCTCCTAAAATTCGACGAATTGTGGTAG
This sequence comes from Allium cepa, assembly GCA_030765085.1. Classification (NCBI taxonomy): domain Eukaryota; kingdom Viridiplantae; phylum Streptophyta; class Magnoliopsida; order Asparagales; family Amaryllidaceae; genus Allium; species Allium cepa. The sequence goes on along the minus strand of CM060928.1, from coordinate 1,027,383,682 downwards.
ATCTAAGGTGGAAGGCGAACGAATTTCGGCCATGAAATAAAATAGAGGTGGCTCTGAAGGAAATTAGGGTTTCGGCCCCTAATTCTATATATATATAAACCCTCAATTATATTATTTTAATATTAAAAACAATTTAATGAACATTTGCAAACGAACTCCAAAACACACTTGCCGACAGGCGTTCCTAAGGTTTTTCCATGTTCCGGACACAATGGAACAGGTTCCGAAAGTTAATTTCATCGTATGCGCGTGTTACGAAATTAAACGATCAATTTAAAATTAAATCGATTAAATCAATTTCTATGCGTTTCGAGCTGCCACGGTCAAACAACAACTCCGATTGATTCGCAAATTGAAATCCGATAACAACTTACTATTACGGATCCAATGGAACTGGTTTTGTCGAATTCCGAGACTGTGCCCCGGAAGGCTATTTTAACTCGTCTATTAAATCGAGCAATTCTCAAAATTGATGAAAGCGCTTAAAATTTCACTTTTAAAATTTTAATAACTTAATAATAAATCATATAAAATATATAATCACATTACAAATCATTCTGTCTCATTCCGGACCCAAAATCTGATTTTGCATTTTAATAATATTAACTCCATTATTAATTTAACATAAATTTTCCAATAATAACTTATTAACTTTTAAATCCACCTAATAATCCAACAACACTTTTAATGACCCAATAGACTTAAAATAAATTTTAGAACTCATTGCCATATCTATTTACCTCCATATTCACAATTTAACCCGATTCAATATTTAATTATTATTATTTGAATTCCAATTGGATTACCATATTTGGAATTATACGTAATTTATTAAGTCCACCCAATTCGTTTTATTTTAAAAATATTCAAAATCTACATTGAACATTTAAAATGAGTTAAATGTTCAAAATTCAATGGCTCAAAAATCCAGGATGTTACAACAACAAACAACAAAAACAGCGGAAAAGAAATATTATGTACTACTAATACGCCATGCCATCCAGCTTGCCTCCTGCAACTTCTGAATTCCAGAATATCCTGATAACCTAACTCTAGACTGTCCATGTGGAAATTGGTGGGCACCCAGAGTTTAGAAAGGAAAACAATAAACTCCGAGTCAGTCATGTGACTGGTGTGAGAACTAAAACAGTTTATCTTTAAAACAAAGAAGATGATAATTTTAAAATAGATTTCGCAATGCTTTTTAGAAAATGAGACTACCATAAGGCCTCCCCCACACACACGTAATGCAAACGCAGAATCGGAGGAGATTTATCCTTATGATTATGCCTACTATAGCTACCATGTTCAATAGCAGGTTACCGCCACATTCCATGACAGGTTATACAACTAAAACCGTACAAGATCGTATTGTTTCTTTGGATTTCCAATAAATGGTCGGGCCAAGGAACTTCCCATTGCCACATGGGTACGCCTCTGGAAAGACGACCCGAGAACCAAACCGGATCTCTGCCAACACAAGGACGGGTTACCCCTAACTGGGTAACTACTGACACGAATATGTCATTCCCCGATCGTAACCGATCTATATCCGAGGATCCTCGATTTCCAACAACCACAAAGCAATAAATTTGCAGCAGCAACATAGGTTAAGTATCTGGGATCCATACAATGATACCACCTCTATCCAGAAGGAATGACATACACTAAAGGGGCGCTACCCCCTAGTAACCTTGCCGCATCCTTCCTGTTTTGAGCATTTCCGGGGTGTGAGGTCCAACGAAGTCTCGTCCACAAAGCCACGCTTTATACAAAAGCTGTGCTTAAATTCACAAATGCTCAACAGCACTTCGTATGCCACATTACCAATTTGGGAATGTATCACTAGTAACCATCAACTACATAACCTCTGAGGGTGTTAAGCTAAGAGAATAAATTCTCCGCCACCAACGGAAACATATTTGATAGAAATCAGCTTTACATCTCAAACTGTAATGTCAGACACTTATCCATACAAGTCCGTTCCGGGATCGAATGGAACCGAAGGCACTTACAAAGAAGTCCTTGCAATCCGGATATTCACTAATCACGACCGGACTTCCCATCACAAAGGGTAATAAATTTCTATATCGAGGATCAGCCTTTGCAGAAACATTCGACGGTAATCCTTCCGTTTCCACAAATATCTGGTCTTCTACACCGGTCATCAAATGCAATTCATAACGACGTATCACATATTCGGAATGGGTTATACGACCCCAAGGTCCTTTCTCGGCTAACCCGAATAGTGAGCGCTTATTCAAAAATAAGTGTGGCATTCAAATTCAAGCAATCACAACAAATACCTATTTAAAGGTAAATATTGATAGTCGGATTATTTTAACTATCAATAGGTATGCTCAACATCACCAGATTCCAAATAATTTTCCTAATTATTTATTTTCCAAAATATCTTTACTAGATATACAATTTCCACACTTCAACCATTTGAAAACAATTTTCAAATCACTTTTCACCTTTACCACTTTTGAAAACAAATTTCAAACATTTTCCTTACGCGGAAATACTTTCATTTCGACATGGTTCATTTAAGCAAATTAAATAAATCCTTACCTATTTACTTTATATTTACATTCCAAATCCGTAAATTTATTCTCACACTTCAAAATAAATCAACGTTTATTTTTAAACAAATTTCCCTTTCTTTTGTACATTCCATAGCGAATTTACAATCCCAAAATATCTATGAATATACGATTTCAAATCGATTTCTAATATTCATTTTCAATTTATCTTTTAAAAGACAAATTCTCAAAATATTCACATCATATTGGAAAACATTTCTATACTTATTTAATAATAATAAGTAATTCACAAATCCATTTATTTTCAACACTTGGAAAATACTCAATATACTTAAATCAAAATTAAGTATATATTTCATTCTTTAAGGAAAACATTCACTTAAACACATTTATTTGGGCCAAAACAAATGTTGCGTAAAACATCGTTACGACGACCCAAAATCACTAGTATAGGGATTCGAAATTAAAATAGATATATAATTCCCAATACCATACAAAAACATTTCCGTTCGGAAATCATTTACTATAACAACAGTGTTATAGTCCACCATTTTCTTATTTCTTGAAAACGTCTATTTCAACAATAAATGTTGAAATCTATGGTTTCGATAGTTAATACATTTTAAAACATCCTTTAAACAATTAACTTCGTTTTAAAATTTCACTTCTCCAAATCATATCCATTTTATTCAATAATATATTCACTGTCCAAAATCGTGAACAAACTTCGTTAACCAAATTTCAATATTTCTACGCATTTATATAAAGGATTATCCACTATCCAAAATCGTGGATATAATCCCCAACCAAACCTTATTATTACAATATTTATATAATAGAGAATTCGCTAATCAAAATCGCGAATATATCTCCTTTAATAACCTTCTATATTCCGTTTATTAAATTTAATTTGATTTCGGATTTATACACAATGTTTATAAATTCCATTTCTATTTATGAAAGCTTTAATTTATAAATCTCCTTTATTAACCAATTCTATTTATATTTCATTTACATGTCGAAATCCAATTCATAAGTAAATTACTTATAATCCATTTATTCACAAATCCATTCTTTTATTTCATCATTAATTTATAAATCTAAATTTCTTATTTACTTATAAAACTAGGTACAACTTTATTTTAACACTTATAAAAGCTCGTTTTATAATTCCAACATCTTTAACTTATAAAATATCAATTTTATAAATCTTTTATATAAACTGTTTATAATAATTCGAAAATTCTAATTTAAACCATTTTATAAATTAATCACTATTTTATTTCAAAAATCTAAATTTGGTTATATTTCTCAAAAATCATACTTTTTATAACATTAAATTTATAACATTAATTTATTTAAAATGAATCAATTCAAAATTTTAATAAAACATATACTTTCAAAAATCACTTTAAAAATCCCTACGAATAAAAAAATCATTATTTTTAAACTTCAAAAATGGATCCGATGATGCAACAACACCAAATAGTCATTCACGACATCCAGATGTCATATATGGATATGATAATCATAAAATATCACAATATCTGTAATCAAATAAATACTGGTGAGGAATCCAGTTGGATCCCTCCTACCTGTTTCCCTGCATCCACAAACATTAGGACAATACCAATTCCGTTTCAGTACGGAATTATCGCGGTATATGAGATTTATAAAAAAATATTATCCGCTTAATAGGCGGCGCAATAGGGTCTCATTCGCTATATAATGCGGGAAAATCAACTCCAAGTACATATATAATACCAATTCCAAACAAGATGGAATTATCGCGGTATATGTTTGTAATAAATAACATCCGCTTACTAATGGCGCATAATGTCTATTTCAACCAATAACAGATAATAATTTATCATTCAGGCATACAATCATAAATCTAACTATTTAAAATTTAAATCGAAATAATTCGATTGAGTGAGAAGTTATCACCTTGCTTTCAATTTAGTTTCCGCGTTTATTTTGAATAAAATTAAACGTGCGCTTAATTTTACCCAAAATTTTCGCTAGCTCCAAACGACTCCAAACCAGCTCCATAGCGTAGTGTTGTCCATACGATCCCAACGCAACTTGTTTCGTGCGTTTTCGACCTCGTATGCAAAGTTAGAGCATTTTAAAGTTTACACGAATTTATATATATATATATATATATATATATATATTACAATTTCTATTTCAATTTTAAAACCTAATGAATCTCAGCCGTTGGATCTCCCCTAACTTCATCCAGTCCGCACCCCTTTTCTTCTCCCCCCCCTCGTGTTTCCTCCCAGATAATTCGAACCCACGGCCGCCCATCAACCCTAATACACGCACGAACATCGTCAACTTCCAGGACAATCGGGATACACCATTCCAAAGCTCGTGAAAAGAGATCCTTTCGGCCAGAACCTCGTTGAACTCGGCTCCCCCTCTATCTCGAAAAACATGCACAAAGCCGGCCCCTTCAAACACTAATTGCCGCTGATTTTCTCAACGAAAATCGATCATCCCCGTATGAATTCGTAGATCTCACTTAGCTCTATAACTTTGTGGTTGGAAGCTTTTACTAATTGTTTATGGATTGAGAAATATTGAGGGATGAACGTGGGAGTTTTCTGGCCGTGGGTTTCAATAATGGCGGCTACTGCAAAGGAACTAGGGTTTTGGCCAATTAGAAGATAATGGTTCCTTTTTATAGAAAATTTCCAAAAAATCACTATTCATTCGATTTTCCGAACTCAAAATCTAGCGCGGTGACCGGCGTTTTTAGGGTTTACCCCGTGTTCCGGACACAATGGAACGTGTTTCGAAGGCTAATTCCGTTGTATGTGCGAGTTATGGAAATAAACGATCAATTTTAAATTAAACCGATTAAACGAATTTCCTATGCGTTTTAGCTTGCCCCGCACAAACGGTAAATCGATTGACTTGAAATTTGAAACCTTACAATAATATCACATTACGGATCCGATGAAACTGGTTTCGTCAAAATCCGAGACTTTTTGAAAAATGACTATTTTAACTCGCCAAATTAATATTAAAACAATTTCGATGCGTTTCGAGCTGCCACGGTCAAACGAAAACTCCTATTGTTACGAAAATTAAAGTCCGGTAATAACAAACTATTACGGATCCAATGGAACTAGTTTTGTCCAATTCTGAGACTGTTCGAAAATTGGCTATTTTTCAGTCGATAATTAAATATTAGAATATTCAATTTTCACAAATTAACTTTTAATTCGATTTTAAAAGTTCTATAACATCATTATAACTTCAACATGATTAAATAAAATTTTAAAAATCAATTTTAATCATATTTAACCCAATTTCCAATTATTTCTGTAATTTTAGCTATTAAATTATTGATTTAATTATCCAATTAAATCTGATTATTCGAAATAAAATTATTCGACTTATAAATTTCACTTATTAATGTTTAAAATTAATTAAATATACTAATTTTAATTTACAGAAATTCTGGGTCGTTACAACTTCGGCAGTAATAATAACAACAATGAGCCATCCTCTTCTGATCTTAATGATGTGGATGTCATAAGAAAGTGCACATCAAGAAAGACAGTCCTGATTGAAAGTGGGACAAATTGAAGAACTAGAAAGGCAGATTCAAAAAGGAAGCCTTCTCTGTTACATGGGATGATGAAGAATCATCTTCATCATCAAACAGTGACATAGACAACGATTCTGACCAATCCAACTTTTGTTCTATGGCGATAAATGACGAGGTGAGTGATTTAACTTTTGATTATTTAGTGGATATAAATTCAGAATCACTTGATAAGCTTAGAAACATCAAAAAAATATAAAGAAACTCTTGAAAAATTAAATAGGACTGAATTTGAGGCAGATATGCTAAGAAATGAGAATGAAATTATAGAAGAAGAACTTGAAACTTCTCAAGAATCTTGTTCTAATGCAACTTCTCAACCGTCTATGTTAAGTCAAGAAATTGAAACTCCAAAAGAAAAGAACGATGCTCTTTAGTTGTAAATCATGATTCGAAAGTTAATTTTAAAATATTGGAATTAGATATTTCTAGTCTTAAAACAGAAATAGAAGATATTGCTTAAAATATCTCTAAATTTAACAAAGGGAGATGGAATTTTCTAAAATTATAGAAAATTCTTAGACGGTTTCAAAGAAAAAGGGAATAGGATATAAGCAGGTATCAAAAATTATTCCAAAGAAAAGGAATTCTTTATATAACAATTTTAAAAGGAATGATGATATTATGGTATAATCAGCTTTAAAAGTTCCAAATTGTTCCAATTCAATTAGGATTTGGGTTCCTAAAATAAACAATTTTTTGATTAGAAACAAACACATAGAATCTTTTATAAAAAATATTCAAAAAAAATATAGATTTTATTTTCAGAGGGAATTCTGAACCCTCTTGGGTTTCATTTCCAAAGAACTAACTCTTAAAACCCTAATAAAAGGCGGGTGCCAATGTTAGTTCTATAGTTTTGTAGGTACCACTTAAAAATAGAGGAAAATGTGTATTTGCTATTGGTTTATCATTGATATTGTTATAAGCTATCTTATGCTGCATAAATGTAATCCTTTATATATCCCTCTCCTTTTTGTCGATGACAAAGAGGGAGAAGAAGTATCACAATGCATTAACAAATTTAGCAGGTTTACAAGAATATCGACACAAATTCAGGGGGAGCTATAGTCTATAGAATTTCGTCGAAACTTATCTCATATGAAGTTGTCATCAATCAAAAGGGGGGGTGAATGTTCGCTAACATGATTACGATTCATGAAAAGGAGCTCAGGACTTAACAAACATAGAAAAAATGAGTTTAAAGTTGATATAATTTTAGTATTCACTGTTATAATCTTTCCTCATATTCTTACCCGCATATTTTGGAAAACATATAGATTTAGTCAACTAAATCCTTAGATTCGATCGACTAAAATCTATATTATAATTTTTTTTTTAAAAAAAGATTTAGTCGACTAAACCTATAGTCCGTCGACTAAATTTTTAATTTCAACGATTTAGCCGACTAAGTCAAATATTTATTCGACCAAATACTGCATATTTGAACTGCTATTTTTTTGTTTAAACTTAGTCGACTAATCGGTTATATTCAGTCAACTAAACATGTTTAAACTTCTATATTTTCAAATTTTCAAAAGAGTCGCTTCTGTTTCCTGAAGAGGAATTCTCCCACGAACAGTTGTAACCATTCTGGTTCAATAGAGCTCTTTGTCAATAGTTGTAACTCTTCATCCACTATATATATATACATTTCATTCAAGATCAACTTTTCACTTGACTTTACTTTTCTACTCTCTACTATCTTGAATGTCAAGGTGTTGAATTTGTGAAATCAAGTTTAAATTTCTTCTTTTGTAAAGAAATCTCTACTTCTTTATCTTCATTGGCATACAAATATATATACATATATACATACATACATATATTAATACACATATATATATATATATATATATATCTTAATTGAGGAAAAGATTATAGAAAGTGCGTGCTTCATTTGACAAATCTGTGTAGCAACAAGAGCATGCAAAATCAAGAAAATATTTCATTTATATTAAAGTCATGTTTGGCTTCTTAGGTGGAATTAGAAAGGCAGATTCAATAATAAAGTCTTCTCTATTACATGGGATGATTAAGAATCTTCTCAACCGTCTGTGTTAAGTCAAGAAATTGAAACTCGAGAAGAAAAGAATAATGCTCTTTAGTTGTAAATAATGATTTGAATTATGATATTAAAATATTAGAATTAGATATTTCTAGTCTTAAAATAAAAATAGATGATGTTACTAAAAATGTCTCTATATACTACATTTTTGAACTAAAACTACATACTTGAACTACTAAGAATCTAATATTTCATCAACCAAATACTGCATATTTGAACTACTATTTTTATGTTTAAACGTGGTTGACTAAATGATTGTATGCAGTTGACTAATCATATTCAAACTGCCATATTTTCAAATTTTCTAAAGAGACGCTTCTTCTTCTCGAAGAGGAATCTCTTCGAGAAAGAGTTGTAACCTTTTCCGTTCAACAAAGCTCTTTACCAACTGTTGTAACACTTCATCCATTATAAATATACGTTTCATTCAAGTTCAAAGAATTAAACTTTTCACTTCAAATGACTTTTCTGCTCTCTATTACCTTAAATGTCCAGGTGTTGAATTTGCGAAATCAAGTTTAAATTTCTTAATTTCTAAAACAATCTCTGCATCCTTTATCTTCATGAGCATATAAATATAAATATGCACACACACACACACTCATATATATATATATATATATATATATATATATATCTTACTTGAGGAAAAGATTATAGGACGGGTATACTTAAATTGACAAATCTGTGTTGCAACAAGTGTACAAAAAATCAAGAAAACATTTCAATTGTATTAAAGTCATGTTCGGTTGCTCTAGTAGCAAAATCCTATTCGCTTGCTCAGGTGGTCAAAGTCATGTTCGGTTGATTAGGCGATGTAAACCTATACCTCCGGTTAAGTGAGGGTTGCTAGTTAAAATCCAAAAGGAGACTGGGACTGGACGTAGAACGGCAGTTCGAACCAATATAAAGATCTCTAGTGTCATTTTATTTTATTGCTATATTTACATACTTTATATTCCGCATTATTTATTTACATAATATTCATATTACACGATCCTACATCCACTTCCATTTGGTAATGGAGCAGGGTCATCTTATACCCATAACATGGTTATAATATTTTTAGTAATATGGAACACAACACTAGCACAAGTTTCTTTGAAGGTCAATCTACTGCGGACCCCACAATTTAACGGGTTGAACAATAAATATTGGTCTACTTGAATGAGAATTTGTGTGCAAGCCAATGGTTTTGAAACCTGGAATATTACCCAAGTAGAATATAACATACCTACCATCGAATATTCACAATGGCCTAACACATAAAAACTAGATGCTACTGCAAATGTCAAAGCTACGAATATGTTATTTTGTGCATTTGACAAAAATGTGTTCAATAGAGTTAGCATGTGTACTACTGCTTATGAAATTTGATATGCACTTAAAGTTACACATGAAGATACTAATAAAGTAAAGCAGAGTAAGATTTCTATGCTAAAAAATTAGTTCCAGAATTTCAAAATGAAGCAAGATGAAATAATTAATGAAATGTTTCTAGATTTCAAGACATGTGTCATTCTCTTTTAGCATTAGGAGAAAACTATTCCAACTTTGATATTGTTTCAAAAATCCTTGACCCTTTAACGGATAAGTGGGAATGAAAAGTTTTAACAATCGACGAAGCTAATCACATTTCAACCATTAAACTAGAAGAGTTGATCGGAAATCTAATTATTTATGAAGTTAATCTCCAAGCAAAAAGAGAACAGGTGTAAGATAAGAAGAATATAGCATTCTAAGCAGAAAGGGATGAATCAGACTGACATGAGGAAGACATGGCGTTCATTACTAAGAATTTCAAAAAAAAATTCGAAATTGACAAAGAGCAATAAATTCAAAAACAACTAGAATAACTTTGGCGGTAATAACAACAACAAGCCATCCTCTTCTGCTCTTGAATGTTATGAATGTCACAAGAAAGGGTACATCAAGAAAGACAGTCCTGATCGAAAGTGGGGCAAAGTTAAGAACTAGAAAGGCATATTCAAAAAGAAAGCCTTATCTATTACATGTGATGATTAAGAATCATTTTCATCATGAGACAGTGACACAAACAACGATCCTAAACTAGACAATATTAGTTTTATGGCCACAAATGATGTGGTGAGTGATTTAACATTTGATGATTTAGTGGATATAAATTCAGAATTACTTGATATGCTAAGGAATATCAAAAAAATAAAATAAAGAAACTATTGAAAAATTAAATAGGACTGAATTTGAGGTAGATATGTTACAAAATGAGAAAGAAATTTTAGAAGAAGAACTTGAAACTTCTCAAGAATCTTGAACTACAACTTTTCAACCGTCTATGTTAAGTCAAGAAATTGAAACTCAAAAAGAAAAGAATGATGCTCTTTAGTTGTAAATCATGATTTGAAAGATAATATTGGAATATTGGAATTAGATATTTCTATTCTAAAAACAAAAATAGATGATATTACTGAAAATGTCTCTAATTTTAACAAAGGGAGAGGGAATCTTTCTAAAATTATAGAAATTCTTAGACGGTTTCAAATAAAAATGGACTAGGATATAAGTAGGTATCAAAAAGTATTCCGAAGAAAAGGAATTCTTTTACAATAATTTTAAAAGGAACAATAATATTATTGTAAAATCAGCTTCAAAAGTTCTAAATTGTTATAAATCAATTTAGATTTGGGTTCATAAAACAAATAATTCTTCGATTAGAAACAAATACATAAAATCATTTATAAAAACTATTCACAATAATAAAGATTTTATTTTCAGAAGGAATTCTGAAATCTCTTGGATTATATTTCTAAAGATCTAACTCTTAGGATCATATAGAAAGGGAAGAATGTTGGATTGCAAGATTTTGATTCATGACAAGGAGCTCAAGACCTGAAACGACCCTCCTTTCTCTCCACAGAAAGACGCATCATTATTAAGAAAGAAAGGGATAGAAAAGAGAAAAGATGGAGAAGAAAGAAAGAAGCAACATTAGAATCTCAACAGCGGAATGAATAAATCATATTAACCACATAAGAATCACATAGTATACAATATCTATCATAGATACACAGATTATACATCACAAATTAGACAGTTATAAATACCTGTCTACTATACAACTCAAGATACAACTCAAATAACGACTCAAAGAACAACACAGTGGAATCACCTATATATCTACAAACGCTGAAGCCTCCTGCTCCATTGCTCTTCCAGAATTAGTCAAAGCTAACCTGAATTTCTCGGCCACTCGTAAAAATTTGAGGACCCAAGAGTTTATGAAAATAGAAGATAAACTCCGGGTCAGACATAGGTCTGGTGTGAGTAAACGGTTAAAGTTTCTTAACTTGGAAAACCTTTGAAAACAAAGGTATCACTAAGACTCCCTACACATAAACATGGGTAAGTTTTTACCTTACGCTAAGCAAAACATTTGATAGGAAATCCGGTGATATTATAATAGGGTCTAGGGTTTTCAAATATATATGAAATAGCTGAAATTGTTACATTTATTAAATTCCAGCACACTAACCACAAAGTGGATTATACAATCAAATCCGACGACACTTATTGGAGTTTCGGTTTCCATACAATGGCATGGCTACTGGGGTACCACCTGTCATACTATAGGGCCTAGATCACCGCACCGAGGTTTACTCCTAATCCTCTACAACACAAAGCCAGAACCATCCCTTACTGTACAGTCCCAAATAAGATAACCTGTAACAACCCGGGATTTCACAATTATTTTATTATCGCCATTAAACGGTTATCGTGCTAGCTAATTGTGTTGGGAGTTTGTAATCGGGTCTAAAATTCTTGAGAGATTTGTTAAGTATAGTTTGGGCTTTAAAAAAAATTCTTAATCTCGGCCCACGTATTTGTATCGTGATAACTATCCAAGACAAACCGGCCCCCATTCCTTTTTCATTTCTTCGTAACCCTAAAAAAATAAAATCAAAGCGAACGAAAATGGCGACGGCTTCGTTCTCCTTCATTCCCCTTTTCAAATTAGGATTTCGTTTGCACTTGGTTGCGCTCATCTTCGAGATGCTTTCGACTTTGATTTGGGTTCTGCTCGTCAAATCAAAGGTGAGTGAACCCTCACTCACATCTAGTTCAACTCCGTGCTTCGGCAGTTTGATTTTTGTTTTGTTGTTGGTGAATTCTGACTTTTTCATGTCATATAATTTTGTTTACTCGAATTGACGATGTTGATGTCGTTCTTTTTGACTTCGGCCTTGTCGTTCTTCTTGACTTCGGCCATTAACTTTCATTTTGGACTCTCTGTTGGTTTTTGTAAATACTGGTGTTCGTAGTTGACTTTGGCTAGCTGTAAATAAGTTGATTTTATGAAAGAAACATGCTATTTTGATTACTTTAAATGGTGTTTTTAGTACTCTAGCACTTAAGTCTTGTTCTAAACTGATACTTGAAGTTGACTTCGGTCACCTGACATTTTTGATTTATTCATTTGTGAATTTTTCGCTTCTGTTCAAGTGGAATATTTACTAGTTCCTGCTGGTTTTGTTATTAATTCCTTTGAACTACTTTTGACACTTGTTTATACTAAGTGCTGTTTCATTTGATTTAGACATGTATGTGCATTCATACATGTGCATACATGCACTCTTGTAGACTTTGATTATCCTATGTGCCATATTGATTTTTGTGGACATTTGTGCACCTGTTTTGGTTGAAGCCTGTAGCCTTTGTGCCTGTTTTATGTTGCCTTATCTTGGGTAAACCTTCTTGTTTCATCTGTAGCCTTTGTCCCTTGTTGTTTCATATTTCATTTATTGCCATGTTCTGGGTGCAGTAGTCATCTCGTTGCATTTGGAACGTTGAGCTGTTGTCTGCATTTGAGTTCATCCTCGTTTGCATTGTGTATTCCAGTGTTGTTCTCTGGACTGGTCGACAGTTCCATGTTGCCACCTCTGTTTGCTTTGAGCTTGAGTAGTTGGTTATGCTGCACTGGTTGTATCTCTGGTCTAGGACTGGAGTGTAATCTTGTTGACATGTTTGAGTTCGTTGCACTGTTGCTTGTTGCTGCCCTGTTGTCATATTGACTTCATGTGTATAAATAACATATTGCCTTTCACTTGAATCGGTTGTATCCATACTTCATGTTTCAGTTGCTGAATTAGATATCGAGGCTGAAGTATTCATGTGTACATTCCCTGTTGTACTCCTGTGCATCCTCCCTGTTGCACCCATGTGCATTTTCATTTAAGCTGCAATCTCTAGTTGCTGTTGGCTTTGGCTTGTGGTTTTTTGCTTGTCAAGGCTGCTGTTTGTATGCTCTAACCTGATGCAGTTTTCTTTGCATCCATTTGCACTCGAGCTATCCTGTAGCATGCTTCGTTCAAATCATTCTCTGATGTACTTTGCTTTGCATACTTTTCGACATCACTGATGCACTGATCTTTGTTCCGCTGTGTCTTTGGTGCTGGCTTGCAATGTCATTCGATTCTATTTGCTTCTTGTATCACTAAGTCTGCTTTTGTATTGTTTCTGGCTTCAAGTATTGATGCCTGGACTTTCACATGTGAACTTGAATACTTGCAGTTGTGTTGAGTCGTGATATCTGCAGCTTGACCTTTGCATTTTATTGGTTTTCGAATTTACTTGAGTTGAATCCAGCTAATAGTTCGGATTTGACCTTGTGCCCGGTTGTGTACATCATTACTGTAGTGGCATGGTAGTGCACGCAAGTGTGAACTGCAGCCACACGGTATTGATTTTATTGATATTCTATTTTGTTTGGATTTATTGATCTTTTGCATATTTCATATGTTGTAGTGGCGAGGCAGTGCACGCGTGCGTGTACTGCAGCCCTACTCAAATTAATATTTTAATTGATATTTCAATGGTTTGAACTGTTTTGTTTATTCAATTCAATATTCTGAATTGCATTCTGATTTGGTTGAATTTGCTGATTTGTTGTTTAACACTGCTACGTGTTATATTATTGTTAACCGATTTCTTTATTTAAGGATCGGATAGACGAAATTTATTGAGACTGTCGTCTAATTTTTATTTAATTATTATTGCTTCTGTGCACTAATAACTGAGTTTGAATTAGACTGACCCGTGTATTATTTTCTTTTGAATTTAATACTCGCGTCAGACCCGAGTTATTTCAGGTTGTAGATATCTTTCTTTGGGTAGCCGTTTGAGCTATGAAGACTTTTCATATCTTTTGGAGTTGTCGTGTCATAGTATAGGTTGATATGTATTCATGTATATTAGTTGATAATGTACTTGTATATATAACTTCCAGAGTCGACTGTTGTAGTTGTATCATATGTATTGTGTCAAATGTATTGTAACTTAAATCAGTTATATATATATATGAGACTTTTTGTTTTAACTGTGTTCCGCACTTATATTATCTGTGTTATTATTATATTTATTGTCCTAAACTATTATGAACCATCGTAGTTCGTTTTATACTGGAATTGGGTATGTCGATGGAAGTAAATAAATAAGAGATGAAAAACCCAAAATATACTACTCTTATTGAGATAACCAATACTAGTGTAAGGCCTAACTACGGATGGCCGCTCCTATCCAACCTTATTCTTCATGATAACAGTCGGTATTTCTTTTAGTACTCTTTGTTATTGTGAGCATAGAGGTAGGCGTCACAGTTGGTATTAGAGCTTGGGGTTTATGGATATAATATAAAAAATAACAGATGGAACATGTGTTACAACTACCAGTCGATGTTTTATTGTGCTTTGAGTCAAAACTAAAGTTTTGAAATTTTGATGAAATTTTTAAATATCTATATTTAAAAATAAATGTGAATTGTGTTTTGTCTATCAGAGTGCGCAGCGAAAACAGTGAGACTGCTTCGCTGAGTACAGCTGATAATTATTTTGATTTAAAAATCGAAATATGAAAATGAATTTAATTTCATTATGGTGTTTAACCAGTGGTTTGATTTGTTGAAATTCTTGCTGGTTTTCTGTGGTGCTAATCATATCTGATTAGATTTTTGCTGTTTTAAAATATCTTAATTGAAGATATAATAGAATGCTTTCTTTGTTTATTTGGTAATGTGCGTGCAAACATGAGTTGCACGTTACTACGTTAATTTTACGTTGAACCGATGCTTGGTTATGAAACGTATTTCGTTGCCGTTATTTTTATAATGGGATTTTCACACCGGTGCTAGATTTTTGAATCACGGTGTTTGTTGACATTTTAATGAATGGAAATTCACATATATTATATTCTGATGCAAATTATTTTGATGAGATTTTAACGTTTAAAAAATTACTGTCACATGGACTTCAGTAACCGTCAAATTTTAAAGTGGATTTTCAAGCGGTTATCCCGCAATGCTGATTTTGAGATCCGTTTCTATGGTGTTTTGAGAAGTGCAATTTCCTTGTTGAAATTATCACTAATGTTGCTGTTTTTATCACGGATTTGCAAATCGTTTTAAAAATAAAAAAAATTGTTTTCAAAATATTTCAGTTTACGTTTTCAAAAGAATGAGGAAGCGATTTAAATGACTCAGCAAAATCAAGGACTATGAACCCTTTCTTTTACTAATTCGCTTAATTCCAGATTTGTTCATTTGAGAATGTAAATTATTACTTTTATAAAATAAATGAAATTGTTTTCATAATTTTTATAGTTTGCGCTTTCAGAAGAATGAGAAAGTGACTTAAACGTTTCAACAAAATCGAGGATTATGACCCCTTTCTTTTACTGATTCGCTTAATTCCGGACTTTTCCGTTTGAGAATGTGAAATGTTATTTTTGAAATACACAATTTTTCACTTTCAAGGAAACGATGAAGAGATTCAAACAATTTAGTAAAATACGTGGTTATGGGACATGTACTTTTGCTATTTTGGTTAACTCCGGACTCGTTAATTGAAACATTTGTTGTTTGATGATTTTGATGATTTTACACGTTCAAGGAAACGATGAAGAGAATCAAACGATATAGTAAAACACGTGGTATGGGACATGTGCGTTTGCTATTTCGGTTAATTCCGGACTCGTTAATTGAATATTTGATGATTTTTGTGTGCTTTCGAGCCACTATGATGGACCTTCGGGTCATATGATGGACCTTCGGGTCAAATACCAGTACCAGAACTTCGGGTCGTATGTTGGACCTTCGGGTCATATGATGGGCGCCAAAATTATGATGACGGTACTTGGTAGGCTTCGGCCATATGAGATGCACGTGCGGCGTAGCTAAAACTCGCCATATGATGGGATCGATCCAACCTTTTATGTTGATTTTCTAGAGTATCTTAATTGATTTCGAGATATTTGTTGAATCCAATTATCTGCAGGTAATTAGATGTTTGATGTTACGAAATCTGATTATTGCTTGTGATAATTAGATATTTGATGTTATGTGTTCTGATTATCGCTTGTGATAATTAGATATTTGATGTTATGAGTTCTGATTATCGCTTGTGATAATTAGATATTTGATGTTATGAGTTCTGATTATCGCTTGTGATAATTAGATATTTGATGTTATGATTCTGATTATCGCTTGTGATAATTAGATATTGGATGTTATGAGTTTTGGTTATCGCTTGAGACAATTAAATATTTCTTGATTTGAGATTTGATTATCGTTTTTGATAATCGAATATTGGTTGATTTGATTATCGTTTTTGATAATCGAATATTTGTCGATTTGATTATCGTTTTTGATAATCGAATATTTATTGATTTGATTATCGTTTTTGATAATCGAATATTTCTTGATTTGAGATTTGATTATCGTTTTTGATAATCAAATATTGGTTGATTTGATTATCGTTTTTGATAATCGAATATTTGTTGATTTGATTATCGTTTTTGATAATCGAATATTTCTTGATTTGAGATTTGATTATCGTTTTTGATAATCGAATATTTGTTGATTTGAGATTTGATTATCGTTTTTGATAATCGAATATTTGTTGATTTGAGATTTGATTATCATTTTTGATAATCGAATATTTGTTGATTTGATTATCGTTTTTGATAATCGAATATTTGTTGATTTGATTATCGTTTTTGATAATCGAATATTTGTTGATTTGAGAATTGATTATCGCTTGAGATAATTAAATATTTGTTGATTTGAGATATGATTATCGTTTTTGATAGTCGAATATTTGTTGATTTGATTATCGTTTTTGATAATCGAATATTTCTTGATTTGAGATTTGATTATCGTTTTTGATAATCGAATATTGGTTGATTTGATTATCGTTTGTGATAATCGAATATTTGTTGGTTTGATTATCGTTTTTGATAATCGAATATTTCTTGATTTGAGATTTGATTATCGTTTTTGATAATCGAATATTTCTTGATTTGAGATTTGATTATCGTTTTTGATAATCGAATATTGGTTGATTTGATTATCGTTTGTGATAATCGAATATTTGTTGGTTTGATTATCGTTTTTGATAATCGAATATTTCTTGATTTGAGATTTGATTATCGTTTTTGATAATCGAATATTAGTTGATTTGATTATCGTTTTTGATAATCGAATATTTGTTGCTTTGATTATCGTTTTTGATAATCGAATATTTGTTGATTTGAGATTTGATTATCGTTTTTGATAATCGAATATTCGTTGATTTGATTATCGTTTTTGATAATCGAATATTTGTTGATTTGATTATCGTTTTTGATAATCGAATATTTCTTGATTTGAGATTTGATTATCGTTTTCGATAATCGAATATTGGTTGATTTGATTATCGTTTTTTATAATCGAATATTTGTTGATTTGAGATTTGATCATCATTTTTGGTAATCGAATATTTGTTGGCTTGATTATCGTTTTTGATAATCGAATATTTGTTGATTTGATTATCGTTTTTGATAATAGAATATTTGTTGATTTGAGATTTGATTATCGTTTTTGATAATCGAATATTGGTTGATTTGATTATCGTTTTTGATAATCGAATATTTGTTGATTTGATTATCGTTTTTGATAATCGAATATTTCTTGATTTGAGATTTGATTATCGTTTTTGATAATCAAATATTGGTTGATTTGATTATCGTTTTTGATAATCGAATATTTGTTGATTTGATTATCGTTTTTGATAATCGAATATTTGTTGATTTGAGATTTGATTATCGTTTTTGATAATCGAATATTTGTTGATTTGAGATTTGATTATTGTTTTTGATAATCGAATATTTGTTGATTTGATTATCATTTTTGATAATCGAATATTTGTTGATTTGATTATCGTTTTTGATAATCGAATATTTGTTGATTTGAGATTTGATTATCGCTTGAGATAATTAAATATTTGTTGATTTGAGATTTGATTATTGTTTTTGATAGTCGGATATTTGTTGATTTGATTATCATTTTTGATAATCGAATATTTCTCGATTTGAGATTTGATTATCGTTTTTGATAATCGAATATTGGTTGATTTGATTATCGTTTGTGATAATCGAATATTTGTTGGTTTGATTATCGTTTTTAATAATCGAATATTTCTTGATTTGAGATTTGATTATCGTTTTTGATAATCGAATATTGGTTGATTTGATTATCGTTTTTGATAATCGAATATTTGTTGATTTGAGATTTGATTATCGTTTTTGATAATCGAATATTCGTTGATTTGATTATCGTTTTGATAATCGAATATTTATTGATTTGATTATCGTTTTTGATAATCGAATATTTCTTGATTTGAGATTTGATTATCGTTTTTGATAATCGAATATTGGTTGTTTTGATTATCGTTTTTGATAATCGAATATTTGTTGATTTGAGATTTGATTATCGTTTTTGATAATCGAATATTTGTTGATTTGATTATCGTTTTTGATAATTGAATATTTGTTGATTTGAGATTTGATTATCGTTTTTGATAATCGAATATTTGTTGATTTGATTATTGTTTTTGATAATCGAATATTTGTTGATTTGATTTTCGTTTTTGATATATGGATGTTTGTTGAATTGAGATTTATGATTGTCGTTTTGATAATTGGACCTTTGTTGTTTTCTGATTACCGTTTTGGTAACTGGATATTTGCAGTTTTGTGATTTCTGTATTCTGATTATCTATTTGATAATTAGATTTTGTTGAGAATTTGTGAATTTCTTTTATTGAGATTAAAAGATTTCTTTGACGTTTGAATTCTCTACCATTATTTTCTAGCTTAATCAGTTTATGTTATAGAAATAATTGTTATTGACGACTTTAATTATGAAAATTTCGGGAACGCAATTTTTATAAGGAGGGGAGTCTGTAACAACCCGGGATTTCACAATTATTTTATTATCACCATTAAATGGTTATCGTGCTAGCTAATTGTTGTTGAGAGTTTGTAGTCGGGTTTAAAATTCTTGAGAGATTTGTTAAGTATAGTTTAGGCTTTAAAAAAAAATCTTAATCCCGGCCCACGTATTTGTATCGTGATAACTATCCAAGACAAACAAGCCCCCATTCCTTTTTCATTTCTTCGTAACCCTAAAAAATTAAATCAAAGAGAACGAAAATGGCGTCGACTTCGTTCTCCTTCATTCCCCTTTTCAAATTAGGTTTCGGTTGCACTTGGCTGCGCTCGTCTTTGAGATGCTTTCGGCTTCGATTTGGGTTGTGCTCGTCAAATCAAAGGTGAGTGAACCCTCACTCGTATCTAGTTCAACTCTGTGCTTCGGCAGTTTGATTTTTGTTTTTTTGTTGGTGAATTCTGACTTGTTCATGTCATATAATTTTGTTTACTCGAATTGACAATGTTGATGTCGTTCTTTTTGACTTTGGCCTTGTCGTTCTCCTTGACTTCGGCCATTAACTTTCGTTTTGGACTCTCTGTTGGTTTTTTTAAATACTGGTGTTCGTAGTTGACTTTGGCTAGCTGTAAATAAGTTGATTTTATGAAATAAACCTGCTATTTTGATTACTTTAAAAAGTGTTTTTAGTACTCTGGCACTTAAGTTTTGTTCTAAACTGATAATTGAAGTTGACTTCGGTCACCTGACATTTTTGATTTATTAATTTGTGAATTTTTCGCTTCTGTTCATGTGGAATATTTACTAGTTCCTGCTGGTTTTGTTATTAATTCCTTTGAACTACTTTTGGCACTTGTTTATACTAAGTGCCGTTTCATTTGATTTAGACATGTATGTGCATTCATATATGTGCATACGTGCACTCTTGTAGACTTTGATTAT
This sequence comes from Allium cepa, assembly GCA_030765085.1. Lineage (NCBI taxonomy): Eukaryota > Viridiplantae > Streptophyta > Magnoliopsida > Asparagales > Amaryllidaceae > Allium > Allium cepa. Next base: position 1,027,363,271 of record CM060928.1, on the reverse strand, counting down.
CCTATGTGCCATGTTGATTTTTGTGGACATTTGTGCACCTGTTTTGGTTGAAGCTTGTAGCCTTTGTGCTTGTTCTATGTTGCCTTATCTTGGGTAAACCTGCTTGTTTCATCTGTAGCCTTAGTCCCTTGTTGTTTCACTATTTCATTTGTTGCCATGTTCTGGGTGCAGTAGTCATCTCGTTGCATTTGGAACGTTGAGCTATTGTCTGCATTTGAGTTCATCCTCGTTTGCATTGTGTATTCCAGTGTTGTTCTCTGGACTGGTCGACAGTTCCATGTTGCCACCTCTGTTTGCTTTGAGCTTGAGTAGTTGGTTATGCTGCACTGGTTGTATTCTATGGTCTAGGACTGGAGTGTAATCTTGTTGACATGTTTGAGTTCGTTGCACTGTTGCTTGTTGCTGCCCTATTGTCATATTGACTTCATGTGTATAAATAACATATTTCCTTTCACTTGAATCGGTTGTATCCATACTTCATGTTTCAGTTGCTGAATTAGATATCGAGGTTGAAGTATTCATGTGTATATTCCCTGTTGTACTCCTGTGCATCCTCCCTGTTGCACCCATGTGCATTTTCATTTAAGCTGCAATCTCTTGTTGCTGTTGGCTTTGGCTTGTGGTTTTTCGCTTGTCAAGTCTGCTGTTTGTATGCTCTAACCTGATGCAGTTTGCTTTGCATCCATTTGCACTCGAGCTATCCTGTAGCATGCTTCGTTCATATCATCCTCTGATGTATTTTGCTTTGCATACTTATCGACATCACTGATGCACTGATCTTTGTTCGGCTGTGTCTTTGGTGCTGGCTTGCAATGTCATTTGATTCTATTTGCTTCTTGTATCACGGAGTCTGCTTTTGTATTGTTTCTGGCTTCAAGTATTGATGCCTGGACTTTCACATGTGAACTTGAATACTTGCAGTTGTGTTGAGTCGTGATATATGCGACTTGACCTTTGCATTTTATTGGTTTTCGAATTTACTTGAGTTGAATCCAGCTAATAGTTCGGATTTGACCTTGTGCTCGGTTGTGTACATCATTACTGTAGTGGCAAGGCAGTGCACGCAAGCGTGAACTGCAGCCACACGGTATTGATTTTATTGATATTCTATTTTGTTTGGATTTATTGATCTTTCGCATATTCCATATGCTGTAGTGGCGAGGCAGTGCACGCGTGCGTGTACTGCAGCCCTATTCAAATTAATATTTTAATTGATATTTCAATGGTTTGAACTGTTTTGTTTATTCAATTCAATATTCTGAATTGCATTCTGATTTGGTTGAATTTGCTGATTTGTTGTTTAACACTGCTACGTGTTATATTTATCGTTATCCGATTTGTTTATTTAAGGATCGGGTAGACGAAATTTATTGAGACTGTCGTCTAATTTTTATTTAATTATTATTGCTTCTGTGCACTAATAACTGAGTTTGAATTAGACTGACCCGTGTATTATTTTCTTTTGAATTTATTACTCAGGTCAGACCCGAGTTATTTAAGGTTGTAGATATCTTGCTTTGGGTAGCCGTTTGAGCTATGAAGACTTTTCATATCTTTTGGAGTTGTCGTGTCATAGTATAGGTTGATATGTATTCATGTATATTAGTTGATAATGTACTTGTATATATAACTTCCAGAGTCGACTGTTGTTGTTGTATCATATGTATTGTGTCAAATGTATTGTAACTGAAATCAGTTATATATATATGAGACTTTTTGTTTTAACTGTGTTCCGCATTTATATTATCTGTGTTATTATTATATTTATTGTCCTAAATTATTATAAACCATAGTAGTTTGTTTTATACTGGAATTGGGTATGTCGATGGGAGTAAATAAATAAGAGATGAAAAACCAAAAATATACTACTCCTATTGAGATAACCAATACTAGTGTAAGGCCTAACTACGGATGGCCGCTCCTATCCAGCCTTATTCTTCATGATAATAGCAGTATTTCTTTTAGTACTCTTTGTTATTGTGAGCATAGAGGTGGGGCGTCACATAACCCCACGGTTGTAGCTACTAACCGCCCACACAGCCGAATAAAAAGAGGCTCTAGACAGGGGTAAATCTCGTCCTACTTGGGTGCTACCCACTTAGCCTTGTTGCACCTCCCCTTTTTTAGCCATTCCCGGTTGATGAAGCTTGATGCTACAATTATCTTTAGAGAACACATCCCTCGGAATGCTCATCGTCCACCTGACGATGTTCTGAAAGCATTCAATCCATACAAGTTCGTTTCGGCTTCGAACGAAACCGAAGGCATTATCCCGTTTCACTCATTTTGGAGTCACCCTCTGAGTTAACGACAATAACCCTTGCACTCTGAATCTTCATCTTCACTTGAGATTCATGACCTATCGTTAATTTGGATCATTGTGATTTTCGGATATCCAAATCTGGAAATCCGATCCCGATCTCATCGAAATCCAAAACGTAGTCTTTTAAGTCCAAGTTGTTTTAAAATTAAAACAATTCAATTTAAATCATTATCTATATTCACACAGATAGATAATTCATATCATCATTATTCAACCAAATCATCTCATATCACATATCACATATCACACATATCTCATAAGAGATATCAAACAATCAAGGCACTCAATATCAATCAGCCATCCATAAGCAATGATCAATAAATCACACCATCTATAATTAATTTAAAATGAATTAAACTAATTACTTCATATCTAATTAATTTAAATAAATTAAATTAATTACTTTCATCACAATAAATCTTGCTTGCATAACAATTAATTAATTACAAACTAATTAATTAATCATCATCTTAATCAATCACCCTTCATTATTTATCCTTTAATCACATTAAGTAATTAACCCTTAATTAATTACACAAATTAATTATTTACAAACCATTAAAGTAATTAACCATTAATTACTTCATTAACTATAATTAATTACATTAATCCTTAATTAATTACAATTAATTAATTGCCTTATAATCACTTATTATGATTAATTAATCTTAATTAATCAACCCATAATTACTCTCACCAATTACATTAATTAATGATCCTTAATTAATTACTTCCATTAATCAACGTTAATTAATCATAAACAGTAATTACTACCCTGTAATTATTTGCCTTAATTAATTAACTCCTTAATTAATAAATATAAATCCTTTGATTAATTAAACTAAGTAATTAATCCTTTAATTACTTCCCATTAAGTAACTTCCTTTTAATTAATTATATCCCGGTAATTATACATTAATTACTTACCCGAAGGAATTACACCATTTAATCTCATTAAGTATTCATACTTAATCAATCACAAAGATTGACTTAAATAATCAACCAATTAATTAATCACATTCATTTGATTAATTAGAATTAGGTAATTTATCCCTTAATTACCCCTTTAAATAAATTAATTAATCTTTAATTACCGACCAATTATTCTGTAACTATTAATTAATAAACCATAATTATCAATTAATAAAACATAATAACCAATTAATTATTCCTAATTAATCAGTTTATTAATTCTTAATAACAATTAATTAACCCTAAATAACAGTTAATTAATCCTCAATTAACTTTAATTATAGATTAATAATTTCTTAATTATTAATTAATAAAGCCTAATTATTAATTAATAAAACTTAATTACAAATTAAGTACTCTTTAATTATAAATTAATTAATCTCTAACTGTGCCATTAGTGCGCTCGGCAGATTCGAAGCGGTGGAGGTGCAAAAAGTCATAGCGGGGATACAGGGAGGATATAGCGGGATATAACGGATGGCTCTAAAATAGCATATAAAACTCATACTTAATGTTTTTACAAATATATAAATGGTAATTAAATAAAAAATTATCATTCAATTGAATTATAATTAATACATAAATAATTTTAAACAAAAGACGTGTGCGAATATGTTTTAAATAAACGTAAAAATGTTATATAACATAATTGAATTTAGTAGAATATTAGAGTAATTTCATTTCTGAAAATATATTAAAAATTAAATCAAATAAATTAGTTTCATAATTTTTACAATGTATAAATGCAATTTTTTAATTCATTTTATTAAAGAAGACATAGCGGAAATAGCAAAATATAGCGGGAATAACGGGATATAGCGGAAATAACGGGGATTAAAGCGGAAAGGCTATATTTTAGGGCTATATGGAAAAATCATAGCGATAGAAATCTGCTATGAGATAAAGCGGGGTTATAGTGGGGTAATAGCGGGGCATTAACTACACAGATCTCTAGTCATTAATTAATCATCCTTAATTATTTAATTAATCTCTAATCATTATACTTAATTATAAATTAATTAACCTTCAATTAATTAACTTATAACCCTTAATTATTAATTTTAATTAAATCAATTAAATTAATTAATTAATTACTCTTAATTAATTCCTTAATCAATCCTTAATCATTACTAACTAAATTAATTAATCATATCAAATTTCCTTAGTTAATTTAATTAATACCAAGATATTAGAAACCTTAATTAACCTTAAGATAAAGCATTATCTTATTAATGCCTTTATTAACATTTACACTTTTTAAACCATTATATCTTTATAATTAACTATACTTAATTAAATCAATAATTAAGTTTAAAATAAAATAATCATTTCTTGATAAATTATAGTTAACAAAACACATCTTCCAGAACCTTAGACATTTATCAAAAGATGGTTTAAACTAAATTTAATATAGATTTTAAAATTCGTCTTTAAAATTCCATTTTTACTTAAGTTTTAAAATAACTTTAACTTTATTTAACAAAATTTTAAATTTAAATTTCAAACTTCTTGATAAATTGTTAAAGAAAACATTTATTTTTATAAAGAATGGTGTTCAAAAACAAGATTGATTTCAAAAGTTTAAAACTTTCTTTATTTAAATTTGAAACTTGTTTTATAAAACTTTTTAAAACGTTTGAAAATTTCTATTAAATCAGTTTGCTTCAGTTTGGACCTGATTATCACTCGAGCCACTTCAAGTTCCATTTCTTTTCTTAAATTTCAAAATTTTAATTTAATTCTAAATTTAAAAACGTATAACAATCAAAAACTGTTAACAGGTTTCCAAACCTAGAGCTACTCGAGTTTCCACTCTAGTCACCTACTCAACAACACGGTCTCTCCTTCGAGCAAACCGCGCCGGAGCCTTCTCCGACCATCGATGACGCCATCGTCAAGTCGCCGAACATCCCTACGAGCAACTTTGATCATCCAAACATCATCTCAAGCCTCGATTCAAAATAAAGCATCCCAGATGAACTGAGACCCAAAACCATCATCAGGAAAACCCTTCGAACAGTCGATTCCGATCACGAATACTGCTACAACTCCGGCTATGGCTTGCCGACCCTCTATGCCTTCATTTCCCTGAGTCACGCGACACACGATCAGCTAGAGGCACTGCATAGACCAAAAATCCAAACTCAACCCAAACTAGGGTTTAAAACAAGATCGCCTCACCACCGTCGCCACAGTGGACTAACACCGGCCAAACACCCTGAACCTTCACCTATCTCCAGCCAAGATCCCGACCATCCCAGACCTTGTGGCCATCAGAATTTGCTCAATAACCTAATTTCAGACAAACCCAAAATGAACACTCTTCTTAATACTAAAGTTCTTGATTTTTGTTTTAAAAATCCTATCTTTCAATGATGATTCAAGATGTAAACTTGAAACAGCAAATTTAATTGATTGATTTTGTCATGATAAAAGAATTTATACTGTAGTCTTTTGATTCCAGAAGATTTTCACATCTATACTACTTAAATAAAATTTTAGACTTAAATTTTTTTTTAAACAAACATATCATGTTTAAAGCTTAAAACATAACAATGATCAGTTAAGGTGATTTGAATTTTTCCCTTATATCTACTCTCTGTAGTTTTAGAAATATAGAAGAACAATCAAAATACACATTCACAGTCATACAAATTCATATACACAGATAATACATCTATATATACACATGCAAGCATCATCACGGAATTTCACAAGCAACCATTATTTTCCAACTTAAACTTTTTAATTTAAAAGTTCACTCACCATTTAAAAATGCAGAGAGCTGAAAAGAACTGGGAAGCTTTGAAACTGAAAACTTGAAACTTGAAAAGCTTTGGATTTGCAAAGATGATATTTAAAACTCTAAATACTAATTGCTTGCTTGAACTTAGATTTGCTGCTGGTTTCTTGCTTGTTGATTTGAAATTGTTACAGGCTTTTTGAAAAACGTTTTTTTTTCAAGCTGCATTTTGAAATTGAACTTTGTTTTGATAGGAGTTTACAGGCTTCAAGATAATGGTTTGGGACATTTGATCTTGAGAAAATCACAGGATTTTGGTTTGAGTTTGTTCCAGAGGAGATGATTCAGGTTTGATGATATCTCTAGTTTGTATTTGTTTTAGAGGAGATGAATTACAGACTTTGAGAAAAAAGGTTTTCAGGTTTGGTTTTCAGATTTTGAGTTTGAGAATTTCACAGGCTTTGAGGAAAATGATTGCTGGGTATTTGATTTGAGTGATTTGATTACAGACTTGAAAATGCATGCATGGTTTTGGTTTGAGAAGATTTGAACATATTCTTTTTTTTATTTATAGGCTGAAGATAAAGTGTTTTACAGGTTCTATGTTTTGATTTGAGATTTTGTTTACAGGGTTTAGATTTCATTGTCTTTGAAAAGAAGATTGAAAAAAGAAAATGAAGAGGAAGATTAGGAGTTTAAATAGAGTTATTTTTTTTAAATTTATTTAAAAAAAGAAAATGACAATTGTCCCTTACCACAATTAATGTGCCAACACATGTTACTTAAGAAGTTTATAACTTAACACTTGTAATAACTTATTTGTATATTACTTATAAATGATTTTAAAAGCTTTTATATATGATTTCCTAATTTAATAAATACCTTTCTAAATTAATAAATGCCTTTCTAATTTTAAATAAATAAAGCTTTTAAATGAAAATTAAATGAAAACCAATTATATTTTAAATAAAATTATATATAGTATATATTTAATCCATATTTAAATGTTAATATAAAGCATTTGTATTTATTTACTCTTAAATAAATACTTTTCCAAATTTCTATAAATAAATTTCCATTAAAGAAAATACTATAAAACAAACTTATTTTAAATAAAAACCTTATCCATATTTTATATTCTAAACATTTTTAAAATAATTATCCTTTAAATTCAAATCTAAATTCAAATTTCAAATTAAAATTAAATTTAAAATCCAATTTAAAATCAATTCAAAAAAATATCAATTTTAAACAAACATATTATTAAATTCGTAAATAATTATTCTATTTAAAAATAACTTAACTACACACACAGATATATATATTTAAACACACTCATTAAATTTGAAAATAATAAGTCTATTTAAAATCAAATTTATAAAGTAACACAAATTAAATTTGTAAATTATTATTCCATTTAAAAATCAATTTATAACTATATTTATAAACAACTCATCATATTTATTATTGTTTAAAATACCAATTTTTACCAATTTTAATTAATTAATTAAGAGATTATCACATTTTAAATTCCTTGAAATCCCGAGATATCACTTTCCTCCCCTTTAAAAGAATTTCGTCCTCGAAATTAAAAACAAAAGATAATCCAAAATTTTATTAAATTTCAAATAATTTAATCATACATATCAGCCATACAAAATCAACCAAACAAACAATTTCATCCAAACAAACAATTTATTCTGTCAAACAACTCTACCTATCCAAACACAGATCCGGATAAGCTTCCTAAAATTATCCAGAGTTTCCCAGGTACAGATACTGGAATACTCGCTCTACTGAATCCAAACTAGCTACACTACTAAGCCGCTGAGCTCTTACTTACCTAGATCCACAATCTACACAAGATACCTGACCATAATCAAGACCGGTTCAACATCCAAATCCTCCCAAACAGCTGGCTCCAAAATAAGTGATGGATCATACACATACTCCCTTAGAGATACGTGAAATACATTGAATCCCTGTCTTCCAAACTGGCAATTCAACCCTTAAAAGCCAAACACTTATTCCTCAAAAAAACACAGAAGAATCCAATATACCTCGAAGCTAACTTCCCTGTCTTACCCAATCTTATTGCTCCTTCAACGGGAGAAAATCTCAGTAGCAACAAAGTCTCCAACTTCGGATTCCAAATTCCTCCGTTTTTAACCACAAATTCTCTTCTAACGATCCTGAGCTGCGTACATCCTTCCTGATCAGCTCAAGTTTCGTTGCTGCTTCTTGAAACAAGCAGGACCAAAAACAATCCAACAAAAAGATCCTATCAAGATCTACCTAAATCAAAAGCTCAAACTCTATTCATAATCATCAGATGACTTCAAACTTACTTCTCCTTTCGGAAAAGACAAAACATATGCACTTGCCAATCCGGCCTTCAAATCCTCAAAAACTTCCTTTAGAAACCGTCTAATACAAAACAATGCAACTTCCGGTTGCTTCCACTCTAGAATAGCTGTCACCTTGCTTCCGCTGCACAACTTTGATCTGGAGCAGATGAGAATGCCGTCGATGAACATGAGCATAGACTAGACAGCACATCCTAGAATTATGGTTCAATAGATCCCTAAAGAGAAGACTTAGAAGTTCCAAGAAATACTAAGCTGCTTCACCAAATCCTTTCTCTAGGAGACATTCTTCTATCCAACTGAATTACCGGTAGCTCCATGAACAAAGTCGATGTGGAACTTAATCTCCAATGCGGCAAACCTCTGACTTTCTCAGAAGACAACCGAAAAAATCTCTGACAACTTCCATAACATACGAGAACTCTCAAACTATCACAAGTCACTTTTGTGATCTATCCAATCCAATATCCGTAGACACTGTTCTCTCTTTACAAATCAGAATAACTTATCCTTGAACAATCTATCGAAGAAACGGGTCCACTCTGCTGCTTCTGAACTCCACTTCTAGGACACTTCAAAGCCAAAAGATCTTCCTGTAGGAACACAGAACACCACCCAGCTGCACCACTGCCACATTTGTCAAAGACTCCTTAACTAGAAGCTCTTCAAAAAAACTTGAGCCTCAAAGCCATACACAAATACCTAGCTGAACCCATCCACAATACCAAAGAAGACACAATTCCTTAAACTTGCTCCAAAAGAAACATCTTTGGGAACATCCAAAGTTACCACGTCTCACCACACAGCTGCTCCTTCCAGAAGTGTCCAAGATACCATCACTTGCTTCTACTAAACGAATATATCCAAACTCTAGAAAATCCACTCACATGAGCGTGATCAAACTTATACTTCAAAAATGGACTCCGAACCTTTTAATGGTTTCCTTCAGAGATTGGTGAAATCCTTACATCATACTGCAAAGCTCACTCGAGACGGTATTGGGTGTAAAGTCTCGACAGATACACTTCCAACCTCAACACTCAGACTTCTTGTATTAGTAGTCACGCTTCACACATCACTACCCTATCTACCTCAAGATATGACATTTGAAAAACCAAACATGTAATCCAATAAATAGGTAGAAATAGATATATATATAGTTATAAATAAAAATTACAAGTACGCTCTCTCAAGAAAGGCACCACTCTAGAGCCTAGGTATTCTCTCATCTTATGCTCTGTTACCAAATGAAACGACCCGCCTTTCTCTCCACAGAAAGAAAGGGATAGAAAAGAGAAAAGATGGAGAAGAAAGAAAGAAACAACATCAGAATCTCAACAGCGGAACAAATAAATAATATTAATTGTTGAATTTGCACTTATATGATTTTTTGTTTGATGACAATAAACATATATACTGTTTCCCAAGGAATTGACCAGGCAACCTAGTACTCGGCATGGCAAGGACGCTCGGTCAGAGAGGAGCGCTCGGCATCAAGTATCGCTCGGCATCAGAAGAACGTTTGGCATTGGATGCCGTACGGCCAAAGAAGTTTGTTCGGCATTGAATGCCGTTCGGCCAAGACTAACGTTCGGCCTCCAAGGTATACTCGGTGTAAAGTGTGTTCAGCAGTCAAAGGACACTCGGCATCCAGAGCATGTTCAGCCAAAGGAGCGTTCGGCCGAAGTAAACATTCAGCATAAGATCGTTCGACATAAGGATATCGTTCGGCATCTAGAGGTCGTCAGGCATCGAGAGATAGTTAGGCATTGAATGCCGCTCGGCCAAATAATATCGTTCGGCCACCAAAGTTTGTTCGGCTTTCTACGAACGTTCGGCATAAGAACTCTCGGCATCCCCGAACGCTCGGCCAACAAGATGTTTCAGCATCCTCCTCAACACAACTGTTCCAACTGTTGCTCGGCCTACTCGTTCGGCACGAAGGTTTCTGTTCGGCATTCCATCGTTCGGCCTCCCTGGTCGGCGCGTCGTGCCTACACTCTTTGGACCGAGTTATTCGACTACCAGGCCCACTAGGGAAGTCCAACCCACTGTCATCTATAAATAGGGAGGCAGGGGCACAGAAAACGGGATCAGATTTCAGAGAACACAGGGGAGACTCTGCCTCATTCAAACCTCATCCAAGACTTCTACTTTTATTTCACAATTGTATTCGAATACTTAAAAAGCGGATTGTATCTGTAATCAAGTTTAAAGTGAAGAAATAAAGGATCAACTTCAAAGTGGACGTAGGCTACAACGCCGAACCACTATAAATTCTGTGTTTTCGTCTCCCGCATTTTAATATATGTTATCTTCTCTATTTTAATTTATCTTCTTCATTAATCTCTCTACACAAACTCTCTAAGGGTGTTAGTGACCAATTTTGGCGCTAACATTTTGGTGCTTTCACTGGGAACCGAATTCTCAGGTTGTGAGGATCTACTTTGTAGCTACTGGATTGCATAAATCCCTCGAAGAAGATCCGTAATTATTCATAAGGCATCTGTTGATTCTACTCAGAGTTACAACCAACGACTCTACCATGGGAAGACCACGAACAAGATCGACCTCCCAAAATGTAGATGCCCGCGAAACCGCTAGTGTTCAACAACTTGGACCTAACGATCAACAAGCAATTCGAGGCACGGGGCCCTCCAGCCAAAACCAAGCGGAAGATGTTTCATGAGCAGAATTGAATGACTTGATAAAAGAGCTTACGGAAAGCAGAGGGCAACTCGCTAAGCAAATGCAAGTTAATGCTGACCTCATGGCCCAACTTGCTCGACAGCAGCATCAGAATGCTGGAGGTAGCCCTGTCCCCTACTCCGAAGATGATAGCTCAACTTCAGCTGATGAACCTCTCAGGCGTAGACGCCGCAAGGATAAAGATGACCAAGCGGGTGCCACTGATCGCTCTACTAGAAATCAAGCCCGTGGAGCAGAACCCAACCTTCCTCCTACCATACAAACCCCGGATTTGACAGCTATGGTCAGGCAGTTGATGAAAGAGAATCAAGGTTTGACTAATGAAGATTGGGGAATGTCTAAGAGTCATACTCTCTTCACAGATACCATTCTACATGGTTAATACCCAAGGAAGTTTAACATGCCCACCATACCCGCCTATGAAGGAAAAAATGACCCTAGACAACATGTAATGAGGTATGGATGGATGATGGATTCAGCAAGGGCCAACGACGCAACTAAGTGCAGGTGCTTTCCAATAACTCTGTCCGGAATTGCCACCATGTGGTTCACTCGACTTTCTCCACGGTCGATCTCAAACTTCGACGAATTAGCAAGGAAATTCATAGAACAATTCAGGATACACGCCACTCGACCCAAGGATGTGATGTCCTTATCAAGCGTGACCCAAGCTCATGGAGAATCACTGAAAGTATACTTGCAGAGATTTCATGTTGCCGCTACTGAAGTGAGCAATCCAAACGACCATGCGATTTTGATGGCAGTAATGCGTGGAGTGGATCCAGACTCTGAATTTGGGGATTGGTTGGCGGGAAAGCCACCAGCTACGTTGGAACGTTTCTATTCGAAAGCCCACTAGTTCATAAGGAGGGAAGAAGCTTGGTGGTAAGGAAAGACAAGGCACCAGGGTCCGTTCAGGAGTCTGTAAAGGGCAGCATCACCATGAAAGCAACCGACGATAACCCTGGAAAGACTCAGGCCAGCATCCAAAATAAGCCCGGGCAGTCTAAGGGAACTGGAAGTGGAAATCCTGGAAAGAAGAAGGAGACGGGGAGATGGAAGTCAAGGATCCCAACCTACAACGAATACACTCCACTGAATGCGTCTCTTGAAAACATCTACTTATCGACCTGCAACACTTTTCAATACAGAAAACCACGCCCTAAGGAATCAACAGAGGAGCAAAAGCGGACTGGAAAGTATTGCCGCTTTCACGAGTCTTATGGGCACAACACAGACGAATGCAGGCATCTCCATGACGCTATTGAGAAATTGATTAGGCAGAAGAAGCTGCAGGAATTCGTCAAAGATACGCCAGAAGGAAGACAAGAGACTTCAGACCCCGGACGTGGCCCAGCTCTACACCAACCAGAGCAACCTACTCGAACTGTGGGAAGGTTGATTATTAACACAATTGCTGGTGGACCTCATCCTGCGAATAAAAATTGGCAGGAAATGGAGTGATATGCTAATTCCTTGAGATATACAGAGCATGAGTGCTGTTCAAATGTGGAGGATGGAACTCTCGCAAAGCAGCAGCGCACGATGCACGACGATATTGTATTCAGGAATAGAGACGCGGATAAGGTGGAAGCTCCCAACATCGAACCATTGGTCATATCCGCAACCAACGGACCGACATTCGTAAGGAGAATCCTAATTGATTGCGGAAGTTCCGTTAACATCATCTTCAAGAAAGCGTATGAACAAATGAAGCTGGAAACTAAGGATTTGAAGCCATCTAAAGCCCGAATCCATGGCTTTAACGGCGCAGCCACGGACGCAGTAGGATATGTGGAGTTACCAGTTGAACTGGGACAAGGTGAACGCAGGAGAGTACGAATCCTACCATTCACAGTGCTGGATGTTGATTCACCATACAACGTGTTTCTGGGACGACCAGCCCTCGCAGATTTTAGGGCAGCCTTGGCCCCGTGGCGTCTCACACTAAAATTCCCGACGGACAAAGGAGTTGGCGTAGTGCATGGCGACCAAGCAACCGGACGTGCATGTTACGTGGCTGAGCTAAGAGAGGCCCAGCGCAGAGAAAAGGGGAAGACTGTGGACAGTATCGTCCGCATCCCGAATTCTGATGATTGACAATTAGCGCCCGAGCCATTCTCGGATCGTTGGAGATATAGATCCGAGAGATGACAAAGGGGAACCCAGGGAACCAGACGCAGCACCGGCCGAACTAACAATTGATATTCCAGTTAGCCACAGCGACCCGACACGAGTTCTTAAAATTGGGTCACAGCTCGATCCCCTAATGGCAGAGAATTTATCTGATTTCCTCCGAGCGAATCTTGATGTCTTCGCCTGGAAACACTCTGATATGCATGGGATTTCCCCTGCAATTGCGAGCCATATGTTGAATATAGACCCGAAACACGTACCTGTGAAGCAAAAAAGGAGAGGCATGGACCCGGAAAGGTCTACAGCTCTCAAAGAGGAGGTGGATAAACTCAAAGCCAATGGGTTTGTCTGCGACGCCCTCTACCCGGAATGGGTGTCCAACCCTGTGTTGGTAAAGAAAGCAAACAGGAAATGGAGATCCTGCATTGACTATTCTGATTTAAACAAAGCATGCCCGAAGGATAGCTTCCCGCTACCACGAATTGTCAACTGGTCGATTCAACTGCAGGGCATGAGTTATTGTCATTTATGGATGCATACTCTGGATACAACCAAATTCCGATGCACATCCCGGACCAAGAACACACCAGCTTTGTCACAAATGTTGGGTTATACTGCTATGTAGTGATGCCCTTCGGACTGAAGAACGCCGGAGCAACTTACCAGCGTCTGGTAAATCGAATGTTCAAAGATCAGATTGGGAAAGCAATGGAAGTCTATGTGGATAACATGCTTGTGAAGTCACGGCAGTCAAACGACCACATTCGAGACTTGGCGGAAATGTTCGATATACTAAGGCACTACGGGATGAAGATCAATCCTTCAAAGTGTTCATTCGGCGTGGCATCAGGGAAGTTCTTGGGATTCATTATGAATGCACGAGGAATTGAAACTAACCCGGAGAAGATCCAGGCCATCCGAGATATACAGGCACCTAGAACCATAAAGCAGGTACAGAGCTTGAACGGAAAAGTAGCTGCGCTCAGTCGATTCATATCCAGAGCCACAGATAAGTGCGTTCCTTTCTTCGATGTCATAAAGAAAGGAAAGAGAAACTTCGAATGGACGACTGACTGCGAGGAAGCATTCCGAGCCCTGGTAAGACACTTGGAAAGTCCTCCAGTGTTGTCAAAACCAGTAGACCACGAGACGTTGTACATATATTTGGCTGTGTCTCAGCACGCTATCAGTACAGCCCTAGTTCGCGAAGAAGGCAAGGTTCAAAGGCCGGTGTACTATGTTAGTAAACGACTGACGGGTGCAGAAAAGAATTATCCAAAGAACGAGAAACTTGCCTATTGCCTGATGATTGCATCACGCAAGCTTTGTCCCTACTTTCAGGCGCACTCAATCAGTGTTTACACTGACCAACCCTTGCGACATGTACTCCAATGACCGGAAACTTCCGGTAGAATGCTAAAGTGGAACATCGAGCTAAGCCAGTTTGATATCACCTACCTATCGCGAAGGACCATCCAAGGGCAAGCATTAGCTGACTTCGTTGCTGAGTTCACCATTCCGGATGAACCGAGTGAAAATCACAAAGTAATCCCTCCTGTCCGATGGAAGATGTTCACTGACGGGGCATCTAACGACCGTTGGTCGGGAGCTGGGATAGTTCTGATAACTCCCGAAAACCGATCGATTTGCTACGCTTTGAAGCTCGAGTTTACCGCGACAAATAACGAAGCCGAATACGAAGCACTGATTGCTGGCTTAAGACTTGCCAATGAACTGAGGGTAAAGTCCATCGAAATCTTCTGCGACTCACAGCTGGTGGTATATCAGGTACGGGGAGACTACCAAGCGAAAGGACAGAGACTGGCTCCTTACCTTGCTCGGGTCTGGGAGCTACTAGTAAACCTGGAATATTATGACATTTCACATGTCCCGCGTGGACAGAACAGGGAGGCTGACTCGTTGGCTAAATTCGCGAGTACTGGCGATGCATAGCAGATGGGATTGTTCCCTGTCGAGACTCTGCTTGCTTCAAGTATAGACATGATGGAGATAGATCTCGTCTTGGAGACCGAACTCGAAAGGGGATCATGGCTGACCCCGATCAAACAATACTTGCTATACGGGGACTTACCTGAGAAAAGAAGCGAAAGACGCCAAGTCCTTCGTAAGGCTTCGCGTTATGTAATGCAAGACGGGATAATGTATCGGAGGGGATTCTCGACCCCCTTACTCCTGTGCGTGGCCCACGACATGGTAAAACGGGTGTTGGAAGAAGTCCATGAGGGAGGATGTGGTGATCATACCGGGGGGCAAACTTTGGCGAGGAAAATCCTCCGCTATGGATATTATTGGCCGACTGTAAATCGGGATGCTGCAGACTATGCGAGAAGATGCGACAAATGCCAGATATATGCAAAGATTCCGAGAGCTCCGCCAATGGAACTCAACAAATGGTTAGTCCCTGGCCATTTGCAATGTGGGGAATCGACCTAATTGGATCTCTGCCCATATCCAAAGGAGGCACGAAATATGCAATAGTGGCATTCGATTATTTCACCAAGTGGGCGGAAGCAGAGCCAATGGCCACAATCACCACCAAGAAAGTCATTAATTTCGTTGTACGAAATATCATATGTCGTTTTGGCCTTCCAAGGACCATCATAACGGACAACGGAACTCAATTCGAAAGCAAGGAATTCAAAGAGTTCTGTCAGAGGTATGGCATTGAGAAAAGGTTCGCAGCAGTTGCTCACCCGAAGGCGAATGGGCAGGTAGAAGCCGTCAATAAAATCATCAAGTCCATATTGAAGAAGCGTTTGGAAAAGGCTAGAGGCAAGTGGGTGGATGAACTCCCAACAGCGCTTTGGGCCTATAGAACTACCCACAAGACCGCGACTGGCCACACACCATTCGCACTGGCGTACGACACGGAAGCTGTCATACCCGTAGAACTTGAAGTTTCATCACACCAGGTAACCTATTACGATCCTGCGTCAAACCAGGATCTCCTATTGGAATCATTAGACTTCATTGATGAGAAACGCGAAGAAGCTGATTTGAGAGCAGCCTCATACAGACACCGAGTCGCTAAATATTATAATGGAAAAGTCCAGCCAAGAACCTTTAGTGTGGGAGATCTCGTTTTGAAACGAGTCTTTCCAACCCCTTCGCACATGAATCCCGCATGGGAAGGTCCATACGTCATCGAATGGAGGCTTGGAGAAGGAACTTTCAAGCTAACGACCGTCGATGGTGCGACACTCCCCCGAGCATGGAACAACGAGCATTTGCGGCGTTATTACACTTAGTCTATTTCCTTTATGCGGTAGTTGCATTTATTTCCAGTATGCTTTCTTCTTGGCATGTAATAAGATAATCTAGCTTGTTTTCATCAATAAAGGCTTGAAGCCATCTTTTCCATGAATGACCAATGTCTCTTCGTATGATATTCCTATGACGCGCAATTAAAAATTATGACATCCTGGCTAGCGTACGAACGCTTATAATAAATGACAAAAAATCTCCAAGTCCCCAGAGTGCGGACTGGAGTACTCTAAGTCCCCGGAGTGCAGACTCGAGTATAAACGACAAAAAATCTCCAAGTCCCCGGAGTGCGGACTGGAGTACTCTAAGTCCCCGGAGTGCGGACTCGAGTATAAACGACAAAAAATCTCCAAGTCCCCATAGTGCGGACTGGAGTACTCTAAGTCCTCGGAGTGCGGACTCGAGTATAAACGACAAAAAATCTCCAAGTCCCCGGAGTGCGGACTGGAGTACTCTAAGTCCCCGGAGTGCGGACTCGAGTATAAACGACAAAAAATCTCCAAGTCCCCGGAGTGCGGACTGGAGTACTCTAAGTCCTCGGAGTGCGGACTCGAGTATAAATGACAAAAAATCTCCAAGTCCACGGAGTGCGGACTGGAGTACTCTAAGTCCCCGGAGTGCGGACTCGAGTATAAACGATTCAAAATCTCCATGTCCCCGGAGCGTGGACTGGAGTACTCTAAGTCCCCGTAGTGCGGACTCGAGTATAAACGACAAAAAATCTCCAAGTCCCCGGAGTGCGGACTGGAGTACTCTAAATCCCCGGAGTGCGGACTCGAGTATAAACGATTCAAAATCTCCAAGTCCCCGGAGTGCGGACTGGAGTACTCTAAGTCCCCAGAGTGCGGACTCGAGTATAAACGATTTGAAACCTCCAAATCCCCAGACCGTGGACTGGAGTACTCTAAGTCCCCAGAATGCGGACTCGAGTATAAACGATCCGAAATCTCCAAGTCCCCAGAGTCCGGGCTCGAATACAAATGACTCGAAATCTCCAAGTCCTCGGAGCACGGACTGGAGTACTCGAAGTACGGTGTATAGACTTAATTACAAGCAGTTCAGACCTCCGAGTTCCTTGAATAGGGACTACGACGCAAATGACTTTGATATGTCAAGTCCCCAACATACAGGCTATGAAATATTCGAAGTGCTTGAAGCACCAAGTGGAGATTGATCAAATCCAGGGAAGCTCCCAAGCCATGTAAAGACGAACCAAGAAGTCTAAGTTACCCATAACAATTCATATTTCAAATAAAAGAAACTGAATAATAAAAGTCTTTTGAGAAGACAAAAGTGAAGATCAAATTTTATTCACAAAAAGCTTCCCGTTACAAAAACGCTCCGAAGTTCGGAGCCAACAGCCTATTTACACAGTCTACAAAAATTAGTCCATGACTTAAACTAGTTCTCGTTGAACGGGGACGATGGTCATTTCTTATGTTTCTTTGACTTCTTCCCGGATGGTTCCTTCCCAGAACGCTTACTCTTGGAATCCTTCCCTGACGGAGGGGTGACGACCGAAGACGTAGGTGGAACATCCATGGGCTGGGATTTGCCAGGAAGAATGACCTTCAATGGTTTGTGCAGAGGATCGTCCAGGTCCACTTCACGCGGCTCGACCTTGACTGAGGTCGTATCTCTTTTCTCTTTCTTGAGCCGTTCCTTCATGCTCAAGTCGGATGTGTGCTCAGAGGCGCCTGTGATTTCTACTTCGAAACTCTCCGAGGAAGAGTCAGATTTGCCTTCATCCAACGCCCCAATTACTTAAGCATCTGGACCAGGATCTCCGCCGACTTGAGTAGCCTCACTCGCCTTTATCTCCACCTCCTTGGCGGCATCGCTCCTCGGAGTGGGCTCGGGGTCATAACAGCCTGCACAGAAGACACGAAAATAAACAAGTGTTAGAACACAACAACTTCTGAGGGAACGAAAAAGATCTTTGTGTAGCCCAGAGGTTACTCACCATATGCCGGTGGATTCTCAGTCGCCAGGGGTGTCCCGCCCTCCGGGATGGGAGATAAAACATGAATGCCAAGCCCGGGGGCTTCCGGGTCATAACCAACGTGCTGCTGGAAGGGGTCAAGTGTTGACCGACTAGCCGATTGGGTAGGCACGCGAACTGGGGGCACAACGCCAGAAGGGTCCGTAGCCACCTCTTTCCCTTTCCTGGAGGGAGAACCTTTGCTGTAGAGCGCTTTAGCCGCCGATAAATCTGAAGGCTCCTTCCCCCTCAGGAATTCTTTTATCAATGCTTCTTCGTCGACCTCATCGGCGCCGCTCTCAACCTTCCTGATCTGAATCAGGGTCTCCCATGCCTCGGCCAATGACTCAAGGTAGCCGTCGCCCAGAAAAGTTAGATCTCGATGCATGAGAACTCGGGCATTGAACTCAGCGATGAGCGGGTCGAATTCGGTCTTTATCTCCTCCCTGCCTTCTTCCCTGGCCGCCTCGAGGTGAGAGTCGATGTCGACAGCTGCTGCCCTTTTACCTTCCTCACGGGCCTCATTCCTCAGTGCCTCGACTTTGGAGAGATCGTCTTCAAGTTTCCCCTTTAGGAGTCGGGTGGCGACAATCTCATCACAATAATGTTGTGCCTCAACCTGGGCAGCCACTTTCTCTTTCCTCTCCTCGAAAAGTTGCTCTTCGAGTTCCTTAATCCGATAAATAAGTGTGTCCCGCTCCTTCTGAACGGAGTCTTTCTCCAAAGCTAATGCCCCACACCGTTGAACCGCTTCATCGAGCTCTTTCTTATGAGTCAATTCAAGGCGGGAAACAGCCACGGCGGTGTCCTTAGCGCTCTGACGAGTGGCTTCAAGCTCGGACTTATAGACGGCAATTTCTTCATCCTGGGCCTCAATGATATCCCTGTCATGAATAGCTTCAAGCTTTAGGCGGTCAATTTCGTGCTGGCGCTCCATAGAGACTTCAGAAAGTTTCTCGGCCGGATGGACGAACGCGTCATGTTGCACGTAGACGTCATTGGTACAGGCGATAGCATTTTGTTTGACATCTCCGGGAATAGGATGAATCGCTGGGAGGAACTTTAACCCATCAAAACAAATCTTCGGAAACTTAGCCTTAAGTTCGTTCAATCTCTCCGACACTGTTGGGTCTGTTACGGGAGCGGGAGGAGACGGCTTTGAAAGTTCGCCCTTCCTATGAGAATCTCGGGAGTGCCGGGTAGAAGAAGAGTTAGAGTGTTGGTCCCGGGGAGCATCAGAATGCGACCTCTTATGTCCACGTTTGTCTTTGCTTCGCTCCTGATAAAGAGAGGTCTCCAGGCGGTGTTCGGGCTGATAATAAGTTTTCTTCCGGGATGACGAGTCCCGGGCATGATAATCTTGGTCGCTGTCGCTGTCTCTGTCTCGGCGCTTCCCGAGGCCCGAGTCCCGACCATACTGGCATAAAGTCGACGAACCGCGAAGGCGGTCGTATCTGTGAGAGCGCCCCATGTCACCTACAATCAAACAATAGCGAATTAGCGAGAGAGCAGAATGGTGAAAGAAAAGTAGGTGCAAAGTGAAATGCAGGTGTTTGTGTGTGTCCTAGTGCTACCCCCCGACGGACCAGTGGCTTTGCTAACGGGAGTTTTTTCCCCTTGGATCGGGGCCGGGACGCCCGAATCACCCCTGACGGGTGAGCGAAACTTAAACAGCTCCGGGCCATCGAAATCATAGTCGAGCAAGTCGTCGGGAATGGAGAGGTTCGCTAAGCCTTTCAGAGAACTTCCAACGCGCCGTGAAGAAGCCTCTTTCTCTGGCTGAACAGGCGCAGCTTTGGAAGTCCCACCAACCTTCTCTTTCCTCAACTTGCGCGCCAGCTCCTTTCTCCCCTTCGAAGGGGAAGATGACGTTTCGATATCATGAACTTCAGCTGCAGGACCTAAATTCTCACCTCGCTTTTTAGGTGGCTCGCCTAGAATTTCCCCTTCTTCCGGTGCTTCAAGAGAAGGGCGAACAGATAATTCAGGCAATTTTTTCCCTCTGCCGGGCATGGACTTGGGAAGCGATACGCCCTCTGGAAGGCTAACCCGGCGGCCAGGGGCTAGCAAGCCGAACTTCGATAGTGACTCATTAAAAATGAGGGCTCGGATATCTCGCTCTTCAGCAGGAAGAGCCCTAATGGCGTCGACAGCATCGGAGTACCCCCGGCCCTCGGGACGTGGGACGAGATCTGAAAAAATAGAACAATGAGTTAGGAGAAGTTCAACCTCAATCGGGAACAGACATCAACTCATAGAAAAGACTTACTTCCTTCAACCCACTGTCTCGGAAAGCCTTGGGGGCAGCGCACGTAAAACCACTCCTGTTTGTACAGGGCGAATTTGCTACTCCACGTGCTAGTGAAA
Organism: Allium cepa; assembly: GCA_030765085.1. Taxonomy (NCBI): domain Eukaryota; kingdom Viridiplantae; phylum Streptophyta; class Magnoliopsida; order Asparagales; family Amaryllidaceae; genus Allium; species Allium cepa. Next base: position 1,027,342,389 of record CM060928.1, on the reverse strand, counting down.
AGTTGGCACTTCCGATGTGGCTCAAGAAACATGTAAGAGGGGCTTTCTCCCCGTTTCTTGGTCATATAGATGTACCTTATATCGCCGGGAGTTGGAGGCCTGGAGAAGACGGCCATGAAAAGCATGTACCTGCCATAAATGAAAGCGTGACCATTTGGATGAAGTTGAGATGGGGCGACGTCCAGATACTGCAGCACGTCGCGAAGGAATAGATTGAAAGGTGGCACGCTACCAACCCAGCACATGAACTTGCTACACGCCGTATATCCCATTGGGGGCAGATGTGGGCGGTCACGCCCCGACGGAACGAGCACGTCATCAAACGGAATGCCATGAATAGAACATATCTGCTTAAGAGCGGCCTCAGTGACTCTCGAAGCCTGTGAGTCAACTGGGTCATCCAGTAAAATCGACGATTCCAAAGTATCGGGAGCCCAGTCATGAGCGGGAGAAACTGATGGGTTAGTTGTGTCGGGGGCCGTTCTCTTAGAAGACGGCCCAGGTTTGTCGGAAAGTGTAGCAGAACTGGATCTTTAGGACATCTTGAATAAATAGCAGACCCAACCAAGCACCTGTGTGAACTATACTCGAAAAATAATCGACGTTAGAATTAACAACGCAGATAACCCCCCCCCCCCCCCCCGTGTGGTGTGTGAACTAGTGCAATCAATCGTGCATAAGCATTTAATATAACATCAAGCCTAAAAACATCGCTTTCGAAAACCGTCATCGCTGACCGTCTCCGAAAGCCTTCTGAATAACGACTGCAGTAAGACACTAGAGGTAATTATCTGATTATGCCAAGTAAAGACTAGTTATGAAATTGGGCAAGGAGAGTATGTTCGGCATTTATGTGTGCTCGGCACTTAATTATGCGCGGCATGCTAACTATGTTCGACATGAAGATAGGTCCGGTATTTATGTATATTCGGCATGTTAAGTGTATTCGGCATTTACTTAGGTTCGGCATTTAAGGTCTGCTCGGCGCCTAGTTTGTTCGGTAGGATGGTTTGTTCGGCACTCAAGTACGTTCGGTATGTTGGTTTGCTCGGCATGGAGGTAGGCTCGGCATTTATGTACGCTCGGCATAACAGTTTGTACGGCTAATGTAGTGGCTCGGCAAAACTACTATTCGGCCTACAACCATCGTTCGGCACAACCTCAGTTTGCACTAAGTTAGTGTTGTTCGGCCAAAACATGATTCGGCCGAAACAACGCCCGGCCTACCTACTGGCTCACACTTCCTCCCTAACCTTCTGACCCATCGTTCGACCGACAATATGCCATGCCGAACCTAAGTTGAATCGTGTCCTAACACTCAACACGGCCTCCATACTTTCCACTCTTCCACCCAACTCTTTCCCGCGGCCTCATCTAATACATAGAGGCCGTGCCGAACCACGGCATCCCTCTCAAACAACGGAACGAAGCCTATGAGGTGATCAACCCTCACCACACCTCCCTGCCTTAAGTCGCTCGGCCGTGGGACGTCCAAATCAGGGTTTGGATCATCCACCCGCATAGCTCGTTCAGCCACCGTTCTAACCTATCCCAACCGATCGAAACTTATCAAGGAAAGGAATCAGATGAAGGGATTTTACCTAGTTCGTGGATCGAGGGTTAGGAAGGGTTGAGAAGTTTGAAAAGTCTGATGGCTGGGGTAGATCGAGAGTGCAGATGTGAAAGTAGAGAAAAAGGGGGAGGAAGAAGAAGTTGGGTTTTATAAGGGAGGAGAGGAAGTCGAAGGGGTTCTGACCGGCTCTACCGGTCAAAACGGTCATGTTCGGACACCTCGGTTCGTCCAGCTTGGGCCCACTTGGACCTACCGGCACTTGTATTGTTCGGCTCGAATACTCGGCATACAAACTCACTCGGGGTAACATATGTCGTTCGGCTTTCCCTGCTAACGTCCGGCATTCCCTACTGCGTTCGGCCAAGAGAGCCTTAAGACAAAGGTGGTGACCAAGGATCAAAGCGCATCACGTTCGGCCACGTAATGCACTTTGGGAGGCAAGTGTTTCCCAAGGAATTGACCAGGCAACCTAGTACTCAGCATGGCAAGGACGCTCGGTCAGAGAGGAGCGGTCGGCATCAAGTATCGCTCGGCATTAGAAGAACGTTTGGCATTGGATCCGTACGGCCAAAGAAGATCGTTCGGCATTGAATGCCGTTCGGCCAAGACTAACGTTCAGCCTCCAAGGTATACTCGGTGTAAAGTGTGTTCAGAAGTCAAAGGACACTCGGCATCCAGAGCATGTTCGGCCAAAGAAGCGTTCGGACGAAGTAAACATTCAGCATAAGATCGTTCGGCATAAGGATATCGTTCGGCATCTAGAGGTCGTCAGGCATCGAGAGATAGTTAGGCATTGAATGCCGCTCGGCCAAATAATATCGTTCGGCCACCAAAGTTTGTTCGGCTTTCTACGAACGTTCGGCGTAAGAACTCTCGGCATCCCCGAATGTTCGGCCAGCAAGATGTTTCAGCATCCTCCTCAACACAACTTTTCCAACTGTTGCTCGTCCTACTCGTTCGGCACGAAGGTTTCTGTTCGGCATTCCATCGTTCGGCCTCCCTGGTCGGCGCGCCGTGCCCACACTCTTTGGACCGAGTTATTCGACTACCAGGCCCACTAGGGAAGTCCAACCCACTGTCATCTATAAATAGGGAGGCAGGGGCACAGAAAACGGGATCAGATTTCAGAGAACACCGGGGAGACTCTGCCTCATCCAAACCTGATCCAAGACTTCTACTTTTATTTCACAATTGTATTCGAATACTTAAAAAGCGGATTGTATCTGTAACCAAGTTTAAAGTGAAGAAATAAAGGATCAACTTCAAGGAGGACGTAGGCTACAATGCCGAACCACTATAAATTCTGTGTTTTCGTCTCCCGCATTTTAATATATATTATCTTCTCTATTTTAATTTATCTTCTTCGTTAATCTCTCTACACAAACTCTCTAAGGGTGTTAGTGGCCAATTTTGGCGCTAACATATACATTTGTTTAAATGTATTTGTTAATATGCTATTTTATTTTTCATAGATTAAATAAATATTTGCCGAATAAAATTAAATACACAGAAATTGAATTCAAACATAAATTTTATTCAAACAAATATTTATTACATTTTTGAATAGTACAAATTTAAGCTCTCACTATACATATACAACTTTGATTACAATTACATCACAATTTAATTTACATAAATTCCTCACTACATATCACTCACACTAGTATTTTATCTTTAACTTCATTCTAGTTAGAATCCAGCATCTGAGCAATCTGCAAAAATATTCACTAACGGAGTAAAATTGAAAAAGAAATATTTTTGCAATATAAAATGAAATATGATTTTTGAAAATATGATTTGCCTCAGTTATTTGGGTTGTTCATCATTATTTAAATTTGAATTCATCATACACGAACAACTTGTGACATGCACAGTGTATCACTGTATATGCCACAAGGCCGTGCACACCGAAATATACACTTGATCTATTTACAGGGACAAGTGAGCACAGGTCAAACACAAAAATGGGATTCAATTCAAGTGCAATAAAACAATGTCATTCAGCACAAGGTCAAATCCAGGCCGGATTCAACTCAGGTGAAAATTAGAAAAATAAACAAAATGCAAAGGTCAAGTTACTACTCAACTCAATGCATCAACAAAAGTCAAGACCATCAAATGTCAACCAAATTAGTGGAAATGCAACAACTCATATGAAACCAGCATGGCCAACATGAAATACCAGAAACATGGAAACATAGCAAAGACAGTGCAGCATCAAGAAGGAATGTCAAAGAACAGAATTACTCACATATATGCAAACAACATGACAGTGCAAACTAATACACATAGCCAAAAATGTACTCCAGACCAAAGTATGGTGACCAAAGTATGGTATGTGCAAGTGCAAACTCAAATGAGCAAGTGCAACAGAGGACAGCAACATGTACACATGGGGAAGTGCATTTATCAAGGATATCATGAAGCAATACCACAATATTCAGCAACCAGGCAGCATAAACAGCAATTCAAATAACTCATTAAGCAACAATGGATATACAATGACCAGAGCCAGACTACAAGATGAACCAGACAAAACATATACCACATTCAAGGCTACATGATCAATTCAACTCAAACCAGGACCAATAAACAGTGCCAACTGATGAAATGAAGTCCGTACACATGATATGAAGAACAAGGCTCGAACTAAAGTATGGAACACTGCAACAACTGAAATGAACGCGGTGAAATGCACAGAAGCAACCACAACTACATTGAGGCTCAGTGGTGAAGCATAATCAAATGAACAGGTGAATGTGCAGACCCAACTGACTACAGCAAATATATTAAAAACATATGAACCAGCAAAGGCCAAAATTTAACAAAGGCAAATGCACCAGAGAATCATATGTGCAGAGGAACAGTGATTGTCGAAGTAATGCAGATTCGTGAATGTATACAGTCAAGAAAATCAAGTGCGTGCAATTTTTGAAAAAGTCAAAAAAATAAAAGTGGAAAGTTTTTGCTGTATTATTCAAGGGAAATCAAACGTTTAAAAATCAAGGCCGTGAGTAATAAGGTGAAAATATATCAGGAAAGCCGTGCGTATCAAGTAATTGAAAATTAGGAAAGTATCGAGTTGATACGAACAAACTCAAGTGTTTCGGTATTCAAATAAATACCAGTACCAAAGTATCATCATCGGCATGAAAACCAATCGAACTCAAGCAATCAAACCTGAAAGAGAAACATACAAATAACATACCAGAAGAAAAGGCAAATTCGATTATCTCGAAGCAACCAAGCCGAACCCTAATTTCACAAACAAATCAAGAGAAGCAGCCGAGCGCGACTCTAAGCAATGGATCAATAGAGCATCAATATCAATCGACGAGAGCAACGAAATAAATTGGCATCCGAAACCCTAATTTTGATCGAAGGACAAAAGCCCTAAATTATGATCGAAGAAGCCGCCATTTTCCAAAGGAACGAATAGAAAAGGATCGGGTCTAAATAATAAAAGGGGCCAACCATTAAGTATTAGGGTTGTAGTGTTTTAAATAAGGGCTTTAGTTTTTACATAAGGGATTTATCTTATTTTTTGTTTTAAATTTGTTTTTAATTTTAAAAACTCTTATCAAACCATTATATTTGCTAGTCGTGTGACTAGGGGACAAGCTACATGGCGTAGCTTGAGAATTCGCAACTCAGTGGCTGAGTTGTGGCAGGGTTTTGAGCGTAGAGTTAGGTTAGTTAGTAGCGGGTGTCGCGAGTTTACGTGTGTAAGCGTGTGACTATCTAATTTCTAGTAGAAACCTTACGGGCAGCACGTAGGCAGGTTTTTGCCGAAGCTGGGTAAATTCTGTGTCGTTCTATTTCTGCATTTATTATTCCGCTTTTATTTATGCTGCTACTATTCAGTGATCTGTGTTGAAATTATTTTATAAGCTTCCGCAATTAATTTTTATAATTAATACTATCACCCTATTCACTCCCCCTCTAGGGTGAAATCGATCCTACAAGTGGTATCAAAGCGAGGAATAGAAGTCAATTTTTTAAATTCATTTTTCAAAAATCAGTTTCTATTTAAAAGTTTGAATTTTAAAATGGCTTCTTTTAATAATGCTTTTGCTGAGGGTCGGTCCATAGTTAGACCACCAATGTTCAATGGTGAATATTCCTACTGGAAAAATAGAATGAAAATTTTTCTGAAAACCATTGACGCTTGGAACATTGTTGAGACAGGTTATAGATCACCAACTATAATTGTAGACAATCAGGAAATAGATAAACCGATGGACCAATGGACAGAGCTAGAAAATAAATTACAAATTGCTAATGCTAAAGCTATGAACTCTATTATCTGTTCATTGGATCAATTTGAATTTAATAGTGTCTCTCATTGTTTAACTGCGTAGGAAATACGGCACACGCTCGAAGTAACTCACGAAGGAACATCTCAAGTCAAAGAATCTCCCCTAGCCATGTTAAGCAGCGAATACGAGAATTTCACAATGGAAAAAGAAGAAAATGTCAAAGAGATGTACGTACGACTATCCAATATAGTATACAAATCAAAGGCTCTTGGAAAATCGTACACAGAGTTGGAGATAGTCCAAAAAATCCTCAGAGTTCTTCCTCGAAGCTTTGAAGCAAAAGTCGCAGCTATTCAAGAATCAAAGGATTTGAAACAAATCAAGGTGGAAGAGCTCATTGGAAATCTCACCGCTTATGAGCTAGAGCTAAAGTTCAAGGAAGAGCAAGAAGGAGGCGATACTCGAAAGAAGTCAATTGCTCTAAAAGGAACAACTGAAAATGACGATGACGATGATGAGGATGGTGAAGCTGAATTAGCACTATTAATAAAGAGATTCAAAAAGTGGAATCGCAAATATGGCAATCCAACCAGAAATCATCAAATTAAAAGCAGAATAAACAAAGCACTAGACATTTCGGAGAAGCAAGAGATCATCTGCCACAAATGTAATAAACCAAGTCATATCAAGCCAAATTGTCCTCAAAATCGACCAAACCAAGGAAAGAAACTGAAGAAGAAAAGTTTTGGGCTACTTGGGATGAAATTGATGAAGATGAAAGTGATAGCACTGAAAGTGAAAGTGAAAGAGCAAATCTATGTCTTCATGGTGAAGTAACTGACAATGATGATGATGAGCCAAGTGAGGTATCAAAACATTCTCATTAAGAATTACTTATATATTTTCACGAAGTAAATGGCTGTTTTGAATGACTTAAGGAAAAGTATGCCAAATTTGAATCACAAAAGGATTCTTTAATTGATTTAAATAAACAACTTAACCAATTAGTTAAAACCCATCAAAGCAGAATCCCTAAGTGTGATAAGTGTCCAACATTCGAAGAAGAGATCAAAAATTCAGAAAACAAAATTAAATCGCTTCAAAATGAAATCCTACTTTTGAAAGAAATTGAAAACACAAGAAGAGAAGACTCTATTAAAAGGTGCACACAACTGATAAATGAAAATGAATCTCTCAAAACCCAAGTCCTACAACTATCAACAACGTTAGATAAATTCTCAAAAGGAGAAAAATCATTGAATATGCTATTAGGGAAACAAGCTATTAATACATCTAGGCAAGGACTTGGATATAACAAATTTCAAAAAGATAGAAACGAAATTAATCAAGTCAATTCATTTGGACATAATCAAAATAGTTGTTGGTATAAACCCGAACATGTGAAGACTATATCGATTTGGGTTCCAAAAGGCACAAATATAAAATCTCTCAAAGTAAAAAAAATTTGGGTGCCAAAAGGAACATGTATAAATAGTTTTCAGTCTCCTCTAAATTATCTTCAAAAATATCTTGCCACTAACAATTTTGGACCTATAAAAACAAATAGGTCACTAAATTTTTTTCCCGTGTACGTATGCTGGCAGGCTAAGGAACAACAACAATAGTATCTGGATTCTGGCTATTCCAGACACATGACAGACGATAAATCAAAGTTCCTTAGCCTAGACAAGTATAAAGGTGGCAAGGTCACAATGGGTAACAATGAAAAGTGTAAAATTGTTGGCAAAGGTAAAGTAGGTAACAATACATTTACCCTGAATGATGTACTGTATGTTGAAAATCTGCACCACAACTTGATATCAATCAGCCAGCTATGTGATAAAGGTATGAATGTTATTTTTGACTCTGACTTGTGCAAAATTGTTGATAATTCATCTAAAGAAATCTTATTTTCAGGTAAGAGGAAAGGTAATATATATTCTCTATCTTTTGATGATCTCACCCTTTCAAAATGCTTGGTAGCTAAGGACATAGAAGTAAATTTATGGCATCGACGTTTAGGGCATGCTAGTACGAACTTGCTAAACAAATTAGAAAGGAAAATTTTGTTAAGAGGGTTGCGTTCACATGAGTTTGAAACAGAAAACATTTGTAAAGCATGCACTTTAGGAAAACTTAAAAAATCATCATTTCATGCCAAAAATAGTGTAAGCACTTCTAGAGTACTTGAGCTAGTTCATGTGGATCTATTCGGACCTAATGACATTACTAGCTTAGGAGGTAAAAAATATTGTTTTGTAATAGTTGATGACTACTCAAGATATACATGGGTATATTTCTTAGCCAAGAAATCAGAAACATTTTCATATCTCAAGAACTTCACAAAATTAGTCCAAAATGAAAAGGAAGTTTCCATTATTTCGCTAAGAAGTGATCATGGTGGAGAATTTGAAAATTATGAATTTGAAATTTTTTGTAATGAAAATAGAATCAAACATGAATTCTCTGCACCATGTACTCCACAACAAAATGGGGTAGTTGAGAGAAAGAATCGAACTTTACAAGAGTTGGCTAGATCTATGATAAATGAGTATGAACTACCTTTACATTTTTGGGCAGAAGCAGTAAATACAGCATGTTATGTAATGAATAGAGTTATGATTAAACCGATTCTCAACAAAACTCCCTATGAGCTATGGTTCAACAATAAACCAAACATTGCTTACTTTAAAGTGTTTGGATGTACTTGCTATATTCTCAATACAGGTGATCAATTATGAAAATTTGAAGCAAAAGCTGATGAGGGTATCTTCATGGGATACTCTTCGAGAAGCAAAGCTTACAGAGTCTACAACAAAAAGACTAAAACAATCATGGAATCAATCAATGTGAAATTTGATGAAGGCATTGATAATCAGGAAACATCCAAAAGTAATGTTGAAGAGGAGAAAGAAAAAGATGAGCATGAAGAACCAAAAGAAACTGATGATATCAGAGAAAATGTCATAACTCCAGAAGTCCGAAGGAATCTAGATCCAGCAAAACTGAAATACAAAGCAGACCATCCTCCAGAATTGGTAATCGGAAACCCTATAGCAAGTATACAGACTCGTTCCTCCTTTAGAAATCTATGTGATCTGTGCTTATATAGTGGATTTATTTCATAAATAGAACCAAATAACAAAGATTCGGCCCTTAACGATGAAAACTGGTTTATGGCCATGCAAGAAGAGTTAAACCAATTTGAACGAAATAATGTTTGGAGTCTAGCACTTAGACCTAAGGATTATCCAGTTATAGGAACAAAATGGATTTTTAAAAATAAATATGATGAATCTGGAAATGTAATTAGAAATAAAGCTAGAATAGTCGCTAAAGGATACAATCAAATTGAAGGAGTTGACTTTGATGAAATTTTTGCACCTGTAGCTAGACTAGAATCAATTAGAATATTATTAGCTTTTGCTTGCTACAAAGGATTTAAACTAAGACAGATGGACATTAAGAGTGCTTTTCTTAACGGAATTTTACAAGAAGATGTGTTTGTTGAACAACCAGAAGGTTTTGAAAATCATGAATATCCAAACCATGTATATAAACTGAAAAAGGCTTTATATGGATTAAAACAAGCCCTTAGAGCCTGCTATGAATGTCTTAGTTCTTATCTCCTTGAAAATGGGTTCAAAAAGGGATGTGTAGACACCACACTATTTCTGTTGCATGAAAAAGATGATCTTTTGATTGTTCAAATATATGTTGATGACATCATTTATGGTGCTACTAACAAGTTATTGTATGAGAAATTTGAAAAGGTCATGCAGGAAAAGTTTGAAATGAGCTTGGTTGGAGAGTTAAAATTCTTTTTAGGATTTCAAATCAAGCAAGCGATAAAGGAACATTCATTTCTCAAACAAAGTATATTAGGGAACTTGTCAACAAATTTGGATTGAAAGATGCCAAACCAGCAAGAACTCCCATGAGTACAACACTTATACTTGACAAGGATGAAAAAGGTAAGACAGTTGATCAAAAGCAGTACAGAGGTATGATTGGATCACTTCTTTATCTTACCGCTTCTAGACCTGACATCATGTTTTCTGTCTGCCTGTGTGCACGTTTTCAATCTAACCCAAAAGAATCTCATTTAAAAGCTGTTAAAAGAATTATAAGATATTTTTTGCACACCCCAGGGTTTGGTCTTTGGTATCCATCAAACGATAACTTTGAAATAAAAGGTTTTTCAGATGCTGATTACGCTGGAAATTTAGTTGATAGAAAAAGCACTAGTGGAGCATGTTTTATGTTAGGGCATTCATTAGTTGCATAGTCAAGCAGAAAACAAAATTGTATTGCATTATCCACCACAGAGGCAGAGTATATTGCTCTAAGCGGTTGCTCTGCTCAAATCTTATGGATGATACAGACTTTGCAAGACTATGGTCTAAATTTTAAACGTGTACCACTAATGTGTGATAGTAAAAGCGCAATTGATCTCACAAATAACCCTGTGCATCACTCACGAACAAAACATATAGATGTTAGGCATCATTTTATTCGAGATCATATTTCCAAAGAAAATATCAACATAAATTTTATTTCAACTGATTCACAATTGGCAGACATCTTTACAAAACCCCTTCCAGAAAACAGTTTTTGCAAACTACGTCTCACTTTAGGTGTTTTAGAAATTTGATTGCCTAATTAACAAATCTATCCCCCTCCTAATTATCAAAAAGGTAAATAGTGACTGAAAAATGTTAAAGGGTGATATTAATCATACATTTTTCCTCTAGACAGTATACTTAGTAAATTTCTTTAGAAATTCACACAAGAGTTATAAAATTCTTTGTTTGGCAAAGATCCCATGACCAGTTCTAATTCTATCATAATTCTATTGACCATCGCTTATCAAAAATCCAATATAGTTTGTCAATATGTGGTATCATAATCAGGAATCATTCGTTTTTCAGTTTATAAAATAAAATAAAATTCAAAGTATTCACTCTCATTTAAAAGTCCTCACGGTTATGCATTGGTGAATTACTTGGAATTTGATATGTAGTTCTATGCTCATTTAAAAGTCCTCACGGTTATGCATGTATGGAATGCATATCAAAATTAATTTATTAAGTAAACAAGTTGATTCTAATCCCATTTAAAAGTCCTCACGGTCATGTGTGGTTAGAAGATACTTGAATTCATTTTTAAATAAAATTTTTTTTAAATAGAATTGAAGTACTACTAACCTCATTTAAAAGTCCTAACGGTTATGCATGGTTAGTAGAAATTAAAATTCCTGATAGACATATATCACAACTCGACATAACTATATGATTTTATGATAACAATACTCCCATCATCTCTAAAATGGAATATGCGCCTAACAAGAATAGTTATGATTTTTGTTTGACTTTCTATTTAAATTACATGGTTATAGTCGATTGATTTTTAATGTTATATTACTATCTATCACCTTATCTCTATTTCATGACACTTTTACTCTTTTGCTTATAACAAAAGGGGGAGAGAAATATTGGATTTTGGCAAATAAATCTATACTATATGCATATTAGAAGGGGGAGTTTCGTAAAGATGAAGCATTTAAATAGGGGGAGCAAGCATTGAAATGGTGGAATCATCAAATACATTTAATATGTTTCAAAATCCTAAATATATGTTTGTTATCATCAAAAGGGGGAGATTGTTGACTATGCACTTATATGATTTTTTGTTTGATGATAATAAACATATATACATTTGTTTAAATGTATTTGTTAATGTACTATTTTATTTTTCATAGATTAAATATATATTTGCTGAATAAAATTAAATACACATAATTTGAATTCAAACAGAAATTTTATTCAAACAAATATTTATTACATTTTTGAATAGTACAAATTCAAGCTCTCACTATACATATACAACTTTGATTACAATTACATCACAATTTAATTTACATAAATTCCTCACTACATATCACTCACACTCGTATTTTATCTTCAACTTCATTCCAGTTAGAATCTAGCATCTGAGCAATCTGCAAAAATATTCACTAACGCAGTAAAATTGAAAAAGAAATATTTTTGCAATATAAAATGAAATATGATTTTTGAAAATATGATTTGCCTCAGTTATTTGGATTGTTCGTCATTGTTTAAATTTGAATTCATCATACACGAACAGCTTGTGACATACACAGTGTATCACTGTATATGCCACAAGGCCGTGCACACGGAAATATACATTTGATCGATTTACAGGGACAAGTGAGCACAGGTCAAACCCAAATACAGGATTCAACTCAAGTGCAATTAAACAATGTCATTCAGCACAAGGTCAAATCCAAGCCGGATTCAACCCTGGTGAAAATTAGAAAAATAAACAAAATGCAAAGGTTAAGTTACTACTCAACTCAATGCATCAACAAAAGTCAATACCATCAAATGTCAACCAAAGTAGTGGAAATGCAACAACTCATATGAAACCAGCATGGCTAAGATGAAATACCAGAAACATGGAAACACAGCAAAGACAGTGCAGCATCAAGAAGGAATGTCAAAGAACATAATTACTCACATATATGCAAACAACATGACAGTGCAAACTAATACACATAGCCAAAAATGTACTCCAGACCAAAGTATGGTGACCAAAGTATGGTATGTGCAAGTGCAAACTCAAATGAGCAAGTGCAACAGAGGACAGCAACATGTACACATGGGGAAGTGCATTTATCAAGGATATCATGAAGCAATACCACAATATTCAGCAACCAGGCAGCATAAACAGCAATTCAAATAACTCATTAAGCAACAATGGATATACAATGACCAGATCCAGACCACAAGATGAACCAGACAAAACATATACCACATTCAAGACTACATGATCAATTCAACTCAAACCAGGACCAATAAACAGTGCCAACTGATCAAATGAAGTTTGTACACATGATATAAAGAACAAGGCTCGAACTAAAGTATGGAACACTGCAACAACTCAAATGAAAGCAGTGAAATGCACAGAAGCAACCACAACTACATTGAGGCTCAGTGGTGAAGTAGAATCAAATGAACAGGTGAATGCGCAGACCCAACTGACTACAGCAAATATGTTAAAAACATATGAACCAGCAAAGGCCAAAATTTAACAAAGGCAAATGCACCAGAGAATCATATGTGCAGAGGAACAGTGATGGTGGAAGTAATGCAGATTCGTGAATGTATACAGTCAAGAAAATCAAGTGCGTGCAATTTTTGAAAAAGTCAAAACAAATAAAAGAGGAAAGTTTTTGCTGTATTATTCAAGGGAAATCAAACGTTTAAAAATCAAGGTCGTGAGTAACAAGGTGAAAATATATCAAAAAAGCCGTGCGTATCAAGTAATTGAAAATTAGGAAAGTATCGAGTTGATACGAACAAACTCAAGTGTTTCGGTATTCATATAAATACTAGTACCAAAGTATCATCATCGGCATGAAAACTAATCGAACTCAAGCAATCAAACCTGAAAGCGAAAGATACAAATAACATACCAGAAGAAAAGGCGAATTCGATTATCTCGAAGCAACCGAGCTGAACCCTAATTTCACAAACAAATCAAGAGAAGCAGCCGAGCGTGACTCCAGGCAGCGGATCAATAGAGCATCAATATCAATCGACGAGAGCAACGAAATAAATTGGCATCCGAAACCCTAATTTTGATCGAAGGACAAAGGCCCTAAATTATGATCGAAGAAGCCGCCATTTTCCAAAGGAACGAATAGAAAAGGATCGGGTCTAAATAATAAAAGGGGCCGGCCATTAAGTATTAGGGTTTTAGTGTTTTAAATAAGGGCTTTAGTTTTTAAATAAGGGATTTATCTAATTTTTTGTTTTAAATTTGTTTTTAATTTTAAAAACTCTTTTCAAACCATTGTATTTGCTAGTCGTGTGACTAGGGGACAAGCTACGTGGCGTAGCTTGAGAATTCGCAACTCAGTGGCTGAGTTGTGGCAGGGTTTTGAGCGTAGAGTTAGGTTAGTCAGTAGCGGGTGTCGCGAGTTTACGTGTGTAAGCATGTGACTATCTAATTTCTAGTAGAAACCTTGGGGGCAGCACGTAGGCAGGTTTTTGCCGAAGCTGGGTAAATTCTGTGTCGTTCTATTTCTGCATTTATTATTTTGCTTTTATCTGTGCTGCTACTATTCTGTGATCTGTGTTGAAATTATTTTATAAGCTTCCGCAATTAATTTTTATAATTAATACTATCACCTATTCACCCCCCCCCCCTCTAGGGTGAAATCGATCCTACATTAATCACATAAGGATTACATAGTATACAATATCTATCAGAGATACACAACTTATATATATCACAAATTAGACAGCTATAAACACCTGTCTATTATATAACTCAAGATACAACTCAAACAATGACTCAGAGAACAACACGGCGGAACCATGTATATATCTACAAACGCTGAAGCCTCTTGCTCCATTGCTCCTCCAAAATTCGTCAAAGCTAACCTGAATCTCTCGGCTACTCGTTAAAATTAGAGTACCCAAGAGTTTAAGAAAGCAGAAGATAAACTACGGGTAAGACATGGGACTAGTGTGAGTAAACAGTTAAAGTTGCTTAACTTTGAAAACCTTGAAAACAAAGGTATGACGTAAGACTCCCCACACATAAGCATGGGTAAGTTTTTACCTTACGCTAACCAAAATATTTGATAGGATATCCGACGATATTATAATAGGCTCTAGGGTTTCAAATAAATATGAAATAGCCGAAATTGTTACATTTGTTGAATTCCAGTATACTAACACAAAGTGGATTATAAAATCAAATCTGAAGGCACTTATTGGAGTTGGGTTTCCATACAATGGCAGGGCTACTGGGGTACCGCCCGTCACTGTACGGGACCTAGATCACCGTACCGAGGATTACTCCTAATCCCCTGCAAAACAAAGTTGGAACCATCCCTTAATGGACAGTCCAGAATAAGATAATCCCACGGTTGTAGCCAGCAACCGCCCACACAGCCGAATAAAAAGAGACTCTAGACAGGGGTAAATCTCATCCTACTTGGGTGCTACCCACTTAGCCTTGCTGCACCTCCCATGTTTTAGCCATTCGCGATTGATGAGGCTTGAGGCTACGATTACCTTTAGAGAACACATCCCTTAGAATGCTCATTGTCCACCTGACGATGTTCTGAAAGCATTCAATCCATACAAGTTTGTTTCGAGTTTGAACAAAACTAAAGGCATTATCTCGTTTCACTCATTTTGGAATCACCCTCAGAGTTAAGGAAAATAACCCTTGCACACTAAATCTTCACCTTTACTTGAGATTTACGACCTATCGTTAATTTGGATCGATGTGCTTTTCGGATATCCAAATCTGGAAATCCAATCCCGGTCTCATCGAAATTCAAAATGCTATCTTTTTGGTCTAAGTTTTTTTAAAGTTAAAACAATTCAATTCAAATCATCTATATTCACACAGATAGTGTAACGACCCAGAATTTTGAACAATTTAATTTGAAAATATTTAATTAATTTTAAATATTTTAATAATGGTTTGGCTTGAATTTCAAATTATCAGAATAAATTTAGTGATTAAATTACAGAATTTAATCTATTGAAAGTTGAATAAAAATTTGAATCTTCAATTTTAAGCCAATTAAAAATATTTCAAAGGCTTGTAAAATTCATATTGATAATACTGAAGATAATAGAAGCTTCAGAATTGAATTTGAAACTGCTTTGTTCAGTTATGAAATTTTATCGTTTGAATCGATATTTAAAAATAGCCGTCCGAGGCACAGTCTTGGAATTCGACGAAACTAGTTCCATTGGGTCCGTAATATTGTATTATGGTCGGGTTTCAAATTTCGTAGCGTTTGGAGTTGTTATGTGAGCATACGACATATAAACGCGTTGAAATTAAATCGAATTCGATTTAAATTTAAACTTTTAAATTTAGTCAACGTACATACGTTATCTTTCCTAAAACTACACCTAGAATCACGGCTAGATCGTGTACAACATGCCTTCTTCCATTTTAAATTACCCCGTACCCACCTTTCTCCCCTCAGTTCCAAATCAAAGAAACGAAAAAAAATGGCAACCGAGTTTCTCTGTACAAAACAAATCGCCAGGGGATAAATTGAAGAATTAAACTTCCCTCTTTTGAAATCAAAAACCCGGCTCCTTTCCTTCTTTATTCTTAAATTGAAATTAGTCGACATCCCCAAATTGCAATATACGAGATCGAGTCGAGCCGCGTAGGGTAGGGCTCGCGTGCTCGTATAGATTCGCGGCAGCGACGATTCAAGCAAAGGAGGGGAGGCAGAGGCAAGTGCGGCGGCGCCGGTAGCCGCGACTTGGGGAGAGGGCAACGTTATCGCAATGGGGGGGTCTTCGTTCTGTTGGTGGCGCGCGGTTCGAGCGCGAAGGGGCGGCATACGGCTACGGTTTTGGTGGAGCGGCACTCGCGTATGGGTCGATGATGAAGTCGTTTCTGGCGAAGTCAGTAAGGTATTTTTCGTTGTTTTAAAGATTTCGATTGAATAGGTGGATGCAGGAAAATTAGAAAGGAAATTGATTTGTTTATTCAATTTAAATTTGAAAAAAAATTAGTTTAAATTTTGGTATATTGACAGTAAAATGAGTTACTATTATTATTTACAGAAAATATTTTACATAAATAAAGTTTGGAAACGAAAAATTATTATTTATAAATTTTAAAATCTATATATATTATCTTCAAAGAAAAATACAGTGAATATATGTATATATATGAAATGTAGGAATTTTGAAATAGTTGGAAGTATATATATATAAAAAAAATATGATTTTACCAGAAAAGGAAAAATCCCAGAGTTTAAATATATATATATATTTGATTAATTTATTAAAAAGGAAGTTTAGTTTTAATTCAATATTTAGTTAAACAAATTTGTTTAAAAGAAATTGGTTTGAAAATGGAATCATTTGTTCAAATTAAATTGTTAGTAAATTAAATTTGTCAAATGGTTAGACAATTAGATTTATTAAAGGAAATCAGTTTAGTTACTAAAAGATTATATAAAAAAATAGAGTTTAAACCTATACAAATTATTTTTACAAGTAGATATATGTGTATTTGAGAAAAATAAATAAATAGCTTCAAATAGGTTTATTAAATGATAATTGATTTTTCGATTTATTTTGAATATTAATTTAATCATCTAATATTTTAGAAGGTCAAAATTTGAAAGGAAACGAGTTGAAATTGGAATTTATAAAGAAGAATTATTGGTTTAAATAAAACCATCAGTTGATTTAACTATTAAAATGAAATCACCGATGAATCAAAATTTATCAAATGAAAATTTATTATTCGATCTGTTCGAATATTAATAAATTGTGTAAATATTTATACAAGGTATAAATCAAGGAAATCGAGTCAAGATGGGAAATGGATTGCAAAATAAAAGCTAAGGTGAGAACTTCTCACTCAAAAATTTATAAGTTGGATTTGCAGTTATTTATTGATTGTTGCTTGATTGTGATATTAGATATAGTAGGATATATCTATATATATAGCAATATATATATATTGGCATATGTATATATTGCAGTTGATGATTTCCCGCATTGTATAGCGGATGAGACCCTGTTGCGCCGCCTATAAAGCGGATAATATTTTATAAATCCCATATACCGCGATATTCCACCTCGAAGTGGAATTGGTATTGTGCTAATGTCTGTGGATGCAGGGAAACAAGTTGGAGGGATCCAACTGGATTCATCACAAATATTTATTTGATTCAGATATTGTGATATTTGACTGTTTATCATATCGATATATGATGTTTGAAAGTCGTGATAGACTATTTGATGTGTTGCATCATCGGATCCAATTTTGAAGTTTAAAAATAACGATTTTGATTTTTAGGGATTTCTAAAGTGATTTTTGAAAGTATACGTTTATAAAATATTTTTTTGAATTGATTCATCTTAAATAAATAAACGTTATAATTTTAATGTTATAAAAATTATGATTTTTGAGAAATACAGTTAAAGTTGATTTTTGAAAATAGGGGATTAATGATTTTATAAAATAATATAAATTGGGATTTCTAAATTTATTATAAAAAGTTTAAAAATAGGATTTATGAAATTTAATTATTTTATAAATCAAAATGATGAAATTATAAAGGAGTTGGAAGACGTTTTAAAAGAATAATATAAATTTATCCATATAAAAGATTTATAAAACGGGTATTTATAAATTAAAAAATTGGAATTGTAAAACGAGCTTTTATAAGTATTAGAATGAATTGTGAATAAATTTCATAAATGAATGAAATTCATAGAATTATAACGGTGAAGTTATAAATGGAATTTTATAAACAGTAGGTTTATAAAATTTGTAAAGTTATTTAAAAGAATAGATTTTTGGATAAATAAATGAATCTTATAAGTTATAAGATTTATAATTTGGGAAGTTAAAAGAACAATTTTGTAAATTATGAGCATTTAACTTATAATATGGACTTTCGGTACATAATTGAATTATAAATCGAATAAGTTAATAAAGGAAATTTATAAGAGGAAGTGTTATAAAATAATTAGAAATGGAATTTATAAACATTATTTTATAAATCCGCAAACTACTTATTTTGATAAGTAAATTGTTGTAACTTGTTAATGGAGTTATATTCATGTTTTAGACAGTGAATAATCCTGTGAAACAAAATGAATGGAAATGATAAAATTGGTTAACAGGTATATTCACGTTTTTGAACAGTGAATAACATGTTAAAGAAATGTTTTGGATGTGATGTTTTAAATAGAATTAAAACGATCTAAAGATGTTTTAAAATGTATTAACTATCGAAACCATAGATTTCAACATTCATTGTTGAAATAGACGTTTTCGAGAAATAGAAGGAAATGGTAGATTATAACACTGTTGTTATAATAAATGATTTCCGAAAGGAAATGTTTTGTATAGTATTGGGATTTATATATCTATTTTAATTTCGAATCCCTATACTAGTGATTTTGGGTTGTCGTAACGATGTTTTACGCAACATTCGTTTTGGCCCAAATAAATATGTTTAAGAGAATGATTTCCTTAAACAATGATATATATACTTAATTTCGATTAGAGTATATTGAATATTTTCTAAGTATAGAAAATAAAAAGACTTGTGAATTACTTATAAATAAATAAGTATGAAAATGTTTTTCCAACATTAAGTGAATATTTTGAATATATCCTTTTGAAGATAAATTGAAAATGAATATTAAAAATCAAATGAAAATCGTATATTCATAAATATTTTGGAATGTAAATTCAATATGGAATTTAAAAGTGAAATTGGGAAAATGGGTTTAAAAATAAATATTGATTTATTTTTGAAGTATTGAGATTATATATCTTGTAAAGATATTTTTGGGAAATAAATAATTTGGAAAATTATTTGGAATCTGGTGATGTTGTGCATATCTATTGATAGTTCAATAACCGACTATCAATATTTACCTTTGAATAGGTATTTGTTGTGATTTGCTTGAAATTGAATGCCACACTTATTTTTTTAAAAATAAGCGCTCACTATTCGGGTTAACCGGGAAAGGACCTTGGGGTCGTATAACCCATTCCGAATATGTGATACGTCGTTATGAATTGCATTTGAAGATCGGTGTTGAAGACCGGATATTTTCGAAAACGAAAGGGTTTCTTGTTGATTGTCTCTGCACTGGCTGATCCCCGGTATGGAGATCTCCATATGTGATGGGAAATCCGGACGTGATTAGAGATTGTCCGGATTGCAAGGACTTCTTTGTAAGTTCCTTCGGTTCTGTTCGATCCCGGAACAGACTTGTATGGATAGTGTGTCTGACATTACAAATTGAGATATAAAGCTGATTTCTTTCAAATATATTTCTGTCGATGGCGGAGAATTTATTCTCTTAGCTTAACACCCTTCTCTGAGACGTACGAGCTCAGAGGTTATGTAGTTGAAGGTTATCAGCAATATATTCCCAATTTGGTAATGTGACATGCCGAGTGTTTCTTTGAATGATCATTGTGTTGATTATTTGTGATAGGATCATTTGTTTGATCGTCTATCTTGGTGATCATTTCTATGACCATTTGTTGACCCAAAGCATGACTTTTGTATAAAGCATGGCTTTGTGGACGTGACTTCGTCGAGCCTCACACCCCGGAATGGTCAAAACAGGAAAGATGCAGCAAGGTTATGAGGGGTAGCTCCCTTTAGGGTATGTGCATTTCCTTCTGAAAAAGGGTGGTATCATGGTATGGAGCCCAGATGCTTACCCATGTTGAAACACTTATTATTATGGTGTGATGTTTATTACGAGCGCTCGGTTAAAGGTCCCAAAGGACCGGGGGATGGCATACTCGTGTCAGTTGTTACCCAGTTAGGGGTAACCCGGCCTTGTGTTGGTAGAGATCCGGTTTGGTTCTCGGGGACGTCCTTCCAGAGGCGTTCTCATGTGGCAATGGGAAGTTCCTTGGCCTGACCATTCGTTGGAAATCCAAAGAAACAATACGATCTTGTACGGTATTAGTTGTAGAACCTATCATTCACTTATGGTGGCGCCCCACTGTTTGGATGGTGGCTATAGTAGGCATAGTTCGAAATGTCTATGCTGGCTAAGATTTATATCTTTATTTTCGAAATGATTTTCTCTACACTATGAACTAGTAATAATATCAAATGTTTCTTTTAAATACGTATCAAGCATCTTTGACTATCATAAGGAGAAATCTCCTCCGATTCTGCGTTTGCATGTGTGTTTGTGCGGGAGGCCTTATGGTAGTCTCATTTTTAAAAGCATTTCGAATTGACTTTAAAAAAATGTTCCTCTATTTTGATTTTAAAGATAAATAAACTGTTTTGGGTTCTCACACCAGTCACATGACTGACTCGGAGTTTATTGTTTTCCTTCCTAAACTCTGGGTGCCCACCAATTTCCACACGGGCAGTCAAGAGTTAAGGTTTATCAGGATATTCTGGAATTCAGGAGTTGTGGAGGCAAGTTGGATGGCATGGCGTATTACTAGTATCTAGTATTTCTTTTCCGCTGTTTGTTGTTGTTTGATGTTGTACACTCTGATGTAATGAAATGTAATGTAATGTAATAACTGATATAGTTCTTTGTTTAAAGATTATTCATTTATTTATTACATGTTGTTCCGCTGCGAATTGTGAGATTCTGATATTGTTTTGTTATTTTCTCTTCTCTCTATTTTCTATCTTTTCTCTCTTCTTCTACCTCTTCCTTCTTTCTTAAAACCCTAAGGGTTCGTATTTCCGTTCATCTTGAGTTAATCACTGGAGATTAGTGTCTATTCAAGGAGTACGGATTTGCGGGTCTTTACAGATAGATAATTCATATATACACAGATAGATAATTCATATCATCATCATTCAACCAAATCATCTCATATCACATATCACACATATCTCATCAGAGATATCAAACAATCAAGGCATTCAATATCAATCGGCCATCCATAAGCAATGATTTATAAATCACACCATCTATAATTAATTTAAGATGAATTAAGTTAACTACTTCATCTCTAATTAATTTAAAATAAATTAAGTTAATTACTTTCATCACAATAAATCTTGTTTACATAACCATTAATTAATTACAAACCAATTAATTAATCATCATCTTAATTAATCATCCTTGATTATTTATCCTTTAATTACATTAAGTAATTACCCGTAATTAATTACACAAATTAATTATTTACAAACTACTAAAGTAATTAACCTTTAATTACTTCATTAACTATAATTAATTACATTAATCCTTAATTAATTACAATTAATTAATACCTTATAATCACTTATTATTGATTAATTAATCTTAATTAAGCAACCCTTAATTACTCTCATTAATTACATTAATTAATGATCCTTAATTAATTACTTCCATTAATCAAATTTAATTAATCATAAACAGTAATTACCATCTTGTAATTACTTACCTTAATTAATTATATAAATCCTTTGATCAACTACACTAAGTAATTAGTCCGTAATTACTTCCTATTAAGTAATTTCCTTTTGGTTAATTACATCCCGGTAATTATACATTAATTACTTACCCTAAGTAATTACACTATTTAATCTCATTAAGTATTCATACTTAATCAACCATCAAGATTATCTTAATCAGTCAACCAATTAATTAATCACATTCATTTGATTAATTACAATTGGGTAATTAATCCCTTAATTACCCCTTTAAATAAATTAATTAATCTTTAATTACAGATTAATTATTCTTTAGTTATTAATTAATAAACCTTAATTAACAATTAGTAAAACTTAATAACCAATTAATTAATCTTAATTAATCAGTTAATTAATTCTTAATAATAATTAGTTAACCCTAAATAACGGTTAATTAATCCTTAATTAACTTGAATTATAGATTAATAATTTCTTAATTATTAATTAATAAATCCTAATTATTAATTAATAAAATTGAATTACAAATAAATACTCTTTAATTATAAATTAATTAATCTCTAATCATTAGTTAATCATTCTTAATTACTTAATTAATTAATCTCTAATCATTATATTTAATTATAAATTAATTAACCTTCAAAAAATTAAGTTATAACCCTTAATTATTAATTTTAAATAAATAAATAAATAAAAAAATAAACTAATCTTAATTAATTCCATAATTAATCCTTAATCGTTATTAATTTAATTAGTTAATCATATCTAATTTCCTTAATTAATTTAATTAATATCAAGATATTAAAAACCTTAATTAACCATAAGATAAAACATTATCTTATTAATTCCTTTATTAACATTTACACTTTTCAAACCATTATATCTTTATAATTAACTAAACTTAGTGTAACAACCCGCATATTTATCGATTGTTATATTTAAATATTTTATTTAAATATTTTATCGTTAATCGGATTTTGGTCCGAAGCTACTTTTTGCAAACGGTCAAATTAGGACTCGAGACCACTTCCATTGAGTTCGAAACGTCGTTTGCAATCTTCTGAGTATAAACATTGATATGTTTGGGGTTAGTGGAATTTCACCACCTTTTCACTCGAGCCTTTGGTTTGGACTTTTAGCCCATTAGGCCCAAGTTCCACCCCCCTTCTTCTTCATTGCTTCATTTCATTTCCTAACACTAAAGCTTCAACAAAAATGGTAAATGGAATGAGAAATTAAAACTCCAAAGTCTTTGTTTTGTTGCAACTCCAACATTCAACTCCAAATTCAAGAAGAAGACATCGGATTCAAGCTTGTGGTTGCTTCTCCATTTGCCTTCAAGCTTTGTTCTTCATTTTCATTGGGTTTTGGAGCAAAGGTGAGATTTTTACCTCACAATTCTAGCCTATAACTATATTGGACTGTTGGGAATGATTCCCTATCATTTTTGCATGCATGTTAGCATTTGGTTTGGATTGGATTGGCGAAAAACTCCAATTTTTAGCGTTTTGGGTGAATTTTCTGCACTTGAGTCGTTCTGGCCATTTTTAGGTCGTTCGGAGTTAAGTCGTTCGTTCTTGAGTCGCTGAGTCGTTGGACCCTTGAGTCGCTGAGTCGTTGGACCCTTGAGTCGCTGAGTCGTTGAACCCTTGAGTCGCTGAGTCGTTGGACCCTTGAGTCGCTGAGTCGTTGGACCCTTGAGTCGCTGAGTCGTTGGACCCTTGAGTCGCTGAGTCGTTGGCCCCTTGAGTCGCTGAGTCGTTGGACCCTTGAGTCGTTGGGTCGTTGGACCCTTGAGTCGTTGGGTCGTTGGACCTCATTTTATCTTCACTAGGTCGTACCGTTTTGGTCGGGGCGCTGCCCCGCACCCCGCCGGGGGCGCTGCCCCCTGGACCCCCGCGACCTGACCGGGCAGGTCGAACCCCGTAAGCGGTGGCGTTGCCCCCGCACCCCCACCTTGGGGGGTTGCCACCCCCCCTGGACCCCCCCTCCGTAGGGGATCTTATCTGAAAAACATTGAGCTGATTTCCTTGGATTTTATTCACATCTCCATATGCGATTTTTGCGACTGATTGTTTCTACAATTGCTTCTGTGTTTTGTCACTTTAAAATATAAAGGTTTCAATACTAGTAGTAAATATCAAAACTCTTTTAACAAACAATTTCAACTCTATTTTTAATAACAAAGCTCTTTTCTTAAACCGTTTTCCAATCTATTAGTATATACAAGCCTTTACCTCACTCGGATGAGAAATCTAATTAAACGACTTAGTAAAACAAGTGGTATGAAACGCTTGCGTTCACTTCGTCGGTTAATTCTTGGACTTGTTCGATTGAACCTCTTGTGACAATTTTATTAGTGAAGATTTACAGTTTGTTCGTAAATATTTAAGTTAAGCAAGTGGTTATGGGACATGAAGCTAAACTTCTATATTTACTAGCTTAGTGTAATTGACACTTCTCGTTGATCTTGATGATCGCTTTATGAATTAGACTAGCAATTGCGCGATGTCTCTTTCATTGCAAGGTTAGGCTAGACACCACTTGTGTGATTCCACTCACACATACCTTTTTGCTTTTTGGTTAGCCTTGACCTCATTCGGGTGACTCAGACTCATCCATATGGGGTAGCTCCCCATGGTCTTCGGACCGTCATGTGATAGGCCTCTTTCCCTTTTTATGATTTCTGGATTTCTTGTGTTGATTTCTGGAATTTATCTCTTTGACTTGTCATGAGTACAAGTTTAGGGTATGATGCCCTCTTTGGATCTTTGAGAAGATTCTTGTGATATTGATTTATCTCTTATCGGTTGATCTCCTGTTGATCATTATTTGCATACTTATAGTAGTATGTCAGTATGGATATTTTATGTTTATGCCATATCTTTTATTTTATATCATGTCATCTGATATTTATAGCTAGACTGATCCGTTTATTATTTTCTTATAAATAATACTCGGGTCAGGCCGAGATGTTACAGGTGCTACTGCTTGACTCCTCTCCAGTGATTCACTACTCAGACTTTTGTCTACTTGTTTAGATTAGCAGCTTTTGTTGTTTACACTTGAGATATAGACTCATAGTTGTATTCTTTTGTATAGCACGCGTTGCTATTCTTTTGTATTATCGTGGATCTTTTTAGACCACTACTCTGATGTACACTTTTATGTGATATATATTCATATCTCTTTCCGCCTTTGTGATATGGATATCTGTGATTGATTCGCATGTTATGCTTACTTCTATATTTGTTTCCGAAGATCATTTTATAGCCACCGTGTGATAAGAAATTACACGGATGGTCGCTCCTCAACAGCCTTATTCTCCGCGCTAGTTGACAGCACTACACCGTAGTGTTCTTGGCTAGCGTGGGTATAGAGGTGGGGCGTCACACTTAGTTAGATCAATAATTAATTTTAAAATAAAATAATCATTTCTTGATAAATTAAAGCTAACAAAATACAAATTCCATAACCTTAAACATTTATCAAAGGATGGTTTAAACTAAGTTTAATTTAGATTTTAAAACTTGCCTTTAAAATTCCATTTTTACTTAAGTTTAAAAATAACTTTAACTTTATTTAACAAAATTTTAAATTAAATAAATTTCAAACTTCTTGGTAAAATGTTAAAGAAAACATTATTTTTTATAAAGAATGGTGTTCAAAAACAAGATTCATTTCAAAAGTTTAGAATATTCTTTATTTAAATTTGAAACCTGTTTTATAAAACTTTTTAAAAGTTTTGAAAATTTCTTTTAAATTAGTCTGCTTTAGTTTGGACCTGAGTATCACTCGAGCCACTGCAAGTTCCATTTCTTTTCTTAAATTTGCAAAATTTTAATTTAAATCTAAATTCAAAAACCTGTAACAACCAAAAACTGTTAACATGTTTTCAAACCCAGAGCTACTCAAGTCACCTACTCAACAACACGGTCTCTCCTTCGAGAAAACCACAGCAAAACCCATAACTCAAAGCCGCTGACACCAGAACCTCCACTGTGCAAATGCACTAGCGCCGGAGCCTCCTCCGACCATTGACGACACCATCGTTAGGTCACCGAACATCCCTACGAGCAACTTTAATCATCCAAACATCATCTTAAGCCTCGATTCAAAATCGAGCATCCCAGATGAACTAAGACCCAAAACCATCATCAGGAAAACCTTCGAACCCTCGATTCCGATTACAAATACTGCTACAACTCCAGCTATGGCTTGCCTACCCTCCACGCCTTCATTTCCCTGAGTTACGCAACACTCGATCAACTAGAGGAGCTGCACAGACCAAAAATCTAAACTCAACCCAAACTAGGGTTTAAAACCAGATTGCCTCACCGCCGTCGCCATAGTGGACTAACACCCTTCCTGCCATTTTTGCCAAACACCTTGAACCTTCACATATCTCCAACCAAGATTCCGACCATCCCGGACCTTGTGTCCATCAGAATTTGCTCTGTAACCCAATTTCAGACAAACCCGAAATGCGTCCTCATCTTAATACTAAAAATCTTATTTTTTGTTTTAAAAATCCAATCTTTCAATGACGATTCAAGATGTAAACTTGAAACAACAAATTTAATTGATTGATTTTATCATGATAAAAGAATTTCTACTATATTTTTTGATTCCAAAAGATTTTCACGTCTATTCCACTTAAATAAAATTTCAAACTTAAATTTGTGTTTAAATAAACATATCGTGCTTAAAGCTTAAAACCTAACAATGATCAGTTATGGTGATTTGAATTTTTCCTATATTTCTACTCTCTGTAGTTTTAAAAACAGAGAAGAACAATCAAATACACATGCACAGTCATATACATTCATATACACATATAATACATTTATATATACACATGCAAGCATCATCACAGCATTTCACAAGCAACCATTATTTTCCTACTTAAACTTTTTAATTTAAAAGTTTACTGACCATGTTAAAAATGCAGAGAGCTGAAATGAACTTGGAAGCTTTGAAACTGAAAACTTGAAGCTTGAAAAGATTTGGATTTGGAGAGATGATCTTTAAAATTTTGATTACTGATTGCTTGCTTGAACTTAGATTTGCTGCTGGTTTCTTGCTTGTTGATTTGAAATTGTTACAGGCTTTTCAAAAAATGGTTTTTGTCAGGTTGCATTTTGAAATTGAACTTTGTTTTGATAGGAGGTTATATGCATGAAGATAATGGTTTCAGTCATTTGATCTTGAGAAAATCACAGGATTTTGGTTTGAGTTTGTTCCAGAGGAGATGATTCAGGTTTGATGATTTCTCTGGTTTGTATTGCTTTAGAGGAGATGAATTACAGACTTTGAGCATAAAGGTTTTCAGGTTTGGTATTTAGATTTTGAGTTTGAGAACTTAACAGGCTTTGAGAAAAATGATTATAGGGTACTTGATCTGAGTGAATTGATCACAGACTTGAAAATGGTTGCATGGTTTTGGTTTGAAAAGATTTGAACAGAGGTGAGTTTTTTTTATAGGCTGAAGATAAAGTGTTTTACAGATTCTATGTTTTGATCCAAGATTTTGTTTACAGGGTTGAGTTTTCTTTGTCTTTGAAAAGAAGATAGAAGAAAGAAAATGAAGAGGAAGATTAGGAGTTTAAATAGAGTTATTTTATTTATCTATGTAAAATAAAAAGAAAATGACACTTGTCCCTTACCTTAATTAATCTGTTAACACATTTTACTTAAGAAGTTTATAACTTAACACTTGTAATAACTTATTTATATATTATTTACAAATTATTTTTAAACCTTTTAAATATGATTTCCTAATTTAAAAAATACTTTTCTAAATTAATAAATGCTTTTCTAATTTTAAATAAATAAAACTTTTAAATGAAAATTAAATTAAAACCAATTATAATTTAAATAAAATTATATATAGTATATATTTAATCCATATTTAAATGTTAACATAAAGCTTTTGTATTTGTTTATTCTTAAATAAATACTTTTCTAAATTTCTATAAGTAAATTTCTTTTAAAGGAAATAATACAAAACAAACTTATTTTAAATAAAAACCTTATCCATTTTTATATTCAAAATATTTTTAAAATAACTATCCTTTAAATTCAAATCTAAATCGAAATTTCAAATTCAAATTCAATTTAAAATCCAATTTAATATCAATTCAAATAAATATAAATTTTAAACAAACATATTATTAAATTTGGAAATAATTATTCTATTTAAAAATAACTTAAATACACACACACATATATATTTAAACACACTTATTAAATTTGAAAATAATAAGTGTTAACCCTCTTCTATCTACGACCCTGCGATTTAGAGAAAGTAGCGACCTAACGACTCAACTAGTCAGCGACCTACCGAGCTCAATGATCTAGCAATCTAAGGCCCGCGACTTAATAATCTATAACAGGCTGCGACCTAAAGCGTGAAGCGACCCAGTAGCTAAATGGACTTAGCGACCTATTGAAATAATGGACTTAGCGGCCTAATGAAATAATGGGCTTTGCGACCTAAAAAGAGTTCAGATGCCCAACGACCCAATGGAGTGACATAGTGTCAGTTGAAGAGCACCGCGACCTAACAAGCCAAGAAGCTCAGCGACCTAAGGGTTGAACGACCTAGCGAGTTAATAAGGGGAGCGACCTAACAGGGAAGAAGTTATGCAGCGAGCTAAGGTGTGACGACCTATTCCTAAGTCGCTCACGACCTAAACATACCAAAGGAGCTTCCTATGCCTCTTCCTACCTAGGTCGGCCACGACCTATGACTTGTTAGTTTATCCAGAATGATCAAGTATACCATATTTAAGCCGTAAACCACTCCTACTAGGTCGCGGACGACCTACGACCTATTCAAGGTCGCTTGCGACCTACGGCCTAACTCTGAACTCTCCTATAAATACCTCGCCTACTCCAACTAAAAGGGGATCTTTTGGCTCATTTTTGGAACGCCGATACTCTGCTGAATTCTCGACTCACTCGACACTTCAAACACGAAAGACATCTCAACAAACTTCAAGAGGAAATCTAACACAATCAACATGGATTCAAAGAATTCTTCTACATCGAAGTTCTAGTTGTTTATCTCATCAGTATTGTAATCGAAGATTGTTGTAAAGTTGTAATTGATTCTGCAATAAAGAAGATTAAAGTGGACGTTGGCTTAATCTGAAGCCGAACTACTATAAAACTGTTGTCTTTTACTGCTTTCTCTGTGACTTTTCTACTCGTTTCTAATTCTCGCATTCGCGGGTGGTGCTTTCAATTAATCTCTACATACACCGGGGTGTTAGCGTTCAATTTTAAGCGTTAACATTTTTGGTGCATTTACTGAGAACCCAACTCGGGCTATTTTCGTCATTGCTTCTCATAAATTTGTTGAAAGAATCTCTCTCAAAACCATAAGTCTATCAGAGATAATGCTCCTGGAAGAAAGCATGGATCTACAAGTCCTAGTAATGTCCATGAGAATACTGCCACTTCTCCTTCGTCAAGTCAAGCAGCACCAAGTGCTGGAATTACATGAGCGGGGTTAGATGCTGCAGTATCTGGGTTATACCAACAGATGGAAGCCCAGAATGCTTTGATGCTTGAAAGGTTAAATGCGTTGCTCAGAGCCAACCGTCAACCGCTGACTAATGAAGGAAACCTTGCAGATGATGTTCATAATCCTGATGAGAGGAATATTCCTCAAAGAGCAGCTAGCCCCGCCAAAGAAACACCTCCTCAACCTGGAGGATCAAGACCACAGCCAACTCTCCGCGAACATTTGTCTCGACAAACTTCCGAGAAAATGGCCGAAGTCTGTCCTGCAGATCCTTTAAATGATGAAGAATATCTTTCGGGCATGGTGCGACAAATCATGAAAGAAAGCATGCAGAGGGATGAAGATGAGAAGGAATGGGGATTCGCTTCGAGAAAAACTCCGTTCACTGAAAGGATTCTAAAGGCGGAATTCCGAAGGAAGTTTGTTCCTCCTACCATCCCGGCTTATAAGGGAACAAGCGACCCTAATCAATTCCTGTATAAGTATGATTGGCACATGACTGGTGCTAGACCGTCTGATGAGATCAAATGCCGGTACTTTCCGGTATATTTGGAAGGAGTGGCTCTGCTCTGGTTCACAAAGCTTCCGGTCCGATCCATAGACCAGTTCGCCGATTTGACTCGGAAGTTTAAAGAGCAATTCAGGTTGTATGCTTCAAAGGCAAAGGATATTATGTCACTGTCAAGCTTGGAACAGAATCCTGGGGAATCTATCAGGTCTTTCTTGAACCGCTTCAACATAGCTTTGGCTGAAGTGGACAATGTAGAACCACGGATGGTCTTGACATACATGATGAGGGCAATCGACAAATCAAGCGAATTTGGGAAGTGGCTGAAGATGAAAGAACCGAATTCGCTTGAGAAATTCTATAAGAAAGCTGATGAATTTATGCGCTTGGAAAACCTTCGAGCACCAGTTAAAGTAGCATTGACAGAGGTGAAGAATAATATACTGCTCCTACCAAAAAGGAATTCAAAAGTCAAAAAAGGGAGAATAATGGTGGGAAGAAACAGAAAGATATGAAGAAACTTCGCTTCTTAAAACCTTCAGATTTCACTCCTTTGACTGACCCTCCGGAGAATATCTTTTTTGCTACCAAAGATGCAGTAGAATATCCTAAACCGCCTGAGATGAGAGTTAGCAAAATAGCCGCTCAGTGTGGGAGATTCTGTCGTTTCATAATCACCCGGTCATGATACCAACGAATGTCGCCATCTGAA
The DNA here is from genome assembly GCA_030765085.1 of Allium cepa. Lineage (NCBI taxonomy): Eukaryota > Viridiplantae > Streptophyta > Magnoliopsida > Asparagales > Amaryllidaceae > Allium > Allium cepa. Next base: position 1,027,311,845 of record CM060928.1, on the reverse strand, counting down.
AAGTTTAATTGAAGAACTACTGAGAGAGAACAAGTTGCAGAAATATGTTAAGATAAGTAGAAATGACCCAACTTCATCTACTAAGGGCCAGCAACTTCCTGCTCATCCATCTGGCTCGGGTGAGAGGAATACCATGCATGAATCGGAAAGGCCTGTTATCAATGTGATTACAGGAGGTCCTTACCCAGCAGGCAGAAGCTGGGGCGAGATGGAAAGATATGCCCGTGCCTTGAAGTATGTACCAGCAGAAGAGAGTGTTTTTGTGCTAGAAAATGAAGCACCTTTGAAGCAGCAGAAAACTTTCAATGATGATATTGTGTTCAAAGCCAGGGACTCTATGAGTATTGAAGCTCCAACCATGAATCCCTTGGTCATCTCTGCTGGCATTGGGTCGGCTGTTGTGAGACGAGTGCTTGTAGATTGCGGCGCTTCTTGCAATATTCTCTTTAAAAAGACGTTTGACCAAATGAAAATTCCAATGGCTGACGTTCAAGCCTCATCTCAGAAGATCGTTGGGTTTACTGGGGAATCGAAGCAGCCCATTGGAACAATCGACTTATTCGTGGAGCTGGAAGAGGGGCAGAAAAAGGTAGTTCGGAAACAGACTTTTGTAATTGTTGATGAATTTTCTGCCTACAACGCCTTCCTAGGCCGACCAACTCTTACGGTTTTTAAGGCAATTCTCGCCCCGTGGTGCCTCACTATGAAATTTCCCATGGATAATGGCGTTGGAGTTATTAAAGGGGATCAGAATGCTGGGCGAGATGTCATCTAAAAGAGTTGCGTGAAGCGAGGAAGAGAGAGATGGGAAAAGATGCGGCAGCCCCAGTCCGCATCAAAGAACCAACCTTGTGGCAATTACAGGGTGGCCCCTGCACTGGCGGGCATAGCGGGGCACGAAGAGAAATGGATTCCAGAAACGCTAGTGCAGGGGAGAATAGAGTGGTGCCAGTGGAAGTAAGGTGCCATTACCTACTGACCCGAAAGATCCGGACAAAGTGGTGAATGTGGGTTCGCAACTTAGTGTGACGGTTCAAAATTCCCTAATATCATTCATGAAAGCAAATCTGGATGTATTCGCTTGGACTCATGTTTATATGTGTGGAATATACCCAGAAATTGCAGTACATGCTCTGAATATTGATCCGAAGTTTACACTGGTAAAACAGAAAAGAAGAATCCAGGGTCCTGAAAGGTCAACAGCGTTGAAAGAAGAGGTAGACCGGCTTATGGAGAATGGTTTCATCAGGGAGTTTACTTATCCGAATTGGGTTTCAAATCCAGTACTGGTTAAGAAAGCTAATGGGAAATGGAGAGTTTGCATTGACTTCTCAGATTTAAATAAAGCCTGCCCCAAAGACTGTTTCCCGTTACCCAGGATAGATCAGTTGGTGGATGAAACAGCGGGGCATGAATTGTTATCTTTTATGGATGCTTACTCCGGATACAACCAGATTATGATTCATGAGCCGGATCAGGAGGATACAAGCTTCATCACCGATGTTGGTCTCTACTACTATAAAGTCATGCCCTTCGGACTTAAGAATGCAGGAGCAACTTACCAAAGACTCGTCAACGCTATGTTCAAACCGCAGATTGGCAAAACTATGGAAGTTTATGTTGACGATATGTTGGTGAGATCAAAGAAAGCGGTAGACCATATGGATCACTTGGCGGAAATGTTTGCAATCCTCCGGAAGTACGGAATGAAGCTTAATCCTTTGAAATGTTCGTTTGGGGTGGAGTACAGAAAGTTCTTGGGTTTTATTGCGAGTGCTAGGGGCATTGAAGCTAATCCTACTCAGATTGCTGCCTTAAAAGAAGTCAAAGCTCCTAGATCGAAGAAGGAATTGCAAAGTCTTAATGGAAAAGTCGCTGCCTTGAGTCGTTTCATTTCTAAAGCTACTGATAAATGCATTCCATTCTTTGATGCACTGAAGAAAGGAAGGAAGAATTTTGATTGGATTCCTGAATGCCAGAAAGCTTTCGATGAATTGATTCGTCATATGGAAACGCCTCCAATACTTTCTAAGCCTGACGACGGTGAATATCTTTTCGCATATTTAGCAATCTCATCTCATGCTCTTAGTGCAGCGTTGGTACGGGAAGACGCAAAAATTCAGCATCCGGTCTATTATATCAGCAAGAGATTCACCGAGGCGGAGATGAATTATTCAAGATTGGAAAAGCTCGCATATTGTCTACTGATTGCATCAAGAAAGTTGAGGCCGTATTTCCAAGCTCATCCTATCAAAGTCCCCACTGATCAACCTCTAAAGCAAGTCCTGTTTCGTCCTGAGACTTCGGGTCGTCTTTTGAAGTGGAATATTGAAATCAGCCAATATGACATCACTTATCATCCCCGGAGAGCAATCAATGGACAATCTTTGGCGGATTTCATCGCAGAATTTACAGATAAAGGTGATTATGAGGAAGAAGTGACTGATAATCCCCTAATTCAATGGAAATTATATGTTGATGGTGCAAGAAACGATTACTATTCCGGAGCTGGGGTTATGCTTGAAACCCCTGAAGGGCGGTCATTGTGCTATGCATTGAGATTGGAATTCCCTTCGACAAACAATCAAGCAGAATATGAAGCTCTCATTGCCGGCTTGAGAATTGCTAAAGAATTGAATGTCAAAGTGTTGTAGATCTTCAGTGATTCACAGCTTATTGTATGCCAAGTCAAGAAAGAGTTTCAAACTAAAGGAGGAAATCTGCCTGCTTATTTGTCAAGAGCCTGGGAACTTCTCGATGATCTTGACCATTATACGATAAATCATATACCCCGAGAAGAGAACATGAAGGCAGATTCTCTCGCAAAGTACACAAGCACTGGTGAAGCTCAATTATTGGGATTAGTTCCTGTAGAAGTCTTGTCAGCTCCAAGCACTGATTAGATGGATATTGGCTGGATCATGACTATATCTCAGGCGCAAAAATCATGGATGACTCCGATAATGGAATATCTTCCCAATGGTTCTCTACCAGAAAATTCAAAAGAACGACAGAAGTTGCTAAGAAAAGTCTCTAGATATAAAATTCAAGATGGCTGATTGTATAGGCGGGGATTCTCAATGCCATTACTCCGATGTGCGACCAAGGACGAAGCTAAGACAATTCTAGCTGAAGTACATGGAGGAGAGTGTGGAGACCATTCAGGTGGTCAAACTCTAGCAAAGAAAATTCTCCGTTATGGGTACTTTTGGCCATATATTAATCGTGATGCTGCAAGCTATGCCCGAAAATGCGACCGATGCCAGAGATTTGCAAAAATCCCAAGAGCACCTTCCACCGATATAACACAGATGGTCAGTCCGTGGGCCATTTGCTATTTGGGGAATAGATCTCATCCGGTCTTTGCAAATCGCCAAATTCGGAATCATATATGCTATTGTTGTTGTTGATTATTTTACTAAATGGGCTGAATCTGAACCATTAGCTATTATTACCTCTAAAAAGATGATAAACTTTGTAACTAAGAATATCATTTGTAGGTATGGTGTGCCTCAAAAGATAATCACAGATAATGGAACCCAATTCGAAAGTGAAGAGTTCCAATTTTTTGCAAGCAATTCAAGATCCAAAAAAGCTTCCCAGTAGTGGCTCATCCGCAGGCAAACGGACAAGTGGAGGCAGTAAACAAAATTATCAAATCAAGCATCAAAAAACAGCTGGAAAAGGCGAAAGGTGGTTGGGTCGATAAGCTTCCACTAGTACTATGGGCATATAGAACCACCCACAAAAGTACGACCGGGCACACTCCATTTTCATTAGCATATGGATCAGAAGCAATGATTCCGGTGGAAATAGAAGTCCCTTCACATAGAAGAATTCATTTAACCATGCTGAAAACGAAGAGTTGCAACTTGAAGCACTTGACTTCATTGATGAAAAAAGGGAAGAGGCTCAACACAGAATTGCAGCCAATCAGCAAAGAATTGCCAGATATTTCAATTCCAAAGTTTGCCAATGCAGCTTTGAGAATGGAGATCTAGTCTTGAAAAGGGTCATGACAGCAACAGGAGTGTTTGCGCCAAACTGGGAAGGGCCATATGTCATAGGCAAAAAACATCTTGATGGCACTTTCAAACTGATAACTGTCGAAGGAGATCTAGTTCTAAGAGCTTGGAACAGCAATCACTTGCGTCCATATTTTACTTAAAAGCTTTGCTTAAATTTGTAAAATGATTATGGATGTTTCATTCTTGCATTGTAATTGTAAAAGCAGAATGAATGAATAATAAGAACTATAAAGTGGATGTAGGCCCAGTTCTTGTCCGAACCACTATAAATCTTGTGTTCTCTACTATTATAAACTACTTGTTTTATTTCGATATATAAAGTACTTCAATTGTATTACTAAAATGTCGATTTAATATTGCAGGACATTAAAACAAAGCTTACCCATCATAAGACCAAGCGATCCCTGACATCACTCAACAAATGAATGTTCAGCTACAAAAAATTCCAGACTCAAATCCTATATAAGAAGTGCTTCAAGCAAACAATTAGTGGTTCAGCCAGAGGTAGACCTTTCCTAACTAATTGTGATCGTTTGTGCAAACAAACATCCAATTAATTGGCCTGTATCTGCCCCTGCGAACTCATTTAACAATGAAGTACACTTCTTTGGATAGAATAAGCTTCTTGCAAAAGAGAGGAATGTGTGCTGAAAAATGATAACAGGGAACCGCTAATATGAACAAGTGGCGAAAAGACATGGGCGAGCAGGCAGCAAGCAGGAAAAGACCTCTTCGGAGGCGCAAGCCATCTTCGGAGGCACAACTCTTCGGAGGATAAAGACTTCTAATTGGACTTGCTAGAAAAAGAAATTTCTCTTTCTCAACAAAAATTGTTGAATGACCGGTAGCACAGGACACTCGTTAACTAGCTGAGAACGTTTATGCAAAAGAACAATCCAAGTAACTTGTGTCCGCCCTGTGAATCCATCCAACCGTGAGAAGGAAACTTCCAGGCAAAAGCCTTACTCGGAGGCACACATTTCACCATGATCTGAAATAAAACTTCATACGAGTCAAAAGGTGAAAAGACCTCTTTGGAGGCACGCATTCACCGAGATCTGAAATAAAACTTCACAAGTGTTGGAATGTGAAAAGCCCTCTTCGGAGGCCCATTTCACCATAGTTGAAATGCTAAAAGACCTCTTCGGAGGCACACATTTCACCGTGATCTGAAAAAAAACTTCACACGAGTCGAAATGTGAAAAGCCCTCTTCGGAGGCCCGCTTCCCAGCGGACAGGGAAAAAATAAAAGCCTCTTCCCAGAGGCAGAAACAAAAAAGCCCTCTCCCTAGAGGCACAATCACACGAAAAATCCCTCTTCCCAGAGGCACAATAAAAAAAAACCCTCTTCCCAGAGGCACAATCAAACAAAAGCCCTCTTCGTAGGCACAAGCAGGTCAAAGCCCTTTTTCAGAGGCCCACTTTACCACGAAGGAAAATTCACTTGCCAAAAATAAAAGTGACTTTCTCCAAAAGTGAAGTGTAAAAACTTTGCAACAAAAAAAAGACTTCTCCACTACGGGGCGCATTCTACTAAATCAGAAAAATATTTCCTTAAAACGGAAATATTATCCTATAAAGTACAAATGCAAACCTCCTTCAAGTGGAGAAGTTGTTTTCTAAAGAAAAAGTACAAGTCTTCTCGAAACAGAAGAGTTGTTCTCTAAAAAATTTCCAATATGAAAGTGATTGCAGTAAACCATGGTACAGGGGCAATATAAAATAGTTGCAAAAATAAAAACAATGCTCGAGCAGCATACCACAGGTTTACTGCAACATCACACAGAGAAAATAAAGAAACGTGTATGAAAAAGAAGAATAAATGCATTCTCAAATACAGACAGAAGTTTGTAAGAATCATTTTATTCCATGCTATAAAGTTTTTATACATGTGCAGGTCTTAAAACAAAAGAAGGCGGGGACCGATACCCGCACAATCTCCGGTCAACACAAGTCTTTATATATACAAGCAAAAAAGAAAAAAAGCAAGACGAAAAGCATAAGTCCCGAACCCATCACTTCTTCTTCCTGCCGCCTTTCGAGCCTTCGCTTGGCCGGATGATTAACTTTTTGGGCCGGCCTGTGTGAGTAGGAGAAGAAAGAGGAAGGGGGTGCAATTGGACTTTCTTCTGCTTTTTCTTCGCCGATAGAAGCTTCTCCCTTTTTCTTTGAGACTCCGAGCTTCCCCCTCTTCTTGGAAGAAGATTCACTACCCGGAGTGAAAAGAGTGGATAATTTTATGTCATCAGAAGTAGTGTGTCCCGGAGTTCTCTCGCCTTCTTCAGGTTCTTCGGCCTTCTGTTCCTGAGAAGCAACAGGATCTTCCAAGTCACGAAGAGCTTCTATCTTCTCTCCTTGTGACCCTGGTTGAGAGGCAAAAGGAGAAGTAATCTGAAGAGATAGAGGGGGAACAGCTGGAGGAGGGGAAGTCTGAACAATACTTGGTGCTTTCTCTAAAAGAGTAGAAAAGTTAAAGTCAGTATTCCTCATAAAAAGTGGGGAAAATGGCTCATCGACACTTAAGAAATAAGCAAGAAGCCCATCGAACTCGGTCGAAGCGAACGAGCAGTCCACTTGAGCGAGATCGACATTGAGGTTACCTGGAGAAGTAGGCTTTACTATGTCAACTTCGAAGTCCTGCGCTTCAGCGCTTTCTTGAGTCTCATCTCCAGTGTAGGCTGTGGAACTTTCAATAACAGCTTTAGCAAGAGGAGAAGAATGGAAACTAGAGCCAGCAATATCGATATCAGCCGAAACTGAAGGTAGAACTGGGTCGGTTGAGATTGTCTTTCCTAAATGTTCTCCTTCTGTCATTTCGGCTCTCTCTTTGGCGAGTTGCTCCTTTCCCCTGGCAAGAGCGGCACATGCATCATCATCTAGATAGTGCGCCATGCATCATCATCTAGATAATGCGCCATTAAATCTACTTCGGCATATCCGGCCCCTCCAAGCATATCAAGTATGGCCTTCCACACTTTGACCAAAGTGATTTCATACACCGGTCCCAAAAATTTAAGGCTACCGCGCCCCAGAACACTATGGATGTAAAACTCGAATAGAGTGGAGCTGACTTCGGCTTTAGTTGCCATATGAGATTCTTCGGCTGCAGCTTTGCCGGCAATAGCTTCATCACACTCCTTTTCAGCTTTAGAAAGTCGAGCTTTTAGCAATTCAATTTCCATGTTCTGGGAGTTGGTCTTTTCTCGTAGATGAGCAACGTCGGCTCGGTAGCTATCCACGACCTGTTGCTGTGCTTCAAATTTAGCTTCAGCATCTCTCTGTGCCGCATGAGCATCTCTCACTTGTTATTGAAGCACTTCTTCTCTCTAAGAATAGGAAATGGCGAGATCTTTCTTAAGTTTTTCAACTTCCGCTTCAAGCTTCTCATTATAAGCGGAAATACTCTTCATTTTTGCATCATGCTGATCGTGTGTTTTCTGCCACTCAGATTTGTCATTTTCCATAGTCAGCATGGCTTCAAGGTTTGCGCGATTCACTCTTTGAAGCTCGTCAACGAGTTTCTGCCAGCCAGACATTCTCTCGATATCGAGTTTGACGGCATCAAGATTTCGCAACATGACTTGCTTATCAATCGAGTCCAAGTCAAGATCGAAGCGTACTCCCTTTAAGCACCAGTGCGGGAATCAGATTCGAAGAGTAGCCGAACCGTGTCCAACTTGATAGGGGGACCTGCTTATGACGGTTTGAATATCAGCTCTTCGAAGGGGGGAGAGCCGAAAGGAATTTCCAAAGAGACGGGAGCAGCAGGCTTTTCAGAGAGTTCGGATGTCAATTTTTCACCAAGTTTGGCCCGTTTACTCGGGTCCTCGGTGACATGGATTTTTCCCTTGTCATCACGGGACTTTCGCTTGTGGGAATCATCCTCTCACTGGGAAGAATCATGTCGTTCATCCCGTCTCCCGTAGCGCTCTTCATAAGCGCGCTTCTCACGATCCTTCCTCGCAGCTCTTTCTTCGTCAGCTTCCCAAGAGGCAGGAAGATACCTCCTGGGGTCATAAGAACCGTGCTTCCCATAACGCTGGAAGTCGTCGTAGTAAGAGCCACTTCGTCCCATTGGAAAATCTGAAAGTGAAAAATAATATAAACTCAGGAATCTTCAAAACAAGGAAGTTGAATGCGTATAGGTGCTGAAAAGTCCTAAGTGTGTATAACGTGCAAACTACGTGCGTCAAACTACGAGCCACTCCTTGGTTGGGGGGTGATGATGGATTTTACAGCCAATGTCAATTCTTGGGCTGATGGAGTTTGTTGCAGGACGGATGTCGCTTCAACTGCTGGAGAAGTAACTCTAGCAGTGATAGGATCGTCTTTAAAAAGCTCCTGTGATGTAATCATCAGGTCGCTCAACCCCTCAAAAGTATCATCACCGCTGTGCCTAGCGGGACTTGTTCTCTCAGCTCCTTCGTCACTAGATTTCCCAGGCTTTTGGGGAGGCTCCTCTTCTTCGATGACCAGGGCAAGTGCATGTTTGCCGGATGACCCCGCAACATCAATTGAAGTAGAACACTTTACCAAGGAAGCCTCAACAGTATGTTCTTTCAGTGTAAGTTCTCCAACGGGAACTGGGGCATCCGATGTTTCTACTGGAGAATCAGGGACTTCATGAGTTTGGGTAGAACGAGAAGGGTGCAAAAGCCCGTATTGGTGCAGAAGTTCATCTTTCAACAAAAACTTAATACTTCTTTCCTCAATAGGCACGGCACTTAACCTATCAAAAGTCGTCTTGTGACTGGGATTTCTAGAGGGAGAAGGAAGTACTGTAAAAGAAAAGAATGAAGTTAGCACTTAGCAATTCGGATCTCAAAAAACTCAGAAACGGAAAGAACGAGGATGAGCAATCTTACTTCCTATTCTCCAGATGGCATAAAACCCTGGGGGCAGCGAACAAAAAAGAATTGATTCGGAAAACTGTGAGCACTTTCGGAAAGATCAGTGATAAGTTTACGGTTTCTGGCACTTCTCACGAGTATGATGGAGGGGTGATCTTTATTCTTTGCAGATGTGCAGAAGTAGCAAATTTCTTCGAAGCTCGGAAGATGGTTAAGTGTCCTCCTGAATAGAACGCACAATCCCATTAGAATGGCGTAACCATTGGGATGCAGTTGAAAGGGAGAGATGGTTAGTCAGAGAAGGAGTTGTTGAAGAAATTCATTGAAGGGAGGAATGGCACGACATAGGCACATCTGGCGATTAACAGTGACAAAACGGAGAGGTGGCCTGTCAACAGTATCATTTGGCCCAGGAAGTATAGCATCCGCTTCGGCAATCCCAAATTGAATACGTAATTGGTTGAATGCCCGCTGACTAAGGGTAGTTGGAGTTCTTTCCGGAGGATTATCCAATGGAATGGCTATCGGGAAGACTCCTTCAGATTGCTCTACTATCTCTTCTTGAGAAGACATTCTACACAAGGAACTGGATATTCAAATATGAAGGTGCACGTTTCCTAAATGTGTGAAGTGTTGTGCAAAACTAATAAAACGACAAGCAAGTATAACTGAAATTAAACTAACAGGCATTTGCTAATTACAAAGTTTCTGGGTTTGTTGTTGTAAGTCCAAACACAAGTGAAGTATTGATGCAGACAAAATCAGTTCTGGTTGATTAATTCAGCATTGCTTTAATACTTCACTTGAGTTTGTTAATTCACAGCATTTAATATAATTTCTTTAAGTTGATTATCTTTTATCGACTAATCTGTCATTCGATGTGGGCGGTCAATGGCAATATATTCGCCCTAGTTTTCTGCAAATGTTGTGTTCAACAGGTTGTTAGCTTGCAAGTTAATATAATCTGTAAAAAAAGTGCAGCAAAGTCCAGACAGTTCAAAGTTCAAACAACTCCAAGTTCAGGCAGTTCATTCCGGCAATTGAAGTTGAGGATTGAAGTTGAAATTATGCTTCAAGACAAGCAAAGCATTTTTTAACTAAGTGTTAGCTCGTCCACGACCTAAAAGCTATGTTGCGAGTTAGCTTAGGTCATTAGTTCTTTAAGTCATGATGAATATAAGAGAATAAAGCTTCAGGCCAGAATGACGCAAAATTGTTAAAGTCCTAGCTCGGCCACGACCTAAAGCTTACGTCGTAGAAAGTTAGGTCGTTAGTTTATAAGGTCACTTTGCTTTTAACTTCACGTTATTCCAGTGACCTATCATAGGTCGGACTTCCTTAAGTCGTTCTGTTTAGAATTCATGTAATATTTTGACCAGTTAAGTCGCAAAACAGCTAAACCGTTGAGTCGATTGGGTCAAGCAATTCATGTCTCAAACCGCTAAAGCCCTAGGTCATTCGAGGCTCCTAAGTCGAGCACGACCTAACTCTCCTTAACTCGCTAACTCTTCTCCTCTCAACAAATCGCCTAACCCGTTAACCCAATAACCTGTTAGCCTCTCTACAATAAAATCCACCATCTCTCCACACCACTAGATCATCCAAAACTAATTTAAATCGCCTCGGATCCATCACGAACCCAATGTACTGTTGTACTCTCGTGAATCACAGCGACAACGTGTCTAACAACGATCAAAAGTTAATCATAACATGATCCACAGCGAAATGCGGCATGCAAAATCGAGATAGGGTCGAAAATTGGGGGATTCACAATTCGATGGTGGTTGTGGTTGAATAATGGTCGAATTCACTTACGTAGTGAGATTGAGGAGATGATTGGCGGCCGGTTGATTCAAATTCTTCTTCGAAAGATCAGAAATCTTTTGAAAGCGGGTTAGGGTGTTAGAGCAGGTAAAGAGAAGATGGGGTGATCTCGGCAGCTTATATACAAGGGTGGAGGAAAACGAATCGGCACGAACGACCTAACTCTTTCTTAAGTCGCCCATGACTTAACGACCTAAGCTAGCACGGGTTAAAAGATATCGAAGCACACGACCTAACTCTTAGGCGTATACTTCGAGCGGTAAGTGTTAACCCTCTTCTATCTACGACCCTGCGATTTAGAGAAAGTAGCGACCTAACGACTCAACTAGTCAGCGACCTACCGAGCTCAATGATCTAGCAACCTAAGGCCTGCGACTTAACAATCTATAACAGGCTGCGACCTAAAGCGTGAAGCGAACCAGTAGCTAAATGGACTTAGCGACCTAATGAAATAATGGACTTAGCGACCTAATGAAATAACGGGCTTAGCGACCTAAAAATAATTCAGATGCCCAACCATCCAATGGAGTGACATAGTGTCAGTTGAAGAGCACCGCGACCTAACAAGCCAAGAAGCTCAGTGACCTAAGGGTTGAACGACCTAGCAAGTTAATAAGGGGAGCGACCTAACAGGGAAGAAGTTCTGCAGCGAGCTAAGGTGTGACGACCTATTCCTAAGCCGCTCACGACCTAAACATACCAAAGGAGCTTCCTATGCCGCTTCCTACCTAGGTCGGCCACGACCTATGACTTGTTAGTTTATCCAGAATGATCAAGTATACCATATTTAAGCCGTAAACCACTCCCACTAGGTCGCGGACGACCTACGACCTATTCAAGGTCGCTTACGACCTACGACCTAACTCTGAACTCTCCTATAAATACCCCGCCTACTCCAACTAAAAGGGGATTTTTGGCTCATTTCTGGAACGCCGATACTCTACTGAATTCTCGACTCACTCGACACTTCAAACACGAAAGACATCTTAACAAACTTTAAGAGGAAATCTAACACAATCAACATGGATTCAAAGAATTCTTCTACATCGAAGTTCTAGTTGTTTATCTCTTCAGTATTGTAATCGAAGATTGTTGTAAAGTTGTAATTGATTCTGCAATAAAGAAGATTAAAGTGGACGTAGGCTTAACCTGAAGACGAACCACTATAAAATTGTTGTCTTTTACTTCTTTCTCTGTGACTTTTCTACTTGTTTCTAATTCCCGCATTCACGGTGGTGCTTTCACTTAATCTCTACATACACCGAGGTGTTAGCGTTCAATTTTAAGCGTTAACAATAAGTCTATTTAAAATCAAATTTATAAAATAACACAAATTAAATTTGTAAATTATTATTCCATTTAAAAGTCTATTTATAACTGTATTTAAAAACAACTCATTATATTTATTATTCTTTAAAATAACAATTTTTACCAATTTTAATTAATTAATTAAGAGATTATCACATTTTAAATTCCTTGAAATTACGGGATATCACAAGACTTATCAAGCATTGGGAAAAAATGAGTTTAAAGTTTGTATAGTTTTAGTATTCACTATTAAAATCTTTCTTCAGTTCTAACTTGCATATTTTGGCAAAATTATTGATTTATTCGACTAAACTCTTACATACAATCGACTTAAACCTATGTAATAATTTTTTAGAAAAATCTACAAGCTTTAATCAACTAAACCTATTATTCGATCAACTAAATTTTTAATTTAAAAGATTTAGTCAACTAAATCAAATATTTAGTCAACTAAATAATGCATATTTGAATTACAATTTTTTGTTTCTACTTAGTCAACTAAATGTTTATATTCAATCTATTAAACATGTTCAAACTACCATATTTGCAAATTTTCTGAAGAGACACTTCTTCTTCCTGAAGAGGAATCTCTTCTAGGAAGAGCTGCAACCATTTTCGTTCATCAGAACTCTTTGTCAACTGTTGTAACTCTTCATCTATTATAAATATATGTTTCATTCAAGATCAAAGAATTCAAATTTTCACTTGACTTAACTTTTCTACTCTCTGCTATCATGAATATCTAGTTGTTGAATTTGCGAGAATAAGTTTAAATTTCTTCATTTCTAAAGCAATCTCTACTTCCTTTATCTTCATGAGCATAAATATATATATATATATATATATATATATATATATCTTACTTGAGGAAAAGTTATAGGAAGGGTGTACTTCTTTTAACAAATCTGTGTTGTAGAAAGAGCATGCAAAGTCAAGAAAACATTTCATTTGCATCAAAGTCCTGTTCGATTGCTCAGGCAAAAAAAATCATATTTGGTTTCTCAGGTGGGCAAAGTCATATTCGGTTGCTCTGGCAGTGTAAACCCATTCCTCCAGATTATGTGAGGGTTACTAGTTTAAATCCAGAAGATGTCAGGGACTTGTCATAGAACGGGAGTTCAAACCAGTATAAAAACCTCTAGTGTCATTTTATTTTAGTTCTATATTTATTTGCTTTATATTCAGCACAAGTTCTTTAGATAATATTCATATTGCACGATCCTACGGTCACTTTCATCGTGCAGCGCCCCCATATTCTGGATTCTAAACTCATCTTAAAGAGGGTGCATTATATCCACTTCCTATACGTCATGTGACTGACCGGGGCATACAGGATCAAGCGGTTATATCCAAATTGTAGCCAATGAATGGATAAAAAACTACTACTCAAACGGTACTTCCGAAGGTAGGAGAATTAAGACAATATGATAAAACTAGGATTGGTTACCGGACAAATTTCCTGGGTTAGAGTGTGATTTCCCTCAACTTACTAGCTTCTAAACATCTGACTTGATAGTTATAGTACAATGGCTTGTAAGAGAGAGCCGGGACCAGACCGACGACAATCGAACCATTTTCCCCTATCAGAATCTGTTCATTAAAGCCATTCTATGAGTAGAATAAACAAGGATGCAATGCAATACCCAACTTATTCCAAATGCCATGCAAGCCACTCAAAGACTTCTCAGATGAATTCAACCTCGCTGTCATTGAAATGAGCACTCCCCGCAAGGATATTTATCTGATGGCATTGATAAGGAGAATCAAACATAAGTCAAATTTTTTCAATTGGTAAGCTAGAAAGCCTTCTATGACCATTGATCACTTCTATTATAAAGTGAATCAATGCTTACGCAAGGAGGACCGGGAAAAATATTGGTAGGAAATAATGTAGGCCCAATAGCCGGAGGGGTTCAAAACAAGAGTAACAATGATGCGCTAAAGAGGACTCGAATTCTAGGAGACAACCTAGAGTTCTAAAATTCAACTCATATACTCCCTTGAATGACTCAATGAAAGACATATACTTAGAGACTATCTACTCGAACCAGTACTGAAAACTAGCCTCGAGAGAGTCCAACAAAACGTAGAAGAAATCTGACAAATGTTGTATATTTCAAGACACACACCTTCATAACACCAGTGATTGCAGACAAATTCAAAATTTGATGAAAAGCCGATTTGTAAAGGAAAGCAATGACAATATGTGCAAGATCTGTAGACAGGCGGGCAGGGAACATCCGATGTATATATAGAACTTTTATTATCAATTGGACCACCTACGATCAACTTACATTTAAGAAGGGTTAGGGAAAACTAGAATAGCACTCGAAATAGGACTCGAAATGGCCCTGACATAGAGGCAAGCACTCGAAATGGCTAGTGGGCATAACTCGGACGTTCACTTCCTAATTGTGCTTCAATTCTGACAAAATATCCATGCCTTACTCTGAGCCCGACAAGGTTAGAATCCATATAAAGTGGACACAGCTATTCTTTCACCCATCAACCACCGCGATTAAGTTGAAGATTAAAGAAGAATCGAAGTGGATGTGATTCCGCCATCGACTCTCCAGCATGTAGTTGAAGTTTGCCAAAATACATCTGCCTCTCCCAAAGCTTAGCGACGCCGGGATCCAACTAAAATGGATATGATTTGCTGGTCTGCACATCGACTCCTACCTTTGGCCCGTGCG